>JADDOH010025141.1:46525-517639 GCA_016648135.1 Agrypnia vestita
GTATATATATATATCTATATACATAAATATGGAGGATTACGATCTAGGTTAACCTGCGTATTTTAATCTTGAGAAAGACTGTTATTGTGTACCCAACGTTTGGACAGATATTACTGACCATTTTCAAAGGGATTTTCGCCTTGTATTTCGAGTTCTGTTTTGAATTGGTGGTAAACACACCCGTTCACTCCAGAAGTCAAGATCCAAGTGAAGCCTAATGCGAGGCTAATTGCTGATTTTACTTTGTGCATTAATCTATGAAATTTGTTTGCGACCTGGTAATTCTTCTATTATTATTACGGTTGGAAATTCCGTTATTGTTATTTATATTGTTTGTATTTAAATTTTATTAATATTTTAATAATAACATAAATCATATAGGAAAATACAATGTATTTACAACATACACACAATGAAATTTAGTCTCACAATTTCTAGCATGTTTTAAATATATCCAAAAACATGACCCAAAACGAAACAAACGAACATAATTATTACATTTGACTTCTTCCGAAAGCTTCAACCCTTTTTTGTGTTTCCTGTTTTCAAATGTGTACTCTAAATTTATGTACGTAATTTTACGTACACCTATGTGGCTCTGAATATAATTATTTTTTAATGTTTAGTGAAAGGGAAATACAATGAAACAAAAATCAATGAGTAAATTAAACATAAGCCGCAGCAGCCCTCGAAGCCCAGTGGTCATGATACTGGCTTCTCACACCGAGGGTTCCGGTTTCGATTCCCGTTGACATTATAATACATCTATCATCTCAAGCTTGGGTGTTTCGGTGATGTAATGACTTCAGTAACTGGGCCAATTGGCCTGTTGAAGAGTTTCAAATAGAAAATTAATTAAGAATATAATATCATAGTATAGCGTATTACACCGATTACAAGAGGCACCCTTGTTCTTCTAAGTAAGAAATAATCAAATAAAAAGAGTGAATAATATTATAAAAATATAAAATAAAATTTATAGCAAAAATTAAAGATTATGTACACTTAAATTATATATCAGAATCAGATTTATAACAGTTTAGTTTCCGATTTTTCTTGTTTCAGAATCGTTGATTGCATTTTCCTGCACAATATACATTTTATTAAATTAGAATTCTAGTACCACTTCTTCTTCAACTTCCTTTTTTTTCTCATTTACTTGGGATGCTTATTTGTACGAAAATGCCTGGATGGTCTCCTAACCTGTGCGGGCATTATTTTTTACCTTTTGATATTTGACCACGACATAGGTTGCTCGAGGCCTTGTAGTTTTCTACCAGTATTTAATCTTAACGCAGTTTTATCGATGCGATCGTCTGGTGCCCTTATTAAGCGACCTTACTGCCGGGTTATCCCATCTCGTCTCAGGTCGGTGCCACCTTAAAACATTTCCTAATGTACTCATTCCGTATCCTCACCAATCTGTCATTCCTTCAGCGTTTTGAGCAAGTTGGTGTTCATTTTTGGTATATACCTAGGCATTCTTCTTTCATCACCGTATAGCATCAAGCATTATAACTAATTATTTGCTGCTAGTATACTAACTGATACTGTTGATAATGTTAAACTAAAGTTAACCGAGTGGCGAGTAAATGGAACATCGAGTATTTATATAACCAACAAAAATTTTTTTTTGTCCAGATTCAAATGATTTGAAAAATTATTATTTGTCCATAAACAACCCTGATTAAGCTTTGGCAATCTATTTATGTTTGATATGACTGAAGGCTTGAAATCAAGATGGGCCTTTGAGATCACCACGTGACATTCATCACGATGAACTCCTCGATTTTTGGACATATTCCGAGAAGAAAGTGTAGTTTGGAGATGCTTGTTGTGATGGGCAAAGGAAGAGGAAGTTCCGCACCCGTTGGACCGACCGAGTGCACAGAACAGAACAGGCACTTCCTAGGTTGTGTCCTCAGATGCCGAGAAAAGTGGAGAAGTAATCAAGAGGGTGGGTGTTTATGAAAATTACAATCTTCAAATTACCACTGCGAATTAGCATATATGATAAATCGATTAAAAATAACAAAATAGAAATTCGATTATAAAACTTTATAAAATTGGAACTAATTAATAATTCCAAACAAATTTTCATGATATTGGCGTCAAGCGCAGAATATGTAAATTGTCTATATTAATAAAATGGTTTTGTTCCATCGCCACAATATAATAAAGTTTCGCTTTATGTTTGTTAAATAATAAATATAGGTGATCCATTTTTATTCAACCCAAAAAATAGTTAAACTTTTGCTCATAATATAATATTGTCAAATAATTTAAATATTAAATAATGTATTTTAATTTATATTTGAATTACACTCAAATAATATTGTGCTCTCAGTTGAATTCCCAGTTGAATTAAAGAACATGATTTGAACTCTCCGTTGCTGAAAATTCATAACAAAATATCCCAATTATAATAATTTCGTTGTCTGTCTGTCTGTCTGTCTGAACTTCGTGTAACGTCCGTAACTTCTTTATACTGTTTTTTACGAAATATTTTTTACTTCTTTTTTCTCTTTTTTTGGGTATTTTTTTTTCATTTTTCTTCTTTTATTTTCATATAAATAAATAAATACTTTTACTTTAGGAACCGATATGTAAACTTACCGTCATTTTTGATGGATTACAGCTAGTAATATTTATAAAATCAATAATAAAACTTGTATTTTATCAATCTATCTATTACTACTAATTAAACATTACATATTTATGATTAACGAAAAAGTGAAAAAAATGCGATGTTTACATTAAACTACATAAATATACATTTCTCCTCTTTGTGTCACATGTAGTTACGCTAATTTCTGCCTACCTGTCTAAACGAGGCGTGTTAGATAATGAAACTCTTTTGTAGAAACATCGAATATAAATTATTTAGTTTGGTGCTTATAGAAATATAACATTCGACATAATATTACGTTTCTAAAATAGCTTTATATTGTTTAATAATTATATTTATTTTGAACAACTTTTTGTTGGCAGAGAATCTTCCACACTAACGGAAAGTATGACTTCTTCTATATGGAACAGGCTGTTTTTTTTTGCTGATTATTTTGCTGTCCTAATAGGCTTAAAAGAAAATGCGTCTGTGTGAAGATTGATTGTCAGTTGAAGAACTCTCATTTATGATAGTAAATCAGTAAAATAAACCATGCATTACTTTGCTAATTAACTGTCATGCTAGGTTTAAAAGAAAACGCATCATTGTCATCTAATCATGTCAGTTAATTAGCAAAATACACCTGGTGTCTGACTATAGTACAATAAAAATCACTAGCAGAAAGCAATCCTTTCGCTTTGTTAGTTAATAGCCACAGTAAATGCTGACGGTAATATAGTGGCCTTTTTGCCACCGACCGTAAAGATTCAATTTTGAGATGTTAGACCACTTCCTTTTTTTTGTAATAAATTATCTTTTCAACAAAAAGTAATAAATTTAACGGAAAAATAGACACCGAGAAATAACCGACCACGAAGTACCAATCAGCCGCGCTAATTTTTCCGCTATTATTCGATTTATTTGTGCACTTGTTACAAAGTGTAACTTTTGATAATATATACATAAACTAGTATATATGTATGCAGTAGTGTGCACTAATTATGAATTTTGGTTATAGTTTACACAAAATAATTTATGCAAACTCTAACTGGTTGTTATATGCATTCACGGTTCGGTGTCTGTCAAAGTTTTCATAATGTCCATTTAACGTACCGTGCACTGGAATTTTTATATTAAAAAGAAAAACTTTAATATATCATGGCAATATTAAATATGAAAATTAAGTCAAAATAATCTTTTTATTTATATATATATTCATGTTGATAATTCTTCTTCTTTATGTACCCTGTCGGGTCCCCCCGACGTCGGCGATCATCTGGGAGAAAGTTTCCCTGTCCAGGGCAGTACGGAACAGCTCTTCCACGCTTCTTATCCCGTTCCACTCTCGGATGTTTCCAAGCCAGGAATGCCGCCTCCTTCCGACCCCTCTGCGACCCTCAATCTTCCCCTTCATGACGAGCTGAAGGATGGAGTAATTAAAATAATTAAAACAATTAAATTATTAAAATAATAATAATTAAAGATAATTAAAAAGCCGGTATTATTTTAATTAAATACAAAATGTTTTTTTTTATTCAAAATATGCCTTCGAATATAATAATATTATTATTTTCAACATGTATAATTGTTTCAAATGACAACATTGTAATTCCCAGCATTATTTTACATTGGCAACATTATCACCGGCTGTGGAATGCGTGTTGTCAATTGTCATTATTATCTGACATTGTGATGGTCGACATAGAGATAGATTTAATAAATTTAGAAAATCTTAAAATAATAATATTCAAAAAAGCCAAGTATGGACATCAAAAATATATTTCTTCTGGTTTGAATCGTTTAAAAGTAAAAGCCTGATATATTTCTTCTTAAGATTCTATGTATTACAAGAGGCTAACAAAATATTGAATATTCAGCTATACAAGTAATATTTCTTAGATCTTTATTATACCATAGATATAATTCTGTGTTAAGTTAATATCGTTTGCCAATCCTAATAGACTCGACCTTGTGAGTAGGTGCGAACAAGCCTTTATTATTTATGAATCGGAACAGCAAGTCTCGCGTGTAGCGGGTGCTTTACTGTTATTTTAACGAAACGGACCAATCACAGGCGCGCTTTGCCTTCGACGGGTTGAGCCGGAGGCGACCGTCCTGATGGCTGAATCCGGCCAATGGCGAGCGCCGGCGGTGAGGTCATCGCGCATAGGATGAGTCACTGCACTAGCGTGGATTTCAGAGGTATGGTGAAATCGTTACTATAAAAGGAGCGAACACGATGTACTCAGCCCCTTCAGTTCGAGACCAGACTTGCGAGCGGGAGCGCTGCCCAACAGACTACCGACGGAGCCCCGAGTTCCAGATCATCAGTTGCGAGCAAAGGAGCTGCCAGCTTGAGAGAAAGCGGGTCTTGCAGCGGCGAAGTATAGAGATTCCACCATCCCGCAGCACCAGAAGGAGGATTCCGCCACAAAGAGTAACAGATAAGGATCATATTCATATTATCTATTACGGTTAATTATTTTCACTATCGAAATGTATTTATTTTGGGAATATTTGAGTTCGGAATAATTATGTGTAATTAAATATCACGATTGCTTGTGTGATATTGGTTCAAATCGTACAAGAATTCCGTTCCAAACGGGTGTATTTTTATGCAAAGCGAATTTCATACCGTTTATGCTAAAATTTGAATACACGGATTTCTATATGAATTACTTAGTAGCATTATAATAATTACTGTATTGCGTAGGTATTGCGCAATCATTACACTCGGTCTACAACTAACTCTTTATGAATCGAGTACCTCGGTATATTCAGCTTAATAAGTGGCTTCAGAATGACGAGTAAAGGACAGAATGGGGAGATCTAACTAAAGATTGGGGATATCTGGTTTGTGTTAGCCTAGCTGGCTGAGGGGTGGATGATTGCCGGCACTTGGGCGTGGAACCCGCACAAGCCCCTGCAGGGCCCCTTAAAGGCGGGGTCCTCCTTGTTGCTCGGGGTCGTCAATAAACCGACCACCTAACCTCATCTGGCGCAAACTACTTAAACCAACAAAAAGGTTCCCTATGTCTTTGGAAGGATTTCCATGCTTGAATGCTGTAAAACCTTGATAGAAAACGTTAACTTCTATTTCGTCCTCTGTAAGAAAGACAGGGCCAGAATAAATATAAAAATCATTCACTCATATGGAATAGCTGGGATATTATAAATATGTTACTAACACTCTAACATTTGTCCAAAGTAAATGTTGCAAGATGCAGAATCGTGGGACGCCGCTCTGAAAAGGCATAATGAGATTGCACAATAATTTGTAACATCGCTGACTATGCCCGCAAAGGAGGCTAATGTCGTCATCAATTCGTACCAAAAGAGTACATGATTCTTCAAACACCGGCCTAAAAGAAAGGCGCCTCAAGACAACACACATCATCAGAAACTCGTACCAAAAGAGTACGGCCTTCTCAATTATAAGCCTAAAAGAGAGGCGTCACGGGATCACATCTCGTAAAGAAGAGATAGAGTCTCGGGATGCAGTAAGTTCCGGAGGAACAAGGGGGGCCGTTTAGTCACTTAGGAAGTCGGCCACCGGGTTTAGGCGGGCGCGGAGCCTCAACCCCTCTCAGCAGAGATGCTGAGGGTTTAAAAAACCAAAATTTAGCATTCAAAGAAACTATTATTTCATATAAACTCACGGGCTGTTGTAGAATCCTTTCGAACAAACCATCCCCGAGACCTTATCTACTTATTTATAAAGAAGTTTCATTTCAAAAATGTCTTATTTCGTAGATAGCAAATATATGTATTATTTTCCCCAGGAATTAATATGAACAGGTTCATACACGTCTAAGACGACACCATTCAAGGTAAGAATATGTTAATATAAAGTGTTTAAAATTATTAGTTTCAGTGTTATTTAATATGTGAATTTCTCCTCTTTATGCCGTTCGATTGATTTTATTGGGTTGTTTCCAAACGGAAATGTTTTATTTCTAATACACGAATTCTTCTGGTGAACGTATTTTATTGTAACATAAATGTATAGATTATTAGGTTCGTTAGATGATTTTATTACGTAATATTATGCAATTGTTTCCACACTGCTCCTATAAAAGAATTTGAAGTTATTACGATACACAACGGGGTCCTTCATCCATTAGACGAATCATGTGCCAATTCAACGACGTATTACGAATAGTATATATTATATTTATCGAGATTTATTCGCATTTATTATTTCTAGTAAAGGTTTTAGTATTGGTACCAGGCGCCATTATGAGGCGGAGATAGTTCATATTCATAGCCCGACTGTAATAGGTATTTTTGTCGCGTAAGAGGTAGCAATTTTAGAAATATAACTGTGTTTTATGTTTCGTCCCTGACGGACAGGATGGTATAGCTGTGGTTATTTAGGTAATACATTTAGTAAATGCGAAGGGCATTAGGTATTATCAATATAGTCTGCGAACCCAAGATGTTAGAAATATTTTTAGTTAATATTTTTAGTTAATATTGCATTCAAAAGCGCAATTTTCACAGAATAAATGTTTTCAGTTAATAATAGATTTATTTCCAGTTAATAATATATATTTTAGTTAAATGTATAGTTAGCACAGGCAGAGTATTAATATTGTATAGAATACATTATTTATAATATTTCAAGAAGGTAATATTTTATTCCGCGATCCTTTTATAGTTACAGCGTATCTGTCGACCTCAGCCGTTGCCACCCGCGCGCCATACAACTATTTTCGCTAACATCATACGGCAAATGACTTTATTCATTGCAATGAAATTTATATTATTTAATATTATTTTCCACGACGTATTTTTGACGGGTCACCCCATAGGATTCATCACATTGTTAGCCGCGGCCAGGAGTTGGCAAATCAATTGAATATAATAGCTAAAATTAAATTTCAACTCGCGGAAATTATCCTGCTACGTTTTATAGTATATCCTAATACTGAATTAATCTTTTGAACATCTAGAAAACTTTAATAATTTGGAAGACCCCTCTATCTAGCAGGTTCATCACAACATAACCTTAAAGTTTGACAGATCTTGTTTGTTCACGATGTGACCACTTTGCATCGGCGACTTCATCATACACTTACCAGTGAAATCATAAATTATCTAGTGAAAGGATACACGAAATGCAACAATGTATGGGTAATGTAACTAAAACTCATAGTAAGTGCATACATAAACTAGTTAATTTGTACATTATCGAAATTTAACACTTTAATTGTGACACATGTGACCTCCAGAAATGGAAACGGGACTTTTTTATTTCTATATTTCGAGTTTTTTACTAGTCAACTTAAGTCATTACTAGGATGGAGTAGGATAAAATTAAGTTGGTAATGAAATTTCCATTTACGAATATACGAGTTGAAATTGAGTTAGAATCTGATTTTGATGTAAATAAAAGTATGAAGATACTTTACTAGTCATTAAAATGCCACGCACGAACAAAAGAACAAGATAATAAAAATTTATGTTGAAAGCAAAAATTACGCATTTTGTAAACTTATATAAAGTTGAGGACCCCCAAAGCACCACTTATCCTAACGAACTACAATAATAGAACAAAAGTTTGAAAAGTAATCGAGTCGAGGGTTTTGGGCCTTGTTCAAGTAATTCTCCACCCCAAAGATGGGCACTTGAGCAGACCCAAATTAAGTCTTTGATATTTTTGATATGAGTTCTAAAACACGATATGAAACATATTTTTATTCCATGTTCCACGAGATTCCACGAGGGAGCCGTTCGTACCATTCCCATTTGTAAAAAATGCTTAAAGCTTTTCACAGTAAAAACAAAAGAAATTTTGTTGACAACTATAAATAATTAATGATTTAATTATGAGAGAAGTATGTTCCATTAGAGAAATATTAGGTCCTTACATATGAAATTGATGTTTTGCCGTACTGGCAAATTTGATCTCAAATATCTTCTCTTTGGTTAGGAATTCCAAATCCAAATTTATACAGCTATTTACTCATGTATTTGTGTTTTGAAAATTATAATTCATTTGTTTTTTCCTCAATTGTTTTTTTCTTTGCGTCACTCAGTTTACAAAATGAAAAACTTGAAATATCGCGTTATTTACGAGTACGAGTTCCACCGTGGCACCAGTGCTGCAGAAACGGCTCGAAGGATTAATGATGTGTATGGCGACGGTGCCGCAAAAGAAAACACGGTGCGTTTTTGGTTCCAACGTTTTCGTTCTGGAAATTTCGACCTGCAGAACAAGCCCCGTGGACGGCCGGAGACCAAAGTTGATAATGAAGAATTGAAGGCTATTGTGGAAGCGGATCCATCGCAAACCACATCCGAGTTAGCTGCAGGCTGCGGTGTTAGTGATAAAACTGTTTTAATCCACTTGAAGCAAATTGGTAAGGTGAAAAAGCTTGAAAGGTGGGTACCTCACGAATTGAGTGAAGCAAATCAACAAACGCGCGTTGACTGCTGCGCATTACTGGACAATGCTGGGTTTAAATCTTAAATCTGGCTATATGATTACGGCAGATGTCTATTGTCAGCAACTGCAAACCATGATGGAAAAGATAGCTGCTAAACAACCGAGGCTGGTTAATCGCTCTAGGCCACTGCTGCTTCATGATAACGCTAGACCACACACTGCACAACAGACGGCTACCAAATTAGAGGAGCTTCAATTGGAATGTCTAAGACATCCACCGTACTCTCCGGACCTTGCCCCAACAGATTACCATTTTTTTTCTAAATTTGGATAACTTCTTGCAAAGGAAAAAATTCAACTCCGATGGGGCAGTCCAAACCGCCTTCAAAGATTTTATTGATTCCCGTCCGAATGGTTTTTTTAGTAAAGGGATCGATGAACTACCTATGAGATGGCAAAAGTGCAAAGATAGCAATGGTACATACTTTGATTAAATAAAAATATTATAATAAAAAAAAATCGGCTTTATGTTCCTCCCATACTAAACGCCAATTTCATATGTAAGGACCTAATATATACCTGTATATTATATTTTCACACTTGAACTTCAATATTCGCATATTAATTTATATATTCCATTGTTGGCTATTTTATGTATAAGGTATATTTCTAGTAAATATTGTTTGTTAAGTAGATACTCCAAATATCAAGATATTTATAATATTTCTTGGTGATATCATAGATGTGACCATTTTATTTTAGTGTAAGAATTGATATTAAATACGATTATTTTTCGATCAATCAATGTGGCAATATTATATCTACGTACTATAATAATATATAAAATATATACTTGTATATTTGTACCTGTGTCCTAGAAACCTATAGTGTTGGTCGTGTAAAGGAACATTGGAAATAAAAATATATTATTTTTACCCTTATTACGTTGGCATTCATAAAAATATTATAAAAATGTCACAATGAATTCTTAAGAAAATATAAAATAACGCTGATAAAATTTAACATTGAATTTTATATTTATCACATGATAGGTTATTCTATTAAAAAATATATAACAAGCTTGTTAAGATTATCAATACGTAATACGTACTTATGCATAAAATAATCTTACAAAACTATAAATATTGTCGTTTTTCTGTATAATTGTTATATTTTGGAAAGCTTGCAAATCTTCCCAATTTTTAAATCAACCTTTGAACGATGAACTCCTCCATGATGATCACAAAGGAACGGATGGTAAAAAAATGTAAAGAAATGTAATGAAGGCAGCAGAAAAAAGTGGGCTTCCGCGGAAGGCTCGACATGACCAGATAAATCAAATATTTGAGATGACCCCGTTAAAAGCTTCAACAACAGCGCGCTTGAGAAGAATTAAGCTGACGAAAGAAACTTATTTATGTAATTCCGATTTACATTCGCTCTTATGTGAGCTGGGCCAGGCCGCAGAATGTAATTGAAATTTTTTAGATATGTCTAATATTATTAATATCGTGTTGTTTTTACGAATTTTCCTTTTCAGTTCTTCTTTTTTTTTCTCCTATAAAATATAAGAGAAAACATTCCCTGTACCGTCCCTGATATTGGGACCCAATCGGAAGAATAATGCCGATCCTAGGTACTCCTTATATGGACAATGCCTTTGGAGAACTGACTCAAAGGACTAGGAAACTTGAACAATTTCAATGGATCACTAAAATACAAAGTTTTCGCCTAGATAATGTACCCTTGAAAAACTTATAATGATGGTATACTGCTATTTACAATTGTAATTCTAATATTTATTTATAAAATATATTTTAAAATACATATTTTCAGAGTATCGAGGATTGCAGCTCTTCAGAACACATTGTTTTTCGATGATTAATTAATCTTTAGTTTATATGAAATAATTTTTTTACAATTAACTTTGTATTTAATCTCATTGTGAGTTTTATATTAAAAATTAACCGGCACCGGGAAAATCATTTAATTTGAAAAATTATAAAACACATATTTTCATTGTGTCTAAACACAATATGTAGAAAAACTCAAATGCACACAACGATCCATGGAGAAATCTATGCCTGGCGTAAGCCTAAGAGATAGAATTAGATATGATGAAAGTAGGCGCATATCTAATGTATGTAAATCAAGGATCATGTAGCGAAGCTAAAATGGGGAGGGAATGTTGCAAGGCAGGATGCTACAAGATGGACTCCTAGAGATCTGAAGTGGAGACCTTGGGAGAGTAAAAGAGGCGTCGGAAGACCTCAAAAGAAATAGACAGACGATATAGCCGCTGTTGGGGGGAAGAAATAGCTACAATTAGCAAATAACAAGGAAGCATGGAAGGGTATAGAGGAGGCCCTTATCTAATAGTGGAGAGACGAGGACTGAAGAAGAAGACAATATTTTCACATTTAATATAATACAAAGTAAATATGATGTTGAAAAAAGCAAAAATAATATGTACATTATGGGCCTACCTCACGCACAAGTATCACCACACTTTTGGCTGCGCAAGCTTCTCGCATGAAAGGACTGAACACGGACGTGTCTACCACGCGCACAAATTAAGTATGCGCAAGCCACAAATTAAGTATGCGCAAGCCACAAAAATGACAATGCAAAAGACAATTTTATTTTTCGCGGTCATAGTGAGAAAATTTGCGATATGTGTTTTTCAATAGGGTTGATAGGCCGGCTGTGGCCACTACCCCGGTTTTGGCCACTTGGACATTCAAAGGTGTATAAATAAGGCAATGAAAACATATTTGTTATTTTATTTATGCCGATCAATTCCTTAAACTGTGTTTTGTTTTGATAAATAACAGCTGTACCGCCATTTTCTTCCTTTGAGTATCGGTTGAACTTCTTGATGACATTCGTTAAAAATGATTAAATTCTTAGCAAAAACGATAAGGGCCCGTGGATGAGTAACGTGAAAATAACTTTTTAATCGCTTATGTTTGTGTTCGTGAATCAATTTAGCCTATTGAATGAAAGTCCTTGGAATATTGTTTCATAATTTAGATAATTTCTTAGAAGATAAATGCCACATGGCCACAAGTGGCACAGCAATCTTACTTGTGTTCTAGTTTTGGCCATGGACATGGCCACAACTGGCTCACATAGTGCGTTAGTTTTGGCCACCTTTTTTGAAAAACATAATTAATTAGGTATTTACGCTGATATCCTAATTATAATAATTTCGTTGTCTGTCTGTTCGTTCATTCGTCCATCCGCGTAACTTCGTGTAGCGTCCGTAACTTTTTTATAGAAAAATTTTTTTGGAACAATTTAAAAAAAAACTTTTTTATTTTTGAATTTTTTTTTTTTTTTTTACCAAACCGAACTGGCATGTAAAAGTACCATCATTTTTGATGGATTACGGCTAGTTCGATAATAAAAATATAAAAAGAAGACAACAAGTCAACTTTCCTGTAGTACCTACCTGGAAAGTAAGATTCAACAAATGCAATGGATAAATAATACATGTAAAAAATAAAGCATATTTAATAAGCGAGTAATAAAATATTATACTTTCATTTTATTTATCATTTTTTCGTAGGCTTTTTTTTCTTTTTATTTTTATTTCGGTCAGAATAATCCTTCGATTTAATTTTCCACAGTGCAGGTAGAGATTTGTAAAGAATTATTAATTCTGACGTAAAATCGCGATTGTACGAACGCAAATCTGCCATTTTTGAGTGACAGACAACCACTACAAACGACGACTAGCCTCGACTGCGACTTGAACACTGAACACTGAACGCCCAACCACACGCACAGACAAGTACGCGCAGGCCGGGCTTGCATAGACAAAATTTCAAGCAAGTCGAAAAGTGCGCATGCCGCGCTGTGGGGTTGGCGCATGATACAGTTTTACCAACCGCTCGCGCAGTGTTCAGTGTACAAATAAGTGTAGTAATACTTGAGCGTGTGGTAGGCTCATTAGTGTGTCAAAATAATCATATTGTGAATCATACAACAATTTTTCTTTATTTAGTAAACATCGCAAGTGTGTAGAATATTTATAATTCTTTCATATATCAAATAAAGCCTTTGTAATACATTCACAACACTAGTGATTATGTTTTGAATAAACGAAGTAAAGCGATATGAAGCTCAAACATAAAATCTTTATTTAGTAAAAAAACCGTACATTATACTGTCAAACATATAAAGTTACACAAAGTGGGAAATACATTATGCTTGTTTATCGACTAATTATTTTTGGTCTAGCCTTTTATTGATTATTTAGTCCCAATGTGTGCGGGGAAAATATACCGGTACAAAAACCATGTCAGTCTGACAGTTTTTTAAACATAGAATCGTACAAAATGCTTGTTATAGCGGCACTGGCCAAAATAATTCATTGTTATTTATGAAAATTATGATAAAACACTATTGAAAACATTTATAGTGCAGTTGAAATAGAGATGCTAGCGTCAAATATGGTTCTAAAAAATTCGATTTGGGATATTTTAAATTGAAAATTTCCGAAGGTTGGTAGATATTTAAGTAAAATATTAGTGCTGTTATTGAAGTAGACCTCATTTTTATGAAAATAGAAGTGGTACAAACCCTAAATATAAACCCGGCTATATACACATAGGCCGGCGCCACACTAGGCGTATCTCCCGTCGCGTCTTTGACGTCGCGGAACGCCACTACGTTTATTTCCATACAATATGCGCTTATTGAACACACTGAGCGGATTGTCGGTCGATCCGCTGGCGGAACGCTCGCTTCGGCGTCTTTTTGGTTCTCCGTCCGTGGAACTTACATCAACGTAAAATCTGAGACGTCGCGCCTCATGTTTTTGAATACAAAGCGCCACATTCAACGGATCGTATTCACTGCGCACGCACGTGTATTTGTTGCAGACTGAATCCGCCGCGGAGTTGGCGGAATATTGTATGTGACCGCTAAATTCGGTTGCGAATTTGACGCGATGTTAAAAACGTGGCGGAAGGTACGCTCAGTGTGGCGCCGGCCTTATGGATACGGATCTCACAAATTGGTGTTTTACAAATTTTTCAGGGTGAATCTCATACAGCGAGTCTCAGTATGTCAATTATTCTGGAGCAATCTCAATCTTTTTGTTACATATTATTATCGGATATTATTATTATTTTATTACACATTATCATTGGAATTAGAGTGGATTATTTATATCAATAACTAACATATAAAAGGGTGTAAATTCTAAATCCTATTAAATCTAAAAGTATTATTTAGATTCAATAGGATTAATTTTCCCCTGTGCAAATTTTAATTTGGGAATGAAAATATAAATAATATAAACTACTAGCAGTATTACAAAATACCAGAATAAACTAAAAATAGTAATAAGACTTTAAATGAATGAATGAAAATGTCTTTATATGAGACGTTCGGCCGTATTATAAAAATAGCAATCATTGCTATTTCGACGCCTTGATACTTTTATTGTATAACATTGTAACGCAGTAAATTTTGGGGTTTTTAAGTTTGACAGGTTTGTAATTAACGAATTCAACTAATCAGAAAGCTCTAAAACATAAGTAAACGTTAAGTTATTAACAAATTATGAATAACATAACGTTTAAGAGCTTTCTGATTGGTTTAATTAATTATTTCCAAACCACTCAATCTTAAAATTGTCAAAATTTACGACGTTAAAATGTTATACAATAATTGTCAAGATACCGAAATAGCAATGATTGCTACAGAATACGGCCGATTATACCTCTGAATGATGTAAATTGAATGGGATGGTAAATTGAATGATATATCTCCAGAGCCGATCATAAGTTCAATGCAACAAATAAGTATGTGGACCCTCAAATATTATAAAAAATCGATTAAAAATTGATTACCAAGGGGTTGGTTACCCGTGATTCATGATACAAATTTTAGTGACAAAATTGACTTGGAAAATAAGCCGACACTGAACTCACCATTCCACAAACGGGGGTAACATCTTCCCTTATATATCTTATCCCTAAAAGAAACAACGTCTAAAACAAATCATCTATCGTTAAAATATAATAAATACTTTTTTTAGATTTTCTCTGATATTTTCCTGTAATACTGAAAGTGAAATGTATCTAAGCAAATACCAAGTTACGAGACAATTTTATGTCCAGATATTAAAAGCGCAATATTTATTGAGTTATTTATAAGTGCACTCTCAAGTTTTTCGTTTTTTTGTCTCTAATCGAAAATCTGGAGTGGCAATTTGGACAACGGTTGCCGAGCTTCTCAGATCTAATGAAGAAGACAACTTTTTGAAGGGGGTTAAAGAACATATTCTGCTCAACCGTTTGGAAGTTAATTTAGACTTCATAAAATTTGCACGATGCTGCTATTAAAAGATATTAGTTCAAATGTGTTATTAACATGCGTACCGACAAATATGTATAGTATATATATATATCATATATATATATATATATATATATCATATATATATGTTATATATTTTAATTTAATATATATATAGATATATATAATATATCTATATATGTATATATATTATGTTTATAAATAATCCTTCAACTATTTTAACCAATATCAATTTTTTAAAACAGCTAACTGTTCCCCAAAATATTATTTTCAATTAATATGGCTTTGACTATAGAGGGAGTAAAGCTCGCTTTTAATTACTTTAAATTACATAGGACATTAATATTTTGATGACAGTTTATACAGAATTTTAAAAATTTGGCAGACAAAGTGTAGACATGAAATCACTTCCAATCGAATCACAATTTGATCACCCATCATGACCCTGCTTTGGCTTCTTCTTCTTCAATGGCTCTCTAAAGTTCATATCGGTATTAAAATGTATAAGAGGTTTATTAATATATTCACATTTTTTGTTTCTACGTAATCCAATATAATGTAAATGATATAGTACGATCCATTTTTTTAAAATATTTTCCAATTATCAGGTTTCCAAATATTAACAAATTGCGTAGGTCGTTTATTTAGTCGGTGATTTAGTGTGTACTTAACTCGCTCCAATCACTTAACTGCGAGCACTCGATAAATATTTGTACGTCAATCTTTGTTTTGTACCGGCGGAAATTCATTTGTCTGAATTTACAATGTTAATTGAAAAGGTGCTCATTGAAAAGGAAGAATACGTAAGTTTATTACTAAAATAATTAATGAAAGGAGTTACTCATTCCTTTAATATATTTCGATCAATTATTGCCATTTAATTCTGGTTGATTGATTTTACCTCAAGATATTAATTGTTTTTGGCCAATTGGCTGTCGGCAAAATTGCCTATCGGTACAAAATATTATTATGAAATCCGGTAACCATAAATAAAACAAATTATCAGAGAATTTTGGATATTGGAAACAAATATTATGATATTCAAATCGATAACTTTGTGTTGAACTTTGTGCTAGGGGCAAAATACAGTCCAGGGTCTCAGGCCTTCAGAATCTTTTGTGTGTAGTTATCTGGGATATTCTGCCGTATATACGTGACCTCTCTGGCCGACGTTTCGGATCCCATTGCAGGATCCATCATGAGGGCTGATGTTCCTTCCTCAGCTTTCGATTCTCTACTGCTGAATATAGGCCTCTTCCATACCCTTCCATTCTTTCTTGTTATTTGTTAGTTGTAGCCACTTCTTCCCCCTGCCCCACACAAGGCTATATCGTCGGCCCATCTCTTTTGAAGTCTTCCAATGCCCCTTTTATTTTCCCAAGATCTCCATTTCAGAACTCTGGGAGTCCTATAATGAATATAATAAGTATCTATACCTATAAAACTCGATAGTTGTCTGTCTGTTCTCTATACAAATCAACACTGTTTGTCCGATTTTACTCAAATTTTGCATATTTATGCTGTAAGACTCGGCGGGTAATATAGGCTACATTTTCTCCCTCCCCTTTTACCCCTTCCCTTCTCCCTGACATATTTTCAATGCAAATCTATACCACAGTATACCCAGAACAGTAGTTTATCTCCGGCCTGTCGGCGAGTTATTAGCCTACTCTTGCGTTGACGCTAAGGTTGTCACTTTATTTTTACTCCCTTTCTTTTAACTCGTAGCGTCTGAGATTCCGACGCATAAGGTAGACACTAAACCCGAAAATTAGAATAATTTTATGGGTTACTTTTTTCAAATTGGAATCATTACAAAAATTTGTATTACTAATTAATAAAATGAAGTATAAATAAAAGGGCTTTTAATTTTTATATATGTACATGACATTTATTAAAAACTTATAAATTTGAAACTGAAATTTTTTTCTTCGGTTTCTGCTTATTCGAAATGCTTTATTGTTAGCAGACAAGGTTAAATAAATTCTCATTCTGATATACAACTTTTTCAAAAAGATTTTAGGGAAGCATGGGCAGAGCATTGTAAATTATTATTTTTTTTAATTGTTCAAAAATTGATGTGCTGATTTTAATGTTTATGTGGTCCTTTTCCAACTCTTCGCGAAAGACCTGCTCCATCCTCTCTATATTGGCAACAAAGTCATGAGTAAATTTCGATCTGTCGCATAATTTCTGTTATTAGTATACCTAGTTTCTGCACTTAAATTGAAAGAACGAAATTGATTAACATCAACGTAGACTTTTAAAAACTCACAGTCTTTGTGATAATCAACACACCTTTTTAGTAAAGCACCACAAACATAAAAAAAGGCACTTTTTTCAGGAAGCGCATTTTTTTTTCTTAAGCGGCGGCTGCGAGCGCGAATGGCACCGAAGGCACGATCCTTACTACCGCCGCCTTATGTCCCCATATTTTATGTCAATGTGTGCGTCACCTTGCGTGCGTACACAGCGCTGAGCACGCACGCACATATTCTAATGGGTAGTGGCCAGTTTGTATGAAGACGTATTACTGTTCTTAGTATACTGTGTCTATACCGTTCGATCGATAGGACTCAAAAATTTGAAAATTATTCTTTAGGACCCGGCGGACATTTACCCCTCTCTCATTCTCCACCCCCTTCTCTCATATATTTTCTGTACAAATCTACACCGTTTGACTTATCTGGCCCAAATTTAACATACTTAATCTCAAGGACCCAGCGGGTAACAAAGGCGAAATTTACCCCCACCCTTTATTCCACCCCTCCTCCTGATATATTTTTTGTACAAATATACATCATTTGACCGATTTGACCCAAAGTTTGTTAACTTATTCTTTAGTACCCGGCAGGTAACAAAGACAACATTTCCCCCTCCCCTTTTCCCCCACCCCCTCACCTGATATATTTTCTGTACAAATCTACACCGTTTGCCGATCGGATCCAAATTTCACGTTCTTATTTTTTAAGTATATATATATATAAAATCCTTGTTTACAAAATGTAATTTAACCATAAAAATATAAGATAAGATTACACAATTTTTTTTGTTGTTATATTTGTGAATTATGCCACTCTACTAGGCTACGCCTGTCCCAGTGTGGCGTTATAGAACACAATTATAATATTTTTTTGAATCCGTCAATAATATTTGTTTTCATAAGGTAATAATTATGTATCTACAAAGTATCAAGTGCAATGTTAGTGATTGGTTGAGTGAGTCATAAGTCCAAGGGTAAATATGTGTAGAATATTGTTTAATGTAAAAAGGATTAAAGTTTTGTTTAAGATTATTTTTTATTTTCCTTAATTAATTTATTTATTTATATATTTTTATTTATAGACATTATTATGCAATTACAGTAAGTAAATTTTCAGTTGATGTTCTACCTTTAGAGGTAAGCCAGTTGTTTGCTAAAGCTTTTATTTTATTGATTGAGTATATTCTGATTGTCGGGAAGTCTGTTTTAAATATGTTAAATATTTTAGGCCCTATGTATGAGAAATTTTTCTGTCTATGTGTTGTCTTAGTTTTTGGTATTTTGTCAAGGTTTAGTAATGCTTGTCTAGTATTATGTGAATGCGAGTTACTGGTTGCTGTTAGGTGGTTTGTGTTTGTGATGTAGAAGATGAGGGTAGACTTAACGAACAGCTGTCTGACGTCCATTACATTAAATTCTCTGAATAGTCTGCCTGATTGGTATATAAATGGTTTCTTATTAATGACTCGGAGTAAGGTTTTTTGTGCCGTTATAGCTGGTTTCAATGTGGTTTTGTAAGTACCTCCCCAACTTGGAATCGCATAGTTCAAAAATGACTGAAAAAATGAAAAAAAAAAAAGACAAAAAGACGACTGAAAAAACATCAAATATATATATATATATATTTGATGATATATATATATATATATGTGTGTGTGTTTTTTAATTTCATTTATTTATTTCTTAAAAAAAATATATATTGTTAATATTGTTGTTGTTGTTAATAAATTGTTAATAAAAATATTTTAATTTTTTCTGGTTTATTCGCTACACCATTTGACATACATAATTTGCGACATACATCGTCAAGATGTAAATAAGATTCAACGTGTAAAAGGATTGACAATCTTTGCATTGTATATAAAAACTTGCCAATGTAAAAATTATGATGCCAAGCGATTTTTATGGCGTCTTTAAATCTCTTTATCGCCCCAACATAAAATACCCACCATTATTGTTTAGTGTTTACTATACGATAAGCGAGCTTCAGATTTTATTGAAGGAAATAAACGTACGTAATCGAAATTAAAATGAATACGCAATACACTTTTACTGCAGATACCCGATGTTATGACTATTTTAATGTTATCCGTGATAAATTATTAAAACTCATCGGAATAAAATTTTCAGATTGTATTTTTTAATAGTAGGTATGCAAACAAGCATGTCGGGCAAATTTTGATTAATGAAATTTATTTGTTTTGCTATTTGCATAGTTCTGCTACAATCAGCATATTTGCATCTGATTAACGCAAACAAAACTGAATAAATTATTAAAAATTAATAAAAAAGTACTCCCCTCCACAAGTCACCGGCGACCGTATCGCCGTCCATCAGGCGTGGCTGCCTCCCCCTCCGGGCGCGGCGGAGTAAAGGTGAAAGTACCGTTAGGCGACTATATAAAGGGCGACGCATGGCCGTACAGCAGACCGCCCGCAGCTCTTCCTGAACTCGGAATCGACTTGACCAGTGAAGTCAGCGATTTCCCAGTACCTGCGATCTGCTACCGCCGCACCCGACTCTGCACGATCCGTTACTACTCTGGATCGATCGTTCCAAAACCTAAAAACCCTATTCGTCATCGTTTCAACCCCTTCCCCACGATCTCTATTTTGGTACCGACAACCTGCTCCCTTCATCTCCCCTCCTTCCCCTCACATCCAGTGGTGCTGCGCACTACTCCCCTATCTGTCTGTGAATGGTACCCACTGTTTATCCAGGACCGTTCTAAGACCAAAAGCTTCCATATCGGTCCTACTCAATCTTCACCAGGTTGACATTTTGACCATGCTCCCTCGCTAGGGTTGTATAAACCTTTGCGAGAGAGCACGGCCGCAAATATAAATATTCACAGCTCCCGCCGTTAGAAAATTATCTTTTTTAACATCATAAACATCATAGTACATATATAACAATAATAAGGATTTCAAAGGACAAGTCCCAGGTCGGCGATAGTGGATGTCGGTTGCAGAAAATGAAATAATAATTCATGAAAATAAAATAAAAAATAAGACCGCCCCCAATTTAGGGATAACATAAAGAAAAAGTGACAGCACGGAAATTAAAACAAAGAAAACGCGAATTGCAGTCACGAAGCCAAGACTGGCAGATATCGACCTTCGAGCAAAAGCAGCATCCAGCGGGGGGAGACTCTCCCACTGCAGCTATGATATTAGCCTCGTAAGATCTCCCATCGGGAGATCCACACCTTGGTAAAGCTACGAAAGAATCCGAAATTCCTTTCGCTACTGTCCAGGACGTCGTTCGCTGGCCGGCGTCCTGTCACAATCAGACCATCTAAAATGTCCTCTCTCGCATCATTCAGAACCACACATTCCCAGAGGTATGTTCCGGCGTCTGGGCCACACGGCCGCATACACATAACGGGTTAGCAGAGAGTGTAAGGTCGAAAAGCTTCGACTTGGAACTCTCCGTGACCCGATAGCAACTGCACCGTATAATGGTCCAGCGTCGGAAAATATCCTCTGCCCTCATCCTTCACGGCCACCCTTAGGAAGAAGGAGTGTGTCCATATTCCGGTTGTGGCTGTGTCCCATCTTTCTTGCCAAATCACATATGAAATTTCTCTCAGTCTTAGACCCAATGCCCCTAACTGCTCTGCGTCAGAAGGCCTGATGGTCTTGCCAAAGTAGCAGACCTCCAGGCCCCGTCTCAGGCTTTTTCGGGCGGATGATTCCCTCACCTCAATGTCCGCAGGAGCATCCTCGCCAGCACTGAGAGGGCGGCACCGAACACGGTCTAATAGGCCCCCGTCAGCGCAAGAAGAGGTACCCGCTGACTTCTGTTCAACGCAACCGCAACTGCCGCAGTCCCCAATCTATGTACCCATACTTCAGCGGCATACGTGATTTGAGCCACGTATGTCACCTTGTACACTAGGTGCATAGCTGGCGACCGGATTCTCCAATCCGAGACATCGTTTCATAGAAGCAAAGAAATCCCTCGTCCGATCCGAAATCGCCTTGACGTGAGCGAGAAAGGAACCCGAGGTATCAAAGGTAACACTCAGCCACTTCACCGAGCGCTCTAATTTAATATTATTGTCCCCAAGTTTCACCACCGGGTTCCTCTCTCGACTCAGTGCACCACTGAACATCATTGCTACTGTTTTGTTCGACGCCAAAGCCAACTTATTTCTTACGCACCAATCCACAATTAATTCAAGCTATCTTTTACATCGTCCCTCTAGCATTAAGCAGCTTCATCCAGACACAAGCAGTAGAGCATTGTCTGCGTAAGCCACTATTGAACAGCCCACCGGTAGCGGAAGCCGGAGAATGTCATCAAATAAAATGTTCCACAGCATCGGCCCTAGTACAGAGCCCTGTAGACACCCCATGATGATAAGCCTGGTGCTCGACATCCCCCCATAACTAATGGTCACGGAATGCTCTCCAAGGTAGCTTACGATAAGATCAAACAGATACCTCGGGCAACACCGCAACTTCAGCTTAGTGAGGATCCCACCAGGCATTATCAAAGGCTACTGAGATGTCCAAGAATACCCCCATAACATGCTTTACCTTGTTTTATCTTATCCATTCTTGCATGAACATCATGGCTCGCTCCGTAGACATACCTTTGACAAACCCAAATTGACGCTCGCAGGAAGGCGAGAGATTTACCTCAAGCCTGTTATGTATCACCGTCTCAAACACTTTCTCAAAGACAGGAAGGAGTGTGATCGGGCGATACGCACCTGGATCATACCTCGGTTTATTGGTCCCCTTGGGTATGATATAGAGTGCACCACGCTTCCATACTTTGGGGAAATTCCCCACTTTCATACATTCATTCATCATATAAAGAACCTCATCTTCAAACATTCTTCACGATTATTCCGGTAATTTTGTCCATCCCAGGACCTTAGTAGGCCCCAACGATCGAAAGACGTTCTCCAGCTCCACATGCGTTATTGATGGCGGGACCTGTAACTCACGTAGCATAATACCAGTTGGGAGCCGGGCCGACGCACGGACTTGCCGGTGATGGTCCGACTCCCTACCGACCGACTCCAGAGGAACAAGTTTCTCAAGGAACCCATCAAAAGTAGAGAGAAGATCAATCATCAACCCTTTTCCGAGACGAATCCCGGACAGAAGAGAAGCAGCACATCTCCCTCTCCCCTGATGAGTCCAGTGACTTTCCAGGGATCGGCATTCCCAACATCTATGACTCACCGTCTTTAGGAGGCTCAGTTCGCCTCGCAGATTGCCATCGAGTTGGCGTATCTGGTAGTACGGAGCTCCTCCTGCAGAGCTAACTGCTTGGTGAGAGAAGCCATACCCCGCCGGACAGCCCCTCCTCCGGTACACCCTTCGATAGGCACCACGAAGCGAAGCCAGCTCCCCGGTCCATCAACAGACCTTAAATGTTCTGCCAGGTCAGGTGCGCCCCAGAGCTAGGTCAGACGCAACAACCGCAATGTTTAGATGCTCCCCAATCCTCCTTTCTCATATATCACGCAATTTATCTTTCAAAATAATTTCGAATGCTTCCCAGTCCGAATTCCTGGATTTGAACTTCCATCATTCCCGCTCAGCACCGGGGCTAGGGAGAGACCAAAATACACTAGCCGTTGATCACTATTAATGACACCTTCCAATACTCTCCAGTCCCCGACCAGCCCCAGTGCGTTGTCCTTACAAAGGGTGATATCAATGTTACTCTCCCCGCCTGCAGGGTTGGAAAAAATCGAAGGATTGCCTGTTTCGTTGAGGATATTCAAGCCGTAACCGGCTATGAACTCATCAACGGCAATCGTCCGATCATAGCCCGCATGTTGAGTGGTATTATCATACCACAGCGGGGAGCGCGCATTGAAATCACCCCCGATTATTACTTTCTTCTCTTTCAGGGTGTCCAGGACTTGGGACAAGCCAAGGACATGAGGTCCCACCGGATCGCCGTTCTTGAAGTAAACAGAGATAAAATTTACTTCACTCCCCTCAAGCACGATGGAGACACACACTCGATGTCTATCGGAGAGGTGGGCCAAGTACAGCGATTTCGCCGACTAGTATCGACAAGAACCCCCGCGCCCGAGTCCACACCCTCCTCGATCATCAATGGCACCTCAGTCCCGGGGGATTTACTACGGAAGGTGTACTGCTGCTGCACTACTAAGATCAAATGATCCATGTCTTGGATCACGACATCTTGCGACATTTATCTGCCCGATCCTGACCACAGCCATAGTTGGTCATATTGAGCGCTAGATCCACTGCCCCCTGATACGCTGGGCACGATCGATCACCAGTTGGGTGGTTCTCTGGTTTTTTAAATCTACAACATGTGGCACACTTTGGGGGATTACCTTTCCGTGTACACGCGCTCTTCTCATGCCCTTCTTGTGCGCAGTGTTTACACGAATAAACTGTTTGTTTGGATCCCTTACTAGTGTGGCCATATAAGTTGCACTTGTTACATCTCGTGACTCCCACGTTATCGCGAGCGCGACACGCATGCCAATCCAAGAAACAGTGTCCAGCATTAATTAGTATTTTTCGTATCTCAGGGAGCGCTGTGTAAATGCAGTGTACGGATTGTCCGTCCCTTTTGCCAAACATTGATACACGTTTTGTGGTAGCCATAAAAGATTTTTTCTTCAAATCACACCGTCCTTCGACGTTTGACGAGTACATTTCTTCCAAAACCTTGTTTTCGTGTAAGTGACGAGGAACATCATAGATTACAATTCGCGGTAGTGTTCCCTTAGGTTCTACAATCTTGAAGCCTTCTTTAGTTTCACCATTAGTTAAAACCATTAGTTTCCTCAAAACACCTGCTACAGCCGCATATGACGATGATCTTGCATTCTCTGGAACATTATGTACCACCAGGTTATCTTTCATTCCTACGACCATCTTTTTGATATCTTCCAATGAGTCAACCCATTCATTTCTTCCACGACGGCTCTCATCCAGGGCTCCTTTAATCTGGCATTTCGTTCGCTTGCTCACGTATGATAGCCATTAAGTTCATATGACAGGCCGACATTCGCGATTTTTGGTCGCATAATGCCGTCGAGAACTTTAAATACTGAATGAGCCTTGTTGTACATTTCGTCCTGTGCGTCCGTGAAGTCGTACTAAAAGGGATTGGCACTATAGAAGTAAATTTGTCCCTGTCTCTTTTCCTCCTTTTCCCCTTTTCTATCTCCTCTTGCATTGGTACCCATTCTTGTTGTGGAGAAATGTTCGGGCATAAGACCGACCTTTGACTGCTGGCCTTGACAACTGAATCCAGAATTGTTATAACAAGCCTTACGTTCTCAGGAGTCAGAACCTGAGATTCGTTAATTTCCTGGTCAGAATTTTCCGGACTTTTCGAAATTTTTCCTCGCTTTTCCGACTTCACGAGTTCGGAAAAAAAAGATTTGCACGATATCTCTATCCGTTTCAAAGTTCGATGTAGCGCTTTTCCTGTTATGTGTACAAACAGTGTTTTCCCAAGGTTTTCCAACCTTGGGAATCGTAATCTGTACTTAAAGATGCAAAAATGAGAAAAAACTTTGAACACTTATAACTAGATAAACTTAATACATCTATTTATACCTATAAAACTCAATGTCTGTCTGTCTGTCTGTCTGTTCTCTATACAAATCCACACCGTTTGTCCGATTCGATTCAAATTTTTCATACTTATGCTTTAGGACTCGGCGGGTAACATAGACAACATTTCCTCCTTATTCTCTTACCCCTTTTCCTCCCCCTGACATATTTTTGAAGCAAATCTGTACTGTTTGACCGATTGGACTAAAAATTTGGAAACTTATTCTTTAGGACTCGGCGGGTAACATAAGTAACACTTCCCCCCTATTCTCATACCCCTTCCTCTCCCCCTGACATATTTTCGATGCAAATCTGTACTGTTCGACCGATCGGACTCAAAATTTGCAAAATTATTCTTTAGGACTCGCGCGGTTAACATTGGTGACATTTCCCCCCTATTATTTTACCCTTTACCCTCCTCTGATATATTTTCTATACAAATCTATATCTTTCGAATCGAACCTTTTTTCACCCTCACAAATTTATTTCAAACATAATCCTTAACCCGTGCAACGCCGGGTATGCACAACTAGTAGGTGTATACAAGTTCGATTTTCCCTTGGTTTTCCCACCTAGGGAATTCGATACAAAAGTCAAAATTCAAAAATGTCCATAAATAAAAAAGTTGGGTCCCGGATTCGGATTTTCCGGAATTTTCCGAGCTTTTCCGACTTTTTAGGGAATCAATCCAAAGTCGGAAAATTGTTTCGGAAACTCCTCTTGTCCACTAGCCACTACGCTGCACAATTGAGTACTTATACCTAAACAAAATACCTATTTGTAAAAAGTTCAAAATACCTACTTGTCCACTTCACAATAATAAAATATAAAATACTTTTTCACAGAACACAAACTTAAATATACCTATTGTCACTGTCAAAATATTTTTTTTTTTTAAAGAAAAACAAAAATAATGTACACAAATAAAATAGGTATAATAACAAAAATAAAAACACGTCCTCACTCGGCGATGGTCAAAATTATACTGGTGATTAGAAAGATTTGAAAAACAGACGAGCGCAGAGCAACACTACAGGCATCTAGGCCGCAAGTGAGCCGCCCTCCTTCATCTGTTTGCGATGAGCCATTGTCCTTAACTCGCCCCGGACCTCTCCGCCCGCAGCCAGACTAATCTTGCTTCTTGTTCATAGGTCTTCACCAGCTGTTCTTCGCGCCGCCGTGCCGAGCTCGCCTTACCACGCGCTTTCTGCTCGCTGCTCTCCGCACGGGTCGTGCAGTGCTTCGCCCCTCTCTACGCCGACATCTGCTGTCCTCGCCCGCTGCGCACAGCGCTGGACCTGCCGAGTCCATCCCCTCCCAGCGCCGATGCGCGCCGTAGTCGCCGCCGCTCCCACGTGCGCGGCCTGGACCATACCTCCTCGTGTACATAGTCATCTTCATGTGTTGTGTGTAAATACTCATCGTTGCTAAGGAGTCTTCTCAATTGTATATATTCTTCGATAATTCGATAAAACAAATAATTCTTCACCCATTGTTCTGTCTCTCACTGAGCCCAACTTGATATCCTTACCAGTTAGTTTTATTAAATTAATAATTATGTCCAAACACAAAGTTAACGCTATAAACATCAAAAATATTTATTACGTTTACAAAATATTAGAATGGTCAATTTTATATAGAAAAGATCATCTACCAAAGGTACCAAAAAATAATCAGTATTACCCAGTGTGTATTGCTCAAAAGCTTTAGGGATTAGTTGCAAAATAAAATTTAAAATGGAATAATAATATGTATGCATCATTAAAACGAGTTTAATTCTGATACTTTTTATATTCTTAAATGGTCAGTTAACACAGTGAAATTGATATCGCAGTTTCCTGATGTTAATATTCCGGAATCATATCCCGATGGCAAACGTAATTTTTAAATTTTTCTGCATACCTTTATAATTATTTCTTCAAACTTGTTTAAAAATTATTTAAATATAATGATTAATTTCTTCATATTTTTTCAAAATTGTCATTTACCAATCTTTAAAAATAAAAACGATATTTTTATTAACAGAAGTCTTTTGCCTTAGTCATTGATTTTGTCGTAAAAGAGACAGAGAGAGGTGTAAACATTTTTAAATTGAGAAATTGAATAAAAAAGTAACCCATAAAAACCAAGTTTTTATTATACTCCTTTTCTTTGTAAAATATAACATTAATTGAAGACGAATTAAAACTTATAACATAACACTAAACTTACAGAAATTTAATATATTTCTAAAATGTCAGATGTTTTGAGATGTCAAGATTTTGATAGATTCAATTATCATCATTATCGTACCTTATGAATTTCCAGCGTCAAATGATTTAGTCAGAATCATATTTGAGTAATGTAGAATTCTTTAAAACTAAGCAGAAATCTAAAAGAAATAAATTATTATTTGATTTTTTCCCAAAAAACCCAATTTTGCTGTCCTCGGTTAACCAATTGTTTTGTAAATTTTCGAAATTCGTAGTGATGTACCTATTATACCGACGGAGTAATTCAAATTTAGAAAATATTCCGTGACATTATCGGGTCGCCGGCGCCGCGCCGTTGCTAATCAAACTTTTCTAATGATTCCAATTTGAAAAAATCAATAAAATTTCTAAAAATCCGAAATTTTACTATAATTATTAATTTTTATAACGAAAATTTGATAGATCTTCTTGATCATCGCCACGAGTCTGCTTGCCAAGTTTCAGCTCGATTGGATCACGGGAAAAGGGTAAAAAATCGATCCAAAGTTTTTGTTGACGGCAAGCAAGCAGGCGCCACGGATTAATATAAAGGGAGTAAAAATAGAAAAAGCTTATTATGAATAATTTATATTGTTTAAATGTTTCTCCAATACGCGTCAATTTTATGTTTAACTTTTACTGAATGTAATAAATATAATTATAATTAACTGATTAAATATAAATATAAGTAGGTAATCAGCAACAGTAATCTGATCAGTAATAGATTTCTGTTATAAGTAAGTTGCTTCTATTAGGCGGAATTGAATTAATTTTAAGGATAAACATTTTTATCAAATAAAAATTACATACACGATTGTATTAGGATGCGTAACATGAAGATTATTTCTGTATTTTTCTCTTTTCCCATCATTTTGAAATTTCAATCTTTTAAATATATATATATATCTATATATATATATATAAATATATATATATATATATAGCTAACTGATTATTTTGTTTTTTCTTTATTCTCTTTTATGTATTTATATTTTAACCACTATATAACATTAAGTTCCTGATAGACACGTACTCATTTTGGCACAAGCTTTTTATTTATTTTATAGTAATAAGCACTGAGAATACTTTTGTAAATATTGTTTTTAAAAGTGAACCAATAAATAACTTTTCGAAAAATAGAGGTCTTGGATTCAATCTCAGTCTTGAATCCATAGCTTATAATGGGATCAGATGTCAGTTATTGGACTTTATTACTAATTGACCGTTTCAATTCATTTTAAGCATTGATGAAAATAAAACATATTTTCACAACACATCCCCGATCAATGATGGGTTGCTTGGGCCTTGTTGATAATGGAAACGGCGAAGGAGAAGAAAAGGAGGGGAGAGCCGAGGCAATATATAAAATTACGTCTAAAGAGTGATCGACGGAGATTGTTTCTTCGACTAGGCATGTTTGCACTTTCTCACCAATGAATGCATTTAACTTGTGATATATGTATTTGTATAATTTTATTGTTTTGTTAACTTATTTGACCAGCGTCGGCTGTTAGTAGAGTGTGTGTAGGTACGTAGATAAATCTTTTATTTCTAAACTCGAATTAAGGACAGCATGCAAAGATTTGTGTGGAGCGAGGTGCCATGTGGTATATCAGGTTGACGAATTTTGCGCTTTATATCTATTTTCATCCTTGTAAATGCACCCTTATCCTAGGGGTAAACTAATTATTTTTATTAATATGCATCACTTATGACAGACATTACGCGTCATATGTATCATACAACCCCGCGTCACATGTATCATACCATATCATAGAAAATGACATAGTCTGAACGTTATTTTAAGTTCAGTTGGTATTCTTTTGTTTTATAGAAAATAAAATCGATTAATTTTATATATCTTTTTCTGCGCCTAGTCTCTACGTAAGATATGCTTTTTACTCGTTGGTGTCTATAAATATAGTATGCACCCGTAACAAATTTATTATGTATTTTAAGACTTACTACCCTTTCGCCTTTGATTTGGATTCTTCTAAGTAGGCATATTAATTTCACATTTCACTTAAAAACTGAAATTCTGGAAAACTGATGCGTATAAGATAAAAAAGCCGAAATGAATCAACTCATCGAAAAATTATTTGTTCAAATCGGGTGTTCTTTAGAAAAAAATGCCAGAAGAAAAAAAAATAACAAAAATGACATTGTGAGCCGAAAATAGTAATAAAAAATATAATATATATACATATCATAATATATGTAATATATATATATATATATAGATATATATATATATATGTGTGTGTGTGTGTTATATTGGTTTTATCTACTTATATTCATTATCATTTTAACATGTAGACCCTAAATCGTCGAAGAAACATAGCTGACGCGGTGATGCTATTCAAAATAACACACAATCTAGTTGATAGTCCGGAACTTCTTCAACGAATATCTTACCACATCCCAACTCGCAATAACAGACATTCACCTACTTTTCATCTCCCCTTTTGTAAGACCAACTCAAAACGAAACTCCTTTATATACAGATCCACAAATTCATTTAACACAAACTATCACCACATTGACATTTTCAACGCAACAATAAGAAACATAAAACAAACAATATCTACACTACCGCACCCAAACTAATTTGTACATTATATCTTCCCTTCTACTTCCGTCCCACATTTCCCTCCACCCTCTCCACTCGCTATTAATGTAAGTTAAAGTAAATTTTTAAATTCAGTGGAAAATTTTTAAGATTGTTTTGCTGTTAATTTTTCCCAAAACAAAATAAATAAATAAACACACAAATACACACACTCACACAAACTCACTATTGGACACGTTTTTTCTTATTTTTTTATCAATTGTATATATGTGTTTTCTTGTAATTGGCCCAAAACTCTGTGCATAAATTATTTTTTTCTTTCAAGATTGATTAATTATATGGCTGTAAGAAAACCAATAAATTAAAAAAAAAAATTAATTACACTTACATATTTCGGAAAAACCTTTCCATCGTTAGAGTGTTTTATAAATGTTAAAATATCAAAATAAATTATGTCTTTTGTTTTTTGGTTTTCTAAATTACTTGAAAAAATTTTTTTTAAATATTATCGCTGAAGTTCTTCATTACACAAAATTATTAATCGAGAACTTCAGCAATAATATTTAAAAATATTTTTTTAAATAATTTAGGAAACCAAAAAACATAATTTATTTTGATATTTTGACATTTATAAAACACCCTGATGGTGGAAAGGTTTTTCCGAAACATGAAGGTTTAATTAATGAATATAAGGAGATTAAAACAAATAATTTATTTTTTTTTAATATCAATCTACTAATTTGCTCAACCAATTGGAAATAAAGTAATAAAATAGCCTAAAAATTCCAGAGTTCGAGAGATTTTTCTGCTTCACATAAATATTCTGTTTAATTAGTGATTAGTTGTACGAGCCTTCTCAAAATGTTAAGCATTTTTTTCTTAAAATGACCAATTATTTATTACTTAGAACGCATTCTGTTTCGCCGTTTGTCCATACTGCGGTATTGCTCTCCACTATGTGTATTAAATTTTATCGATCAAACGTTCTAGCCATGTTGATATCCCTTTTAAAATTTTTCCATTCAATTTAAAAATCTGTTCGCATTAGTGAAGTCACATTTATATAAATTTGACGCGAACAAAAGAAGTTAAATGGCGAGTCCTCCCCGTGCACTTTCACTCTTCACCCTCCCGAAACACCATTATTTGTGGACAAACGGGCGCGGGTTAGCGAAGCAATCTTCGGGCAAAAAATTAAACCGTCTGGCGCCAGCCGAGAATCATCGTCCAATAAGACGCCGCCTGGGCCCGGACTGCGGAGTCAACCACCTCGGGCGTCACTAAAGCCATGTATTCACTAGGGGACAAATTGTTTCTCAACAGCACGCGCGGCATAGAGTCTACGTGACGTTGCAATGTCGTGCACTTTCCGCGACCTCGCGCACAACATGGCGCGGCATTTCTACGTGCCGTGGCAACGTTGCCATGCGCACGGTACCCGAGCGTACTCACTGCAACATTTCGCGGAGCGTCAGTACCACGTGGTATGTTTACAAGTGAATACGCATGCGCTGTATCTGTCAAGATGACAATGCGGGGAAACGAAATCGTTCTCGAACTCATCGAGCTGTATCGATCGAAGATCGCATAGAATGTCCGTCCTTCTTTCTCTTTGCAGTAAATAATTTCGCATTCTCCTCTTTTTTCTCCTCTTACTTTTCGATAAACTTATTAACATAAACAGATACGCGGCTATCATCATAACCTCATAGGGCGATATATTTCCGCGACGTCTGGAAAACAATAATTATTTCAAAAAGGACTTTGTTTTTAATAATATTCAATTTACTACAGTAAAACCTCGTTTATTTGAAATTGTGACCCAAAAAAACATTTCGAATTGCGCGGAACCCCGTTTTCGCCAAATGAGATACCGCAGCTGTCAACATAAGCTCATCGGGTGACATTTCCGCGACAAGATATGCGAGTCCCGGTGTGTACACGTCAAATGGCCGCGTCATTGCCCCCGAAACATGAGCGTAGATGTTGATGCGACATGCCGAGCGGAATGTTTCGCGATTTGTCCCCTAGTGAATACATGGCTTAATGCGGAGGGGGAATCAGGCTAATGGAGCAGCCCAATCTGGCGTGCAAGTTCGATTCAGCTAATTGTTATCCGACTGCCGCTTGTGAAGCGCTTCGCACATAGCCAGCGGCGCACTACTGCCCTTCAATGGTAATCATTCATAGACCAGGTCCACTAACAACTGGACATTTTTTTTACATTTTTATTTTTTTAATAATACCCGATAAAAATCTACAATAAGTACAAAATACATGCGATTCATTCATCAAGGATTACTAATATAGAATGTACTGAATTTGAGTTTTTATAGGAAATACTAGCTGTAACCTATCAAAAATGACGGTACTTTTACACGCAGTTCCTAAAGAATAAGTATTTACTTATTTATAAAAAAAATGAAAAAGAATAGGTAGAATATTTTTTTTATAAAATTAGTTACGGACGTTACAAAAAGTTACGAACAGAAAGTCAGACGGGCAGACATCGAAATTATTATTAGTTAAGCCAATTGATAATAAACATTCTTTTGGAAGGGATAGATACGTGAAATTTAGTATTCAGTGCATTCCAAATTAGTAATCCTCGGTGACTACATTCATAACATTATATTTATTTGGATGTTGCTGCCTTTGCTTTTTACCCGTCACATTTAAAAAAAAATTGTTTAATATATTGTATATTATATAACAATCATATATAATAACTTATTATATTGACTTTTTTTTTCGCGCTTTTTATTCATGTTGACCTCGTCAGTAAAGAGAACTCTTGTGTCTGACGAGGATGCCTCAGTTCTTATACTGTTAATAAATATTAGCATGTGAATTATTTAATATATACGGGTGGTATATAATGAATTATTTAATTTTAAACGGTTTACGATTGTATGTTTGATTTTAAAAAGTTTTTAATTTTTTAAATTTTTTATGAATGATTATTTATACGGCGCGCGCGTATCTCGTTGGGAAGATTGGTGTAGCTGATGGCTTTGTTAATGTAATAGTTCTGCAGTTGCGTTGTTTTAAATTTTGGTGTAATTATTTGGTTACCATTTCTCATTAGTTTATAGTATTCCAGGTTTTGGTTCAGATTTTTCTCTTTACATATTTTTATTAAAGAAACAATTTTCTTTAGAGTTCTGCGATGTGTCTATTCCACCTTAAATGTTCATCAATGAATACACCTAGGTATTTTATTTCAGATGAAGAGTCAATTAAAGTGCATAGGTATATTGTCAGGCTATATAAAATTAGTGTTACATTTATCGTGATCGTGAATTATTATTTTATGGTTATTTTTAGGAAATTTCTCTTTTTTGCATTGAGTGTTAAAAGGTTGTTGTCAAACCAAGATTTTAATGAATTGAGATCCTTGTTTGCTAATTCGTAAACTTTTGCCCATGATGGACCATTTGTTAACAATGCAGTGTCGTCTGCATAGGATATTAGGACACCGTCATTTACGAAATATGAAATAGTTACGGTCTGAGGACGCACCTTGGGGATTACCAAATTCACTTGGTAATGGTTTACTTGGAGATTCATTTAATTTAACTATTTGGAGTCTGTACGTTAAGTAGTTTTTTATCCATTTTAGGGCTATGTGGTCAATCCCATTTTCTTTTAGTTTTTGTACGAGTTTTTCGGGGAAGATACTATCGAATGCTTTCTTCAAATCGATGAAAATTTTTATGCATTTCTTTGATTTGTCCAAATTACTTTGTATAACAGTAGATTTTTTTATCATTGAATCTTGTGTACTTATTTCCTCAGTGAACCCAAATTGATTTTCATTTATTGTAGAGTTGTCCTTTGTGAATGAATTCAGTCTCTCTTTAGCTACTTTTTCAATAATATTCGAGATATTAAATAATAGTGAGATAGGCCTATAGTTCGAAACGTCTTCCGGGTTTCCTGATTTGAAAATTGGAGCGATTATGGTTTTTTTGTACGGTCTTATTATATTATTATATCCGGTCTTATTATATGTGATATTGGTAGATATACATTACCAATTATTTATTTATTTATTTATCTTAATATTTAGTTCCACACATGTTGTGTGGGCTAATATATGATTTCACTTAGACATATTGCATTCCATATAATCATTTAAACACGGATGTATTCAAAATATCAGGCACATGACATTCACAGAGATCAGATACGAGGTTTGTTCAAAAAGTATCGCGAATTTTGAATTTCCGCAGGTTACGTATATTCGATTTTCGATAGAACGGTCAATAAGGAATATTACATGCGCAATTTGCGCAAAGAAATCCACCGGAAACGCCCAGATTTGTAGAAGAAAAAAAATTGACTTTTAAACCATGATAACACCCCTGCTCACACATCATTGCTTGTGCGCAAATATTTGGCCAAAAACAACGCATTAATAATGCCGCAGCCGCCATATTCCCCAGATCTGGCCCCCTGTGACATTTCTTGTTCCCGAAAATGAAGATGGTCCATGGAAGGACGACGCTATGCTACGATTGAGGAGATAAAGACGGCATCGAAGAAGGAGCTGAACAAGATCACAAAAAATGATTTTTTGAAGTGCTTCGAGGATTGGAAAAAACGTTGGCACAAGTGTTGGCAATATTTTTCGAAAAAACACAAAATTCGCGATACTTTTTGAACAGACCATGTATGTTCAGTGCAAGTGGCGAACAAAGCAAACAAAATAAAATTTGTAACAATTATTATTCGTACAGAGAAACATGAACGTTGCGAATTGAAGAACTAGTGTTGCATCGTATTAATTAGTAACTTTTATCTGTCGGCAGGGGAAACAAAAAAATACTAAAATATTTTGATAATAAAATAATTTTATACAAAGTTATTTAATTAAAATTTATAGATGTCCTTATTATTTCTCATTAATTATTCGTGAAGCTGTTTAATTTCTTTAGTAAGCTTTTACTTGTTATAAAACATAAGTAAGTCGTATTTAATGTTTATTGTTAACTCTGTCACATTTTTAAAACGTGGAGAATGAAAAGTGTGTTTACATTTTTTTCTGCTTTAAAAATATAATTCTACATTTGTCTCAGTGCTAAATGTAATTATACGCCACTAAATTACAAGCCTGATCCGAGAAGTACGAAATATTTAACGCACACATAAAAATGTTAACAGAGAACCAAATTTATTAATCAATTAGAAAGACATACGTAAAAATTAAATCAACGAAAAAATATTTGGCTGCTACCAGGATTCGAACCACGGATTTCCTTCCTATCCGTGGTAGGCGCGTTATCCAATTACGCTATAGCGGCCTTCTATATTTCCGTGAATACATCAACCTTATCTGTTTGTCTCATTTATTAATTAATTAACGTATATTATCCATTTTTAGAGCAATCCACTTTTTCTGGTACTGTAGGCACAAATTACTTTCTGTAACTGCCGCTAGGGGACGCCAGAATTAACCGTTAATTCATTTTTTATTTTTGGGACACATTTGATACAACACACATATATTATATTCAAGAACACAGTTTTTCAGAACAAAGTTCTGTGAAATTTAAAACCAAATTTATTAATCAATTAGAAAGACATACAGAAAATTCAAATCAACGAAAAAATATTTGACTGCTACCGGGATTCGAAATTGGATAACGCGCCTGCCCCGGATAGGAAGAAGATCCGTGGTTCGAATCCCGTTAGCAGCCAAATATTGTTATATAATACTAAATATATTTCTAACCACGTGAAAGATTCACTATATGTGGGGTATAAAAGCAAAGGCAGCAATATCAAAAAAAAATAATGCAGTCATCGAGGATTACTAATTTATAATGTACTGAATTCGAGATTTTATAGGAAACGTAGCCTATAAATTTATAGGATACATGATTTTAGAAGGGATTGATACGTAAAATTTAGAATTCAGTACGTTTTAAAATAATAATTCTAGGTGAGTGCAATCAAAACATTTTTTTTTAATTTTTGGATATTGCTGCCTTTGCTTTTATACCCCACATATCATTTAATTTAAAAATTGTAAATTTGTAAATAAAAATAAAAAAAAAAATTTTATAGCAATGTTGTAATTTTCTTTGATTTTAAGTTTTTTTATTTCAGGCAACTACTTACTTATTCTAAACTTATATTTTAGATATAGGCATAAACAATAACAAAATTATTTGGCATCTCCACAAACTCTTGGGCAAAAGCCAAAGAAATCATTATCCTAACGCTTAAAATCTTGTTTCTTTTTTTAATTCTATTTTGGTTTTAAGTGCACGAGGGTTTCATTTTTAATATAAACATTGTAGGTCCTTGCAAATTAGGTGTAAATTAAAAAAAAAAAATAATGTGTAAAAAAAATCAGTGCTAATTGTATAATATATAACTTGCCGTACACCCATGAAAAATCCACGGAAAATAATAATAACGACATGCCTTGCGTGACCGCGCGCTGATTTGAGTATCACACTCTAATTATCTAAAATTTTATTTCCGTCAATTTACAGACTTTACAATAGACAGACGGACAGACAGACAGACAGACAACGAAATTATTATGTTGATTAAATTCATAATTTATTTTTATTTATATACAATGTCAACATTACTATACACAAATATATGTAGATAATTATATATGCGAACGTGTCATGTATTATCAGTATTAGATAAAAAGCATTAGAAAAAGTCTAGTTTGGTAATTTCCTTTGAAAAACGAATTAGGTGGTCATGTAACATTTTTGTGCCGAAGCTACATTCAAATAGAAAAACGGATGACTCATCTGTACTCTACTTATAATTTCAAAATTATAAATAGTTTCAGATTATTTTGATCTGTGTAGGTATCACTCGCACTGTGGACTGAAATAACTACTTTTTGTGTTTTTGTTTTTGGTACGCTCTCACTCCAACAAAATATTAATACACAGTGAACAATGAAGTCATTCACCCGGTACAGTATACAGTAAAACCTCATTATTTCGAAATTCAAGGGACCCAAAAAAACATTTAGAATTATGCGGCACGCCGTTAATTCAAAATTTAAGGTACAGAAAAAAATCTCGATGCGATTGCGTCATAAAATCATAATACTCGTGAAAAAAGGTAACCCATAAAAACCAAGTTTTTACAATACTCCCTTTCTCATTTTCGGGTTTCGCGTCTACCATATGCGTTGAAATATCCATACAAATTGTATGAAAAAAACAAAAAAAAATTGAAAAAACCAAAATTATACTATAATTATTTTTTTTTAACGAAAATTTTATAGATCTACTTGATCGTCGCCATGAGTCTGCTTGCAAAGTTTCAGCTCGATTGGATCACGGGAAAAGAGTTAAAAATTAATCCAAAGTTTTTTCGACGGCATGCCGGCAAGCAAGCAAGCAGACGCCACGAGTTAATGTAAAGGGAGTAAAAAGCCATTCATTTTGTGAAAAACATCTGCATTTTGAGTATAATTAAAGAAATCATTTTTAAAATGCAATTTTTATTATTTTTATATAAAGATTGCAACATTTCTATTACCAGAGTATCTACCCGATATTGACATATTGGTTCTTCTCGCTCCAAAAAAAATTGGAACATTTTTTTAAATTTTCCCCAATTAAAAAAAACAATCGAATTACGTGAACTAATATGTATTAATTTATGGCGCAATAAAATTATTTAGAATTATGAATTACAAGAGTTCTTGAATAATCGGGGTTAATGAAAAATGAAATGAACATTTTGGGACTTGTGGGTTTGAAACATTTCGAATTGTGGAAAAATTCTATGTACCGGGGATCGAATTGACGGGTTTTAATGTACATGTTATCAAATAATATTTGATAATATTAGGTCCTTACATATGAAATTGGCGTTTAGTATGGAAGGAACATAAAGCCGATTTTTATTTATTATAATATATTTATTTAATCAAAGTATCTACCATTGCTATCTATGCACTTTTGCCATCTCATAGGTAGTTCATCGATCCCTTTACTAAAAAAACCATTCGGACGGGAATCAATAAAATCTTAGAAGGCGGTTTGGACTGCCCCATCGGAGTTGAATTTTTTCCTTTGCAAGAAGTTATCCAAATTTCGAAAAAAATGGTAATCTGTTGGGGCAAGGTCCGGAGAGTACGGTGGATGTCTTAGACATTCCAATTGAAGCTCCTCTAATTTGGTAGCCGTCTGTTGTGCAGTGTGTGGTCTAGCGTTATCATGAAGCAGCAGTGGCCTAGAGCGATTAACCAGCTTCGGTTGTTTAGCAGCTAGCTTTTCCATCATGGTTTGCTGTTGCTGACAATAGACATCTGCCGTAATCGTCTGGCCAGATTTAAGAAAGCTGTAGTGAACGACACCAGCACTAGTCCACCAAACACTCACAAGTAACTTTTTTGGAGTCAATTTTCGCTTGGGGCATGGTTTGGCTGGTTCGGCAGGGTTCAGCCATTGCGATGAGCGCTTCCGATTATCGTACAGGATCCACTTTTCATCACAGGTAATGATTCGATTTAAAATCCCTTCATTATTGTGCCGGTTGAGTAATGCAACGCAGCAGTCAACGCGCGTTTGTTGATTTGCTTCACTCAATTCGTGAGGTACCCACCTTTCAAGCTTTTTCACCTTACCAATTTGCTTCAAGTGGATTAAAACAGTTTTATCACTAACACCGCATCCTGCAGCTAACTCGGATGTGGTTTGCGATGGATCCGCTTCCACAATAGCTTTCAATTCTTCATTATCAACTTTGGTCTCCGCCGTCCACGGGGCTTGTTCTGCAGGTCGAAATTTCCAGAACGAAAACGTTGGAACCAAAAACGCACTGTGTTTTCTTTTGCGGCACCGTCGCCATACACATCATTAATCCTTCGAGCCGTTTCTGCAGCACTGGTGCCACGGTGGAACTCGTACTCGTAAATAACGCGATATTTCATGTTTTTCATTTTGTAAACTGAGTGACGCAAAGAATAAAACAATTGAGGAAAAAACAAATGAATTATAATTTTCAAAACACAAATACATGAGTAAATAGCTGTATAAATTTGGATTTGGAATTCCTAACCAAAGAGAAGATATTTGAGATCAAATTTGCCAGTACGGCAAAAGGCCAAGTTCATATGTAAGGACCTAATATGTACAGTAAATTTAATTTATCCTGGATCGTACCTCCAGCGCACAAGGCCAAACGTCAGTTCATCTTCGATCATTCGTGTTCTGAATTTGTGCAATAATAGGTGCACCGAAAAAATATTAAAATAGGTGTTTCAAAATGTATTATTCTGAAAATTAGGTTTTCTCAGCTGCGTGGTAACAAAAAATTTGTATCAGTAATTATTTTATAATATTATATAAAATTCATTGGATGTGTGTCTGTCATGTGACGTACTTAGGTAAATCTAATAGAATATTTCATGAAATACATAAATAACATTTCATTGTCACCGGTTCTTATGGTTTTCTCTGTAAGATGAAATGATTTTTCTATATTAAAATATTCTCTTGGTACATTAAAATAGGTTTCATCTTTTTCGTTTTCTTTTTCTTCTATTACTATCCCTTAACTAACCTGGCCACAATGTTTTAAATACTAGTAGCATCTACTAATTCTTTGTAAGGACTGATTACGTCTCTAATTAGCTTCAGTATGAAATAAGCTGAAATATACGAGCATTACTAATAATAATAAGGCGTTTTCAGTATAAAAGTATTTGTCTATATTTATATGTGTTCAAAATAGCAAACTTTATTTTTGATTTAATTAAAAAAATTACACCCAAAGAGAATCACCCAACATTTTCCTACCTCCTTGTTACTGTAAAAGATGTTCGCATTAGCAGAATTATTAATCTTCGGCATTATTCACATTTTCGTAATGGATTTACTTACTAATTATCCAAGATTAATAATTGCCTTCCGTCATCCGCTTTGGTATTGGGAAAAATAGTTGGTTTCTTGGTATTTTTTGATATTATTCGTATCAATTAATGGTGACATTTTCCGGATGCATTTTTTTTAATTTTTGTGGTAAAGGTTATTCTGAAAAACGGAATTCGTGTAAAGAAAAGAGGAAATATAAAAAGTATAAATATTTATGTAAGAAAACCGTTTATTCTCTTTCGTAACGTAAGCTAAAAGCTTCTCTACGCAAATTTCAATGAGCAAAACATCAAACACCAAGTGCGAAAACAGACGAAATTTTTGATATAGTTTGGTAAATTAATTTGCCGTGCTCTCACTCTAGATGAATGATGAAAGACAGAATTTTAATTATCTAAATGAGACAGACAAAGCTAGAAATGTATTTACGTAAGGGAATATTTAATTAGTGGGGAAGCCAGGGTCACATTAGTAACAGTGGTAGAGATTAGGTTTATTTATTACCGGCATTATTCATCTTACCGAGAGCAGAACACGCAGAAAAAGTGGTGCGGCTTGACGTCACAATGAAACTAGTTTCAAGAAACTGGCAAATGGAATCTGATCAATAGTAGGATTGAATGAACATTGTCTTCTTTTTCTTTTTCCTTTAGTAGATCTGTTGATCTGTTCTACATAAAACTACGCCTCCTGGGATAACGAGGTCCAGCTATCCCTCCATCTTTTCGGTGGTCTTCCCGGTAGGCGTCGTCCAGAAGGGATTTCATTCGCTGCTGTATGCACGAGTCTGTCACTATCCATTCTGGCAACGTGATCCCTCCAGAATCTCCTTCTGGATCTACTCCATCGTGCTAAGTCCTCTATTTTGAAAGATTTCCTTATATCTTCATTTCGGACTTGGTCACATGAACAATGAACAATGTACGTAATAAATATCAAATGAAACTAACAAGTTTATATTCCGCGTCAAGCGTTATTGTACGTGACAGCATTTATGTAAATACACGGCTACGGGCTCTGGAGTGGTGTGTCGCGCGCCTTAACCTTCGTAAGGTCTTCGGGTCAATTTTGACCCATTTTGGGATAATTGAGCAATTTTCTCGAAAAATATCGGTTTTGAATATTAATATTTAATGAATTTTATTTTATCGCTCTCATAAGCTTATTTACAAATGAATCTTTTTTTTTAACTTTTATTATTGGGCGTAACTTTTTTACTCTAACAGCCTTCGGGTCAAGTTTGACCCACAGGTAATAACATGTTAATTTTTAACGCACAAAACGTCTTGTCTGGTTATCGTTCATTAGAATCGAGGTAATTAGTTCCGATTTTTTTATAGGATCATGTTCGTGTGACTTTTGTAATTCTACCTACATTTCCAGTGATATAAAAACAACAGTATGATAATCTGTCTTTGATTATATTATTCTCTCAGTCTAACAATTCATTCTTTAGTTCATGGTTGTAAAACTAATTTGGGCCTCTAAAAATGAGAGACAGTGATATAGAAATTATGTTAGAAGTGTCAGATGGTCAAGAATCATATTTGGAAACAGAAGATTTTGTCGAGGAAGTTGAATCCTCTGACAGCTCTGACAGTGATAGTTATAACAGTGATGTACAGCCTGTTCGAACAATGACATCAAAAGAGGGACGAATAAAATACTCCAAGGAACCATTTACTCAATCTCGAGGAGGAGCATCCAGAGAAAACAACATTACCTTGATGCCAGGTTTGACACGTTACTCTTGTTCAAGAATTACAACAGAGGAAATATCGAGTTTTCATCTATTTTTTCCTCCTCCTTTGATACATACTATTTTGAAATATACTAATTTAGAGGGTAAGCGTGTTTTTTCTGATGATTGGAATGATATTGATAGTAACGATATATTCGCATTCATTTGACTATTATTACTGGCTGGTGTATTTTGCTCAAATAATGAAAGCACCGAAAAAACCCATAAACATGGGATAGTAAAAAAGAAGACCTATTTTTGGAGCTGTAATATTAATATTAGACTAAAATAAGTATAAAGGCGGCAATAGATACCCTGGACAAAGCGGTCTCCTGCTATATCTACCTACAAAAAAAAGACAAACAGATGGCCTCAAGTAGTGTTTAGCGACATGGTGGATATATCAGAGAGCTTATACGCATTTAAGGATGTCCATTTGTCTGGCTTGGGGAGAGGAGGCAGTGGGGTAACACCAGTTTTCTATCAAATAATGGTGACACAGCAATCGTGTTGACGCGTTGCCATTGGATTTTAGCCAAAACGTTACTTCAATATTCACTGTACGTTTCCAAACGCGAAAATCGTAATTCTCTTGTTCATTTGATGAAAATTAGTTGAGCACAATACTCGTTCTTCAGTTCGCACATTGTTTGCAAGTGCGTAGACCTCTTAAGATTTGTTTTCACTGTAACACGGCCGAATAAAAACATCACTAACATGCCACCTTTTGTTTAACAGATCGTTGAGGCGAAGCAGAATAAACGTATTGGGGCAATATATGCTTATGTCCATAATATTTATTACTTTTTTATTCTTTTTGCATTGAGATTTACAAAATTTTTGAAGAAAAAAATCATAGGAACGGCAATGAATTTTCAGAAACGATGTATTTTTCTTTAATTATAAAACCAATGTATCAAATATCATTTATTTTATTTATCTGAGACTGTTTTCTCTATAAAAGGTGCATTTAAAAAAATTTGTTTATCTTTGATATCGACGTCGATTTTTCTTTGTGTACGTCTAATATTTATAACATTATATATATAGAGATAACAGATTATATACAGATACCTAACAGATCCAGATTTTGTCCAGAATTCTTAATATCTGGCCATTATTTACACGGCAAAGTTGATAAATATCTATATATACGAGTATCTATAAAGTGTGGTCAAAATATACTCTAGATATTTTAGAGTGGGCGATAGCTTCAATAAATCTTTCGTTGCCGACAATAATCTGATAAAGTTCACAATTCCCAGTTCACAATTCCCAATATAAGCTGGGCCCCTGGGCGCTGCGGAATTTCGGGACTCCCAATGATTATACAATTCCTAAAGTACTTGTACCTATATATAAATATTAAAAAAAGTGAATTGTATGTATAGTCTGTATATGGGGGGGTATAAAATCAAAGGCAGCAATATCTTTAAAAAAATTGAAAATGTTGTGAATGCCGGGGACTAATTTAGAATGTAATAAATTAGAGATATTATAGAAAACATAGCTCCATCTCTATCAAAATCATGTCATACGGATATTTTGGAAGCAACTTATTTAAGTATTTCTATGCAGTTACATTTATATATAGATACAAAAAAAATATCAATAAAATTGTTACTGCGGCTTACTAAATATCTATGTTTCAAAATATAAAAGCTTAAAAAAATTAAAGTACTGTCACTGGAACATAAACGGTGTTTACTTTTTTACGGAAAATAAAAAATTAGGTTCCTGAATCATGGCGGAAAAACTAACGCGCACTGACTACACTGCGATTTTTTTTTACTGTACTCTGCCGGCTCCAGTAGAATATAGTATGTCTATATAATACGTATATTAGTTAGATTACATCATAGAAATTGATATTTTGTGAAACTTTTGTAAATCATTACACTATTTTTGCCTCCTGCGGACAGTATGTTATGACTGCTATGTCTTTTTAATCCGATAAGTCATTTGTAATAATATTTATAAAAGAAAATAAGGTAATATTTTTCAAAATGCTCTCAATTTAAAAAAATATAGTGTTTTATTATCAGAATCTGTCTTTTATATCATTACTAGCTGTTCGTACCCGGCGTTGCACGGGTTAAGGATTAAGTTAAAAATAAATTTGTAGGGGGAAACAAAGGTGTGATTAGAACGGTATATATTTGCATCGAAAATATATCAGGGGTAGGAGAAAAGGTAAAAGGGAGGGAGGTAATATAGCCTATGTTACCCGCCGAGTTCTAAAGAATAAGTTTCCAAATTAAGAGTCTGATCGGTAAAACGGTACAGATTTGCATCGAATATATGTCAGGTGGAGGGGAAGGGGTATGATAATAGGAAGGAAATATCGCCTATGTTACTCGCCGAGTCCTAAAGAATAAGTTTCCAAATTTTGAGTCCGATCGGTCAAACGGCACAGATTTGCATCGAAAATATGTCTCGGGGACGGGAAGGGGTATGAGAATAGGGGGGAAATGTTGCCTATGTTACCCGCCAGGTCCCGAAGCATAAGTATGAAAAATTTCAATCGAATCGGACAAACGGTGTGAATTTGAATAGAAAACAGACAGACAGACAGACATTGAGTTTTAAAAGTATAGGTTTTTAATATCTTACGTGCGATTTTTTCGTTATAAAAATATGACTTTATCAATTTGGCAACGTTGCGCCTAAGAATCACGTCATGCGAGGCAAGATTGGAATTTAAGATGCATTAAAATTTTGTGAAACGTCATCATTCCGAATTGTATATTATATAATATATATATAATATATTATATATTCAGAATATATCTATATATCTATATATATATATATTGTGGAATATTTATTTGGAGTACCTACCCTGGATAAGAATAGTACATCCGTCAACATCGCGTCCGCTCGTTCGCCAGAGATAAACGTGGCGCCGGCCGGTTTTCTCTGACATTTGTTCTGAATCTGACCACCGAGGTGACAGCTGGGAGGGAGACCGCCACTCTCACGAGGAGGTATACAATTTTTAACGAATAGTATGAACTTGCTTCCACCTCTTGCCTTATAGTTTATAATTAATAATGTAAGATCTAATGATTTCGTAAACATTTGACAGTGGCGGTCTTTCCACGAAATCTTTCGATGATTTTTCTACGGCCTCAATAAGGGCCCACATGGCGGACCTGTCGTGTCCATCCTGACAAAACTGGCATCACGAAGACCTGCTGAAGGACCCAAGAATGCAGGGAACGAAGAGAATCGACTCTCCTCCTTGAACCTCTACGAGCCTTGGATTTCTCTGCGGCATGCGAGCCGCGAGCAGAGAAATGGTGACGCCAACTACCAACTATTTTTAAACCGTCCCTGTTCACGGGATGCTTCAGTGTGCATCGTAAAGTTAAAAGCATTCAACCTTTTCAAATTTAAATTTCAAGACGCAAGCTTTCTAGGGACGCTGAAGGCATTTCATCACATCTTCGCAGTGTCGCCTCCGCAGCTCCGTACCCTGATAAATTTTAAATTGTCATTAGTATAATTGTAACATTTTTACCAAATTATCTCTATCTTGTCATTGGTCTTACAAAATATGGCCAAATTGATTAAATTTTTGCGAATGTCACCAACAAGTTTTAAAAACTCATTTTGTCTTTTGTCGTAAGAATCCCTTTTGGATGTGTTAGTTTTGTCAAGTAACCTGCAAGCTTTAAAGTGGATTCAAATTTTGTCATGTTGGGGAAACCATCCATCTACCTAAAATTCATTTTGTCTAGTACAACCTGCTGGCTTTTGAATAAATGCAAGTTTTGTTACGTCGAGGAAACCATCCCGTCTAGGTAAAATTTTATTTTATTTCTGATCTACTTGCAACAACATTTTTTATATTATTACTTTTGTCAGATTGAAAAAGTGCAAAATTTTAGTTTTTTATCATAATCTACCTGCAAATTTTACTTAATTTAACTTTTGTCAAATTGTAGAAATTCCAGATGTCCATACGTTAGTATTTGTCCTTATATAATTTGAAGTTTTTTATTATAATCCACCTGCATCTTTTATTTTAATTTAACTTTTGTCAAATTTTCAGAAATTGCAGATCTTCACATATTAGTTTTCTTTGTAAAATTATGACCTCTAATAAATAGCTTTACCACTGGATAGAATTTTGTTCACATAAAATCCCCAGCCATACATAGCACTCCTTTAAAGAAAGCAGATTTTTCATCAGGAAAACAAATTCCACAACCGCCTCGTCAGCTGGCTGGTGAACGCGAGGGATAGGAGATAATTTGTTAGGGCTTAAGGTCCCAAAACGATAGCATCCGATCTCATGAGTTGCAATATATATATTCAAGAACACATTAATATTTGTGAAGTTGTAATTTTTCAGAACAAAGTTCTGTGAAATTTTAAAACCATATTAATTATTCAATTAGAAAGATGTAGAGAAAAATCTAATTCACGAAACAATATTAGGCTACTACTGGGATTCGAACCCAGGTCACCTCCTTTCCGGGGCAGTTGCTCTGACCACTTAGCTATAGTAGCCCTCTATGTTTCCTTGAATTAGTTTTTCGTGAATTAGATTTTTCTGTATGTCTTTCGATTTGATTAATTAATTTGGTTTTGCAATATATATTATGACGTTTGGGTCTCATCGTTAGGATGACAGACCAACCGTCATTCACCGACTAGCATCATCAGAGAAACATGAACTCATGCAATTTGTCACGGTCAGAGCCGACGGCCATTCCCAGATAGAATAGATTTCGGAATGCAAACAAAAGAATGACACAATAATAACTATCTGTTCAATGAGAAGGTAGGTTCACAATAAAACTCTGATTTACATTATAAATACTCACGCGACCGCCGCCGCGTCTTCAAAGATCTGCACCATATTCACTGCACCATGACGAGGCAAAGTAATCCGGTTGTAAGGCGCGGCCGATCCTCGAGTCAGGATCTAGCTTCCTCCTGCCCGGACTCCATCTCCATCTACCGACCCTTCTGCGGGTCCATGTCTCCACGTCGTGGCCATCGCCACCGCCGGGTCCCTAATCAATTTGCAATATATTAGAACATGCACAGTTGATTTATAATTTGCTAATATGTTGGTTCAAGTTTTAAATTCAGGTCTTTTTCTTACCCAACAGGGGAAGATTTGTCAACTCTGCGCTCTGAGTTCCAAATTGCGAATAAAACATGTTCGATGCTTTACTTAGTTTAGGGTATTTATCGACCGCTGTTCATGTTATATTATAATTTCTTTCGGTTCCGAGTAAATGCATTATAATCTCTTGCGGAACATGATTATGTCACAACTATTATGTGATAATATATATAATAACAAATTTAAAAATTAGTGGTCATTTTGCGCCATCCTGTACAAACAAACAAAACTAATTTACTCAGAACAAATCATGACATAAGAAGCAATCGTGTTATTGCAATTATTCTAGCAAATAAATAAAAAATTAAATAAAATGGGATTTAATCATTTCATATTTATATTGTATAAATAAAGTGATTAAATCACAATTTATATAGATTTAATCAGATGATATTGTTTTAAAGCCAAATACCTTCCAAAATGAACCCGAATTCCAAAAAAAGACTTCCTGGATAAAAACGGATCTCTATATTGCGTCGTATAATACAAGAACATTAAGACTTGAAGAAGATCAAATAGCATTGGAAGAAGAACCTAATGGGATGTGCTAGGCATATTTGAGACAAGGCAGAGAGGAGAAGAAGCAATAACTTTACCATCTGGACACCTCCTCTATAGAAACAACATAGATACCTCAATTGGAAGAATAGCAATCTTAATAAATAAAAATCTGAAAAGTCGCGTAACAAAAATGGATAGTATATCCCACAGAGTTATCTATATCCTGATTAAATTAAACCAACAATTCACTATACAAATCATCCACGTTCATGCTTCCACAACTGCCTCGGATGATGAAGAAGTCGAGCAACTTTATGAAGACATCACCAAAGCCAATAAATCTGATAAAGCCAAACTATTATTATTGGCGATTTTAACGCCAAAATTGGAGAGAGAAAACAAGGAGATCCCCATAATATAGGACAGTTTGGATTGGGAAACAGAAATGAAAGGGACGAAATATTGCTGGACTATCTACGCAAAAAAGAATTGTACTGTATAAATACATTTTACAAAACACAAACACAAAGAAAATGGACTTGGAGAAGCCCAGACGGAAAGACCAGAAATGAGATAGACTACATTCTGACAGACAAAAATAAATATTGCAAGGACGTCTCGGTATTAAATGAATTTGACACAGGCAGTAACCACAGATTAGTTAGGGCATTTTTTAGTGTAAATACAAGAATGGAAAGAGAAGCTTTGACAAACAGAAAAAGTCACACAATACCAACATTAGATTTATTTACTAGAAACAAAGATACTTTTCAAGAAACTGTAGATAAAATAGAAGGAGAAAGATCTCGAACAAGTGGAAAGAGACATTCTTAACAATAAGTTAACATCAATTATATTAAGTTAACATCAATTACATCTGTAAAAAAGATTTCGTATAGACAACAAAAAAATAACAGCAAATTATCAAATGTAGCACACTCACTCTAATTGAAAAACGAAAAACCCTTTCTAGAGACTCAGATGAATAAAAAATCATAAACAAAACTATCAATAAGGAAATTAGAAAAGATATTAGAAGCTATAACACAAAAAAAAAATTCGCAAACAATAGAAACTAATACGGATAAAATCTCATGGATACCATAATATATAATATAACTAAAATAAAAAATGAAAATGGAATTATTGTAAGAGACAAGGAATCTATATCAAAAACCATTGAAAATTTTTACTCAGAGCTCTATACATCACAAATTAACCAAAATTAGGTAGAAAAAAGATGCATATTGAATGTAGGATCTAAAGAATTACCATAAATAGAAATCGAAGAGATAGAAAATGCCTTAAAGCAAATGAAAAATAATAAGACTCCGGGTACAGACCAATAACAAGCGATATGCTAAAACTAGGGGGAAAAAAATTAATAGAAGCCATAAAAATACTATTAGACAAATGTCTAGAAGAAGGAAAAGTTTATGATAGGCAAAACGCGGAAGTAAAAATAGTATTTTAAAAAGGAGACCGCGATAATCTAGAAAACTGTCGACCAATAGTTTGCTTTCGCATTTATATAAATTGCTAACAAGGATCATGACGAATCGCCTAACGCTAAAATTTGATCACTACCAACCCATAGAGCAAGCCGGCTTCCGCAAAAGTTTTGGATTCAGAGACCACATTCAAACTCTGAGATTGCTCATAGAAAAAACAACAGAGTATAATATACTTATACACTTAGCTTTTATCGACTATCAAAAAGCATTTGACTCAGTTGAAAGGTGGGCAATCATCGAAGCACTCCAAAACGAGAATTGACTCTAGATATATACGATTAGTAAACTTGATATATGAAAATGCAACTATGAGTGTGACACGACACTAGAACCGAAAAAATAAAAATAGAAAAAGGTTTCCGACAAGGTGACACATTCTCGCCTAAACTCTTCACGTTAGCCTTAGAAGATGTATTTAAGACCCTAAATTGGAATAACATAGGTGTGAAGATAGATGACACATATTTAAGTCATCTAAGATTTGCTGACGACATAGTAGTTGTAAGTAATAATATCAAAGAACTAACTATAATGTTAAAAGAACTAAACAAGGCTTTGAGCAAAGTTGGTCATAAGATGAATATAAAGAAAAGAAAAATTTTGAGTCCAGAGAACAAAGTTATCGCTATCAATGATAATAATATTGAAAAAGTAGATGAATATTTATACCTAGGACACAAGATAAAAATAAACAAGTTAACCAAACAGCAGAGTTGCCAAGACTAATAGGAATGAGCTGGGCTGCTTTTGGCAAACCCAAACATATCTTCGGGAACAAAGAGATCCCAATTAGCCTAAAAAGAAAACCCTTTGAATCATGCATACTGCCAGTGATGATGTATGGATTGGAGATTATGGCCCTTACAAAGAAAAGTGTAGAAAAGCTCAAATGCACGCAACGATCCATGGAGAGATCCATGCTTGGAGTAAACCTAAGAGATAGAATTAGAAATGACGAAATTAGGCGCAGAACTAGAGTAGTGGATATCATGGATCGTAAAGCGAAGCTAAAATGGCAATGGGCAGGACACGTTGCAAGACAGTATGCTACAAAATGGCCTCACAGGTTCTGAAATGAAGACCTTGGGAGAATAAAAGAGGCATCGGAAGACCTCAAAAGAGATGGACCGATGATATAGCCGCTGTGGGGGGAAAAAAATGGCTATAATTAGCAAACAACAAGGAAGGATGAAAAGAGAAGAAAGAGGCCTATATCCGGCAGTGGAGAGACGAAGGCTGAAGAAGAAGAAGAAGAATCATATCATATTTAATCACTGTTATATGACGACAAGATATCACGAGTCATTGGAGATATCTGACTCATAGAGATAGTAGAATATTATTTTATACGTTAAATTGTATTAATTTATGTATAATGAAAAGAACAAATAAATAAAAATAAAAATTTCAGTCGATAAAATGGTAACTGACATATTTATCAATGTTTACTATCACAAGATTATTTCAGAATGTCCATAACAATCTCGTTACTTAAGAAAAATTATACATATTGTTACTGCCTGATATACATTTCATACACTGGATATATTGTTCTACAGAATGTTTTATAAAATTAACATTTTCACTAGGTAGCGAACTTATTAAATTCAGGAAATGGTAAAGAGCACCAAGAAAAAGTTCCATAAGAAAATTTCCAATTGAACAAGTGATGTCCATGAAATATTTATTTAATTTAACCAGCTTCTGGAAGGGATTTCGGGAAACCGCCTCTGCATGGCAAATAGATTTAAATGAGAGTTTGAAAAAGTGTTCACGTTTTATTTGAAAAGATTTCATCTATCTGATCCAAAATAAATATACTATTATGTTTGTGATTCTAACATCTTCAACAAATCGGCAATTTCAAATAATTTTGGCGCCCTGTTTTTATCATTTATCGATTCTTTTTGGAATTCAGGCAGGCTTTTTATTATAGTTCTTCGATTTTTATCGGTTGAATTATTACTAAAGGCATACTCGGGCAAACTTATTTGAAAAGAAAGAAAGGCGCAAGACAACACCATTTCAATTTGCCTGAATTTTATTTTATTAATACAAACAAAATAGGTTGTATTACATTAGGGTGCAATATATTTCATCTATGCAAAAGTACGCAAGTGGAGGAAAGAATTTTTTTTATTTCAGTTTGGCTATTCAGATTAACTCCAATGCAAAGTCATATTAATTTTTCTTTCGCTCAGATACTCAAACTTATGTGAAAGTGCGAAAGAAAGAAAGAAAAAGCGAAAGTGAAGATCGCGTGGCTATGTATCAAACTGGCGTCCTCACAAATGTGACTAAATTGAAATATGCCATGGTCGCTTCGAATCTTTTCGACAAATACCGCATAAAACATTGTTAAGGTCGCTACATTAAATCGAGGGTAGAAAGCCAAAAGGGCTTTAGTGATTATTTCGAGCTTTACAGGACAGCAAAATAATGTCTTGTCAATATTTTTTTTTAACAAATCAAAACATTGGCAAAATTGACTGAACTTTATTTTGCTCTCCTGTAAAGTTTAAAATAATCACTAACGCACATTTTTTTGGCTTTCTACCCTCGAAATATATTCTGCACCGTTTTATATAACTAGTGTTTAAAATCCCTGAAGTATTTTACAACAGTAGTAAGAAGTTGTTATAATTCCTGACTAATAATAGAAAATTTTTCTTTTAAATTTTTAAAGAAAATTGACAGAAAACACTTTTGAAAAAATCATAATGTAATGTCATTTCCCTTTGTGCGGTACAAAATGATATTGGGATACTATATTTAAGATCCCGAAGGAAAGAGAAATGTTATCGCAATGTTTTATTTTAATATAGGTAGCCGCCGTTGCCATCAATATTATCCAGAAGTACGCCATAAAAGCTAATAAATTACATCGCATAAACAATCAGATTTAGTCATCTTCTAAATCGATTCGCTATCAATATGGGATCTGATATACGATTTTGCTTATGCAAATCACGCCAGCACATAAATCCATTCACAAGACAGTAAAAATGTTTTATCCGCCCATAAAATCTTCCAATTTTTCTGTTTGAGATATTAATGAGAGCTTCAGAATGCGTACGCGTGTAAATATTATCGAGTGGTTAGCTAAAATATATACAAATATCTTTGAAAAATCCACAGATATGAGGAATTATTTTGAGTAAACATTAAACAAAGAACTTTTTTAATATACTTAACACATCCTTTACGAATCTTTGTCGGGAACTTTTGTATGTATGTAGGTAGTGAATTCAGTTTAGGTTTAGTACATACTATATGAATATACATTGAATTAAATCCATTGTATTTATTTTCGAGAAGAATCGCTTGGGCAAATAGGTAAATCAGCTTTCTTAAAATGTAAGCAAATAGAGTAGTTACATGAATACGGTCGAGTGGAGCTTTGAACGCAAGGGCTACTTTTATCAAGACTCTCACATAGAAAATTCAGAGTAATTTTGAACTATGTACCTATTTGTAATGTAGTAATGAATGAGCAAATGATCTTTATTTGGCATTACTTATGTGGATATGTTGGGAGGGAACTTCGGCTCAGCGGGCTAGAATCGCATTTGGATACCGTACTGGAAGAGTTTTGGTATTTTCTGCTTCGATAGAACCCGCTTGACCGAAAGTCCTCTTCCTCACCGACTACCAGGGTATATGCATGTGTTAATGTCAGGTACTATATAGGGAAATTTCTTGACTGATTTAGATGGACCTTACAATTTATACTGAAACAGATTAAGTAGAATAACATGATTTAGTACAAAAAGTTTTACAAAAGAATCTAACTACCTATAGGTTGCCTACTATGGACTATCTGAACCTACGTTTATTACTGATGTTCATTCATTGAGAATTGAATTAACTAAGTCTAGGTCGAAGATTTTAACTAGACATTGATCTTGACGTGTATCTGCGTTGAGACGGCGCCATCCGTAGAGAAATTGTCGGAATGTACCAGGAGGTGTTCGCGCACATCCTAGTCCTTGAAGCCGCATCCTTCTCGTCCGTCGTAAAACCAGTTCCGCCTCTCCCATCCTTATCCTCATAGCTTCCGAAGATTTCCTTGATTTTTAGATGATTTCGCCCTTACTCGGAGATGATACGTGATTAATATCTCTCAGGATAATTGTGGACAATTTATTAGCTTTTAATTAAAGATATTCCCTTTACTCGTGGGCATGTAATTGTTACCCGAAGATGACACATCATATAAATCGGTTCCTAAGGTAATGTTATAATACGAGCGATGGACTTCATTCCATTCTGTTCAATTATCGATCCATTATGATCTAATTAATTAATCTTACTCGCGTGCCAGTGTTCACGGATCTAATAGAATATTAAATTGTGAGTATTTCTCAAATTATCCACATCGTATTACTACGATTGATGATGTACAACATAAGGTATTAAAGATGAATTTGTGAAACGACTATGAGAGACGAAAGACGTAGAACGAGGAACAAAGAATGAGAACGAGAGTGAAAAATTAGAACGAGGAATCAGAACGAGGAACGTGGACGAGGATCCTGTAAAAATAAATACAATAATTAGAGTTGATATCGTATGTTTTAGCTGACGTCAGAAATGGATGCAGTAGTCGATGTTTTACCGGGAGGAGTTGATTCTGTTCCCGGACCCCCGTAGTAAGAAGTGTTCGCTGACAGCACTGCACGCAAAAAGAGAACTACTCCCGGGCTGTGGTGGTTCTTATAGACTCGCGACAGGAAATGTCACACCTTAGTGTTTTTGTTATTGTAAATTGAATTGCGTTATTGTATTAATTATTTTATTTTATATTATAACGGTTGGTGGGAGATTTATTTCGCGACAATGCAATTTTGTGTTTCAGTACAATAGAACAACGCGTCATCATATGCCTCTACCATAAATAATGTCTTTCCATATCACGCCCTCGATGGTGGTCTAGGGTTGCCAGTATCAGCGTTCGAAACAAATTAATGTCAGGATAAATATTTCACCTCGGGAAATGATGTAAGCATTATAAATGTGGAAATATTGTAAATATCCTTCCATATCCTTCTAAAATAAGGTTTAAGACATTAACTGATATCGTAACTTCCTGGAATTCACAGCTAAAAAACTTAATTACACGGTTGGAGAGAGACTCAAACGCGCGGACGTAGCCACCATCATTAAATGATGGTGGCTACGTCGTCTAGTCATTTTCTCCGTGGCCCGTAAAAAATATACTATTTTTGTGCAACTTAGCTAAGAGGCTAACCATTAATTTACGCCTCCCACATTCGAGGTTTGACAGGATTTTATTATGTAAAAATAAATAAATAATACTCAAATTATGTTCCGTATTTTCTCACGGATACGGCTAGTTTATTACTAATACTAGCTGCAACCCATAGAAAATGACGGAAAAACGGTTCACGTCTTTGCTAAGCCCTAGTATATATTTATATAATCTTTTTAGCGCTCCATGGAGAGGCGTGGCAACATGAGTGAAACGGCCGGTTCGGGTTTGGTGGCCCGGGACTGAAGCCCCATCTCCGGCCGTAGTTTGAGCCGTGAATTCGAACGACGTTTCGGCCGTTGTTTGAGCCGTGAATTCGAACGACGTTTCGGACGAACGGACGTTTCACGAAGTTACGGCAGACGAATGGATGAACTGACGGACAGCGAAATTATTATAATTGATTTATATTTTACAAACATACTTGAAAGGTGGGTTGGATGAAAAACTTAACTGAATTTTTAGGAAATTTTTTGAAAATGTCCGTTCTTACTCTCTTTGTATTAACTCGTGGCGTATGTCTGTTTGTTTCTTTGACGCAAAAACTTCGGATCGATTTTTAATGATTTTCCCGCGATCCAATCGAGCTGAATCTTTGCAAGCAGACTCGTGGTGACGATCAAGAACATCAAAACACAAAACCCGGAAATGAGAAAGGGAGTATTGTAAAAACTTGTTTTTTATGGGTTAGTTTTTTACTCCCTTTCTTTTAGCTCGTGGCGTCTGATTACTTGCTTGTCTGACGAAAAAACTTTGGATCGATTCAAAAATAAATACAATGGATTTAATTCAATGTATATTCATATAGTATGTACTTAACTTAAACTGAATTCACTACCTACATACATACAAAATTTCCCGACAAAGATTCGTAAAGGATGTGTTAAGTATATTAAAAAAGTTCTTTGTTTAATGTTTACTCAAAATAATTCCTCATATCTGTGGATTTTTCAAAGATATTTGTATATATTTTAGCTAACCACTCGATAATATTTACACGCGTACGCATTCTGAAGCTCTCATTAATATCTCAAACAGAAAAATTGGAAGATTTTATGGGCGGATAAAACATTTTTACTGTCTTGTGAATGGATTTATGTGCTGGCGTGATTTGCATAAGCAAAATCGTATATCAGATCCCATATTGATAGCGAATCGATTTAGAAGATGACTAAATCTGATTGTTTATGCGATGTAATTTATTAGCTTTTATGGCGTACTTCTGGATAATATTGATGGCATCAGCGGCTACCTATATTAAAATAAAACATTGTGATAACATTTCTCTTTCCTTCGGGATCTTAAATATAGTATCCTAATATCATTTTGTACCGCACAAAGGGAAATGACATTACATTATGATTTTTTCAAAAGTGTTTTCTGTCAATTTTCTTTAAAAATTTAAAAGTAAAATTTTCTATTATTAGTCAGAAATTATAACAACTTCTTACTACTGTTGTAAAATACTTCAGGGATTTTAAACACTAGTTATATAAAACGGTGCAGAATATATTTCGAGGGCAGAAGTCAAAAAAATGTGCGTTAGTGATTATTTTGAACTTTACAGGAGAGCAAAATAAAATTCAGTTAATCTGATTTTGCCAATGTTTTGATTTGTTAATCCAATAATAAAAAAAAATATTGACAAGACATTATTTTGCTGTCCTGTAAAGCTCGAAATAATCACTGACGCCCTTTTGGCTTTCTACCCTCGATTTAATGTAGCGACCTTAACAATGTTTTATGCGGTATTTGTCGAAAAGATTCGAAGCGACCATGGCATATTTTAATTTAGTCACATTTGTGAAGACGCCAGTTCGATACATAGCCACGCGATCTTCACATAAGATTGAGTATTTGAGCTAAAGCAAAAATTAATATGACTTTGCATTGGAGTTAATCTGAATAGCCAAACTGAAATAAAAAAAAATATTTTCTCCACTTGCGTACTTTTGCATAGATGAAATATATTGCACCCTAATGTAATACAACCTATTTTGTTTGTATTAATAAAATAAAATTCAAGCAAATTGAAATGGCGTTGTCTTGCGCCTTTCTTTCTTTTCAAATAAGTTTGGCCGAGTATGCCTTTAGTAATAATTCAACCGATAAAAATCGAAGAACTATAATAAAAAGCCTGCCTGAATTCCAAAAAGAATCGATAAATGATAAAAACAGGGCGCCAAAATTATTTGAAATTGCCGATTTGTTGAAGATGTTAGAATCACAAACATAATAGTATATTTATTTTGGATCAGATAGATGAAATCTTTTCAAATAAAACGTGAACACTTTTTCAAACTCTCATTTAAATCTATTTACCATGCAGAGGCGGTTTCCCGAAATCCCTTCCAGAAGCTGGTTAAATTAAATAAATATTTCATGGACATTACTTGTTCAATTGGAAATTTTCTTATGGAACTTTTTCTTAGTGCTCTTTACCATTTCCTAAATTTAATAAGTTCGCTACCTAGTGAAAATGTTAATTTTATAAAACATTCTGTAGAACAATATATCCAGTGTATGAAATGTATCAGGCAGTAACAATATGTATAATTTTTCTTAAGTAACGAGATTGTTATGGACATTCTGAAATAATCTTGTGATAGTAAACATTGATAAATATGTCAGTTACCATTTTATCGACTGAAATTTTTATTTTTATTTATTTGTTCTTTTTATTATACATAAATTAATACTATTTAACGTATAAAATAATATTCTACTATCTCTATGAGTCAGATATCTCCAATGACTCGTGATATCTTGTCGTCATATAATAGTGATTAAATATGATATGATTCTTCTTCTTCTTCTTCATCCTTCGTCTCTCCACTGCTGGATATAGGCCTCTTCCTTCTCTTTTCATCCTTCCTTGTTGTTTGCTAATTGTAGCCATTTCTTTCCCCCCACAGCGGCTATATCATCGGCCCATCTCCTTTGAGGTCTTCCGATGCCTCTTTTATTCTTCCAAGGTCTCCATTTCAGAACCTGTGAGGCCATTTTGTAGCATACTGTCTTGCAACGTGTCCTGCCCATTGCCATTTTAGCTTCGCTTTACGATCCATGATATCCACTACTCTAGTTCTGCGCCTAATTTCGTCATTTCTTATTCTATCTCTTAGGTTTACTTCAAGCATGGATCTCTCCATGGATCGTTGTGTGCATTTGAGCTATTCTACACTTTTCTTTGTAAGGGCCATAATCTCCAATCCATACATCATCACTGGCAGTATGCATGATTCAAAGGGTTTTCTTTTTAGGCTAATTGGGATCTCTTTGTTCCCGAAGATATGTTTGAGTTTGCCAAAAGCAGTCCAGCTCATTCCTATTAGTCTTGGCAACGCTGCTGTTAGGTTATCTTTGTTCATTTTTATCTTGTGTCCTAGGTATATATATTCATCTACTTTTTCAATATTGTTATCATTGATAGCGATAACTTTGTTCTCTTCAAAATTTTTATTTTCTTTATATTCATCTTATGACCAACTTTGCTCAAAGCCTTGTGTAGTTCTTTTAACATTATAGTTAGTTCTTTGATATTATTACTTACAACTACTATGTCGTCAGCAAATCTTAGGTGACTTAAATATGTGTCATCTATCTTCACACCTATGTTATTCCAATTTAGGGTCTTAAATACATTTTCTAAGGCTAACGTGAAGAGTTTAGGCGAGATTGTGTCGCCTTGTCGGAAACCTTTTTCTATTTTTATTTTTTCGGTTCTAGTGTCGTCGTCAATTGATGCATTTTCATATATCAAGTTTACTAATCGTATATATCTAGAGTCAATTCTCGTTTTGGAGTGCTTCGATGATTGCCCACCTTTCAACTGAGTCAAATGCTTTTTGATAGTCGATAAAAGCTAAGTGTATAGGTATATTATACTCTGTTTTTTCTATGAGCAATCTCAGAGTTTGAATGTGTTCTCTGAATCCAAAACTTTTGCGGAAGCCGGCTTGCTCTATGGGTTGGTGATCAAATTTTAGTGTTAGGCGATTCGTCATGATCCTTGTTAGCAATTTATATAAATGCGAAAGCAAACTATGGGTCGACAGTTTTCTAGATTATCGCGGTCTCCTTTTTTAAATACTATTTTTACTTCCGCGTTTTGCCTATCATAAGGTATTTTTCCTTCTTCTAGACATTTGTCTAATAGTATTTTGGTCTGTACCCGGAGCCTTATTATTTTTCATTTGCTTTAAGGCATTTTCTATCTCTTCGATTTCTATTTATGGTAATTCTTCGGATCCTACATTCAATATGCATCTTTCTTTTACCTAATTTTGGTTAATTTGTGATGTATAGAGCTCTGAGTAAAAATTTTCAATGGTTTTTGATATAGATTCCTTGTCTCTTACAATAATTCCATTTTCATTTTTTATTTTAGTTATATTATGGTAACCATGAGATTTTATCCGTATTAGTTTCTATTGTTTTCGAATTTTTTTTTTGTGTTATAGCTTCTAATATCTTTTCTAATTTCCTTATTGATAGTTTTGTTTATGATTTTTTATTCATCTGAGTCTCTAGAAAGGGTTTTTCGTTTTTCAATTAGAATGAGTGTGCTACATTTGATAATTTGCTGTTATTTTTTTGTTGTCTATACGAAATTTTTTTTACAGATGTTTGGATAATTGATGTTTACTTATTGTTAAGAATGTCTATTTCCATTTGTTCGAGATCTTTCTCCTTCTATTTTATCTACAGTTTCTTGAAAAGTATCTTTGTTTCTAGTAAATAAATCTAATGTTGGTATTGTGTGACTTTTTCTGTTTGTCAAAGCTTCTCTTTCCATTCTTGTATTTACACTAAAAAGTGCCCTAACTAATCTGTGGTTACTGCCTGTGTCAAATTCATTTAATACCGAGACGTCCTTGCAATATTTATTTTTGTCTATCAGAATGTAGTCTATCTCATTTCTGGTCTTTCCGTCTGGGCTTCTCCAAGTCCATTTTCTTTGTGTTTGTGTTTTATAAAATGTATTTAGACACTACAATTCTTCTTTACGTAGATAGTCCAGCAATATTTCATCCCTTTCATTTCTGTTTCCCAATCCAAACTGTCCTATATATAATAGTTTGGCTTTTTCAGATTTATTGGCTTTGGTGATGTCTTCATAAAGTTGCTCGACTTCTTCATCATCCGAGGCAGTTGTGGAACCATGAACGTGGATGATTTGTATAGTGAATTGTTGGTTTAATTTAATCAGGATGTAGATAACTCTGTGGGATATACTATCCATTTTTGTTACGCGACTTTTCAGATTTTTATTTATTAAGATTGCTATTCTTCCAATTGAGGTATCTATGTTGTTTCTATAGAGGAGGTGTCCAGATGGTAAAGTTATTGCTTCTTCTCCTCTCTGCCTTGTCTCAAATATGCCTAGCACATCCCATTAGGTTCTTCTTCCAATGCTATTTGATCTTCTTCAAGTCTTAATGTTCTTGTATTATATGACGCAATATAGAGATCCGTTTTTATCCAGGAAGTCTTTTTTTGGAATTCGGATTCATTTTGGAAGGTATTTGGCATTAAAACAATATCATCTGATTAAATCTATATAAATTGTGATTTAATCACTTCATTTATACAATATAAATATGAAATGATTAAATCCCATTTTTTTTTATTTTTTTTTATTTGCTAGAATAATTACAATAACACGATTGCTTCTTATGTCATGATTTGTTCTGAGTAAATTAGTTTTGTTTGTTTGTACAGGATGGCGCAATATGACCACTAATTTTTAAATTTGTTATTATATATATTGTCACATAATAGTTGTGACATAATCATGTTCCGCAAGAGATTATAATGCATTTACTCGGAACCGAAAGAAATCATAATATAACATGAACAGCGGTCGATAAATACCCTAAACTAAGTAAAGCATCGAACATGTTTTATTCGCAATTTGGAACTCAGAGCGCAGAGTTGACAGATCTTCCCCTGTTGGGTAAGAAAAAGACCTGAATTTAAAACTTGAACCAACATATTAGCAAATTATAAATGAACTGTGCATGTTCTAATATATTGCAAATTGATTAGGGACCCGGCGGTGGCGATGGCCACGACGTGGAGACATGGACCCGCAGAAGGGTCGGTAGATGGCCCCGGAATTTTGATAGAGATGGAGTCCGGGCAGGAGGAAGCTAGATCCTGACTCGAGGATCGGCCGCGCCTTGCAACCGGATTACTTTGCCTCGTCATGGTGCAGTGAATATGGTGCAGATCTTTGAAGACGCGACGGCGGTCGCGTGAGTATTTATAATGTAAATCAGAGTTTTATTGTGAACCTACCTTCTCATTGAACAGATAGTTATTATTGTGTCATTCTTTTGTTTGCATTCCGAAATCTATTCTATCTGGGAATGGCCGTCGGCTCTGACCGTGACAAATTGCATGAGTTCATGTTTCTCTGATGATGCTAGTCGGTGAATGACGGTTGGTCTGTCATCCTAACGATGAGACCCAAACGTCATAATATATATTGCAAAACCAAATTAATTAATCAATTCGAAAGACATACAGAAAAATCTAATTCACGAAAAACTAATTCAAGGAAACATAGAGGGCTACTATAGCTAAGTGGTCAGAGCAACTGCCCCGGAAAGGAGGTGACCTGGGTTCGAATCCCAGTAGTAGCCTAATATTGTTTCGTGAATTAGATTTTTCTCTACATCTTTCTAATTGAATAATTAATATGGTTTTAAAATTTCACAGAACTTTGTTCTGAAAAATTACAACTTCACAAATATTAATGTGTTCTTGAATATATATATTGCAACTCATGAGATCGGATGCTATCGTTTTGGGACCTTAAGCCCTAACAAATTATCTCCTATCCCTCGCGTTCACCAGCCAGCTGATGAGGCGGTTGTGGAATTTGTTTTCCTGATGAAAAATCTGCTTTCTTTAAAGGAGTGCTATGTATGGCTGGGGATTTTATGTGAACAAAATTCTATCCAGTGGTAAAGCTATTTATTAGAGGTCATAATTTTACAAAGAAAACTAATATGTGAAGATCTGCAATTTCTGAAAATTTGACAAAAGTTAAATTAAAATAAAAGATGCAGGTGGATTATAATAAAAAACTTCAAATTATATAAGGATAAATACTAACGTATGGACATCTGGAATTTCTACAATTTGACAAAAGTTAAATTAGGTAAAATTTGCAGGTAGATTATGATAAAAAAACTAAAATTTTCCACTTTTTCAATCTGACAAGAGTAATAATATAAAAAATGTTGTTGCAAGTAGATCAAAAATAAAATTAAATTTTACCTAGACGGGATGGTTTCCTCGACGTAACAAAACTTGCATTTATTCAAAAGCCAGCAGGTTGTACTTGACAAAATGAATTTTAGGTAGATGGATGGTTTCCCCAACATGACAAAATTTGAATCCACTTTAAAGCTTGCAGGTTACTTGACAAAACTAACACATCCAAAAGGGATTCTTACGACAAAAGACAAAATGAGTTTTTAAAACTTGTTGGTGACATTCGCAAAAATTTAATCAATTTGGCCATATTTTGTAAGACCAATGACAAGATAGAGATAATTTGGTAAAAATGTTACAATTATACTATTGACAATTTAGAATTTATCAGAGTACGGAGAACACTGCGAAGATGTGATGAAATGCCTTCAGCGTCCCTAGAAAGCTTGCGTCTTGAAATTTAAATTTGAAAAGGTTGAATGCTTTTAACTTTACGATGCATACTGAAGCATCCCGTGAACAGGGACGGTTTAAAAATAGTTGGTAGTTGGCGTCACCATTTCTCTGCTCGCGGCTCGCATGCCGCAGAGAAATCCAAGGCTCGTAGAGGTTCAAGGAGGAGAGTCGATTCTCTTCGTTCCCTGCATTCTTGGGTCCTTCAGCAGGTCTTCGTGATGCCAGTTTTGTCAGGATGGACACGGCAGGTCCGCCATGTGGGCCCTTATTGAGGCCGTAGAAAGATCATCGAAAGATTTCGTGGAAAGACCGCCACTGTCAAATGTTTACGAAATCATTAGATCTTACATTATTAATTATAAACTATGAGGCAAGAGGTGGAAGCAAGTTCATACTATTCGCTAAAAATTGTATACCTCCTCGTGAGAGTGGCGGTCTCCCGCCCAGCTGTCACCTCGGCGGTCAGATTCAGAACAAATGTCAGAGAAAACCGGCCGGCGCCACGTTTATCTCTGGCGAGCGAGCGGAAGCGATGTTGACAGACGTACAATTCTTATCCAGGGTAGGTATTCCAAATAAATATTCCACAATATATACTTACTTACTTACTTACTTACCATCACGCCGTTTTCCCGAGGGGGTAGGCAGAGAGGATAGAGCGCCATACTCTTCTGTCCTGACATACAACTTTCGCTTCGTCTACATTCATACATCTTCGCATGCAAGCTCGACGGTTGTTCAGACTTCTAACAGGACCATCTTCCAGTATCTGGTTAATCTGGTCATGCCACGTCTTCCGTGGTCGCCCTCTTTTTCTGGCGCCGTCAACACTTGCATCATATATCTTTCTTACCATTCTTTCCTCATTCATTCGCTCAACATGCCCAAACCACCTGAGCGACCCTATTTTTTTTCTCTGTATTATGCTACGATCAGCTTTACATTCATTCCTAATATCTTCATTCTTTACTCTATCATACATGGATTTACCACACATACGTCTAAGGGACCTCATCTCCACTGCATTCAATCTACTTTCGTTCCTCTTCTGCCAGCTCCAGGCTTCACTTCCATACATTAGTGTCGGTACCAGAACTCCATTATGTACCGCCAGTTTTGGCTCGGTAGACATATTTCTATTAGAAATTATTGCATTCAAAGCACCGTTCACCCTATTCCCGGCAGTCACTCTCCTCTCTATATCTTTCTCAACATTCCCTCTTCTATCGAATATACTTCCAATTGTATATATTATATATATATATATATATATATTCTTGTTTCAGGTCTTTGGTCCATGGTGCAATTCCCGCGGCGCGTGTTTGTATATATATATGTGTATGGGATGATTTTCCCATTCATATAACGTAAAACATGAAAAAAGCGGGTAATCAAAGTACTCCAAGTTTAATCACTCGATATTTTGCCAATATCTTTGTGTAAGAATTAGAAATAAATCGCTTTAAATTTTGTTTGTAATCCGTAATTCATACTGAAGCAATATTTTGTAACTTAGCTATAGATAAAGTGATCCTCAAGATTCTATGCCTAATTTAATTAGAATTATTCTTAAATTTGATCGAAAAAGCCTCGTTCGACGATTATCCGTTTTATCAAAAATCAAAATCTGCACCCCAGAGGAGTGAGTAGATTATCCTTAAGTATTAAGTATATCTTGAAAACCTCTTTGATATTAGCTAACTTCGTTTGTTAATCTGATTTGCCATTTTATTTCAAAATTCGTGATTGTTATTTTAGTTGTTCGAGGCAGCCCTTGTTATTTAGTGGGCATGATACTGGCTTCCCTTACCGGATGTTCCAGAGTTCGATTACCAGTGAGGTTACAATACATCTATGTGATTTTCTCAAGCCTAGTTGTTATTGTGACGCCACCTCTGATTGAATTGGGCCTGTACGCGACATAAAATCGCCGCGTACGTGGAGAAAAGATTAGAATTATTGGAAAAAAGTGGACTGTAGTTTGGTTGAGAAATGAAGGACGTTTCGACTCACCTTTTTGTGTTTTGGCGTCCCTCGATGCGATATAACTTCACCAAACAACTGTTTCACTTGGTTGGCCACCAACGTTCGTTACTCCCGAAGTTCGGCGAAGACGAAATTAAACGAAAATTATAAAATGTACAATTAAAAAACGAGACGAAAAATTGGAGCTTTTAACACAAGCCTTGTCGAAACGAGAGAGGAATTGGAACTATCGAGGGTTGGATATTTTTCGATAGGGACTAATCAGTGTTGCCACATAAGAAAATAACAATATTCTTTTGATTCGATTTTTGTGCCAACGTGACGTCACGAATATCGAACATACCCCCGACTAAGAGAGGACTAGCTCTCTTAATTACACTAAAACAATCGAAAAGAAATAGACGAAAAAAACGACGATATACGATAAGAAATAAAATAAAATAAAATAATAAAATAATACGTATTGAAAAAACACGTTGTAGAAGTGTTAACCCTCAGGTAGAAGGCAAACTTTAACCACCGGTCGGGTCAACAAGCCTTGAGAAGTTCACACAGTGATGACCAGAACGATAGCATCAACGCCTGGATGGACTTCGACGATTCTACCAAGCCTCCGCCTAGAAGAGGGCCGCCTCTTTTAACAAAATGACGAACGAGAAAATTAAGGATGAAACGAAAGAAAACAAATAAAATAACATTTCGAAAAACGAAGAGATGAATTACAATTAAATTCTAAATACAAATAATAATACGAAATGTAATTTAAAAAGAAAGAAACTAGGGATCGCTAGCTAAAACCGCAAACTGAGTAAAGCCACCAAGAATACTTCGATGGACAAATCTACAACAATCTCAAAAAACGCCTTGATACAAAAACAAATGAAAAAACATTGATTGTATTCAAACAATCGCATACGAATTACTCTGCGCGCAAATAACCTTATAACGAACAATGGTAACGAACTAGTAATTCCAACGTGCAAAAAAAGACCTTTACGTCTATTAAGAAGACGAAAGCAATGGTGCTGGATACGTATACCTGAAGCAGTAATGCTGGTACCTATGAAAGGAGCTATATTTTAGCAACAATCCTTCATCGACCGGAATAGTGAACGATATCACTTGGGTTTTTCTCATTCCGAGAAGAGACTCTATTTCATAGGACTTACGCTCAGATGGTCACGCACTGGAAGACGTTGCCAGCCAGGCTGCGTTTCGCCATATCGACTGACACACGAAATGCCGTGGGACGAACCCGCGTGATGCAACATCAACCCAGTTTATTTCCGTAAGCATGCGTCAGAGCGGAAAGTCAACTAATGTATGAACCTTACACAAACGGTTCCCCTTGAAAACTAGTAATCGATACGGTGGAACTCCCGACCATACTCGAACGATGGTGGAGTCACACCAGGTCACAGGTTCCACGATAGTCACCTGGACCGTCAACACTGGACCGACATTCTCCAAACAATTTATCAAGCGAACCACATTATACTGCCAATCGTAAATGTGCGCAATGGCTGATGATACCACTCGTTTTATACAAAATCGAATTACTATTTCACTTGAAACAATAAATGGTCCTCGCCTGGGTTCCAAACCACGCCAAGAACCATAACTAGAAAGCCTTCTGGTTTAACCAGGCAAGACGAATTGCAATGGGAATGGGATATGTTAAAAATACACAATAAACAATAACGAAACCAATTTTGCACCAAACAACCAGATTTCAAGATAACAATCAGTTGCAGCTTGGGCCCGGTGAGCAATGTCTCGTTCAACGATACGCCTGAAGAATTCGACATTGAGGTATCGAAAACAACTCGCAATTTAGGGATTGTTCCTGCATCCTTCCAGATCCCATGATGTGGGATGAAATATGCTGATTCAATAGGATGGAGTAATTCTGTGAGCCGTTGCATGTGACCCAATGCTTCGTATTCTTCCAAGAATGAAATATAAGCTTTACACAGCTCCACTGACATCAGACTTTTTTCTGCAGCAAGATACGACTTCCCTAACTCAAGATGACCAGGCTTAAACGGCAGGTGAACAACGAACTGACCTGCCGCATCCCGAGAGTGAGTGTCTACAAAGTGACGTTCACACCACTCATATTCAGGAACTGCTATCTTGGTACTCGGGAGCTACTCACTCGGGAGCTCCTCGACTTCCCAAAAGCGTTGAAGAGTATTTTCCAATGACGTGTCTACTGTTGTCATGAACGAACTCACAGCAGTTGACACGGGGCTCTCTACCTTGCCCATAACAATCCAACCGAAACTCGTGTTCAGGGCAACCAGTTCGTTCGGTCGTTTGACTATGTGGCCGAACCGTAACATTAAGATATCAATTGGTGCTGGACTCGCTAGCAATGGATCTGCCAATTTCAAATTATTTATGTGTTCCCACATTCGAGTGTCCAAATGACAACTCGGCATATTTTCACAAATATTAGGTAACACGAGAAAATCAACATCATACGAAATATTCAAATCACCGGTAGGCCGAATAACACCCGAAGTTCTGCCCCGATGGGCCAATGAAGCCATCTGGCCTTCGCCATAGACCGGTACTGAAACCTTAAGAATCGCCCAAGCCAAACGCTTACGACAACTTTCCGTAACAAAGCTACTCTGAATAGCACTATCTAACAATATTCGAACTGGCTGGAAATGCCCATGCTGATCCAAAGCCTCTGCTCAAATTGTAGACAGTAACACTGAGTGATCGTTCGACACACGGGAATTAGGTTCCGATATGTTTGGATGAGCACCCATCGTTGTGGCAGCCGACAATACTCCCGCAGTTTGGATCTGCTCTTCCACATCACTGTCAGGCCGACCAAAATGCAACAGAGTGTGATGCCTCGAATGGCATGTACGACATGTAGGACGAGAAGTACACTGTTTCACCACGTGACCTGGACATAAACAATTCAGACACAATGACGATTGCTTGGCCACATCAAATCTTTGTTTAGAATTTAGTTTCTGGAACTGGCTACACTTCCAGATACGATGATCACCCTTGCACATCGCACAAGCATCAGTCTGGATGGTAGAAACAAAAGAATTCAAGGCACGACTTGAATTATTTGTTTTGGGTTCCACAGCATCGTAGAGGGTCTCCAATGCTCGGCATTCCGCACTCAAAAATTCCACTAATTGGGAAAATGTCGGGTACTCAAATTGATCATGCTGGCATTCGAATTTTAACCGCAAGTCGACAGACAATTTACGAGACACAATATGTAATAAAATGAAACTAAAACCTTCAACAGGCATCAAAACTCCCAAAGCTTGTATATTCTATCTCAAAGTTTCAACAAAACTATTCAATTGATTAATATTACGCAAATGGGGCAAGTTCAAGATTTCTTCTAGGATTGTCGTAACGCTCTAATAGTAAATTCAAGGCGACTGTGTAATTTGCGTCTGACAGTGGCAAAGGGCGTATGAGAGCCAAGGCGTTCCCTTTTACACATGATACCAAGTAGTGCAACTTCTGAACGTCGGTCAAACTTGCCTATTGTGGATCATCGCTCTAAACAATGAGATAAAGTTCGACCACTCACTAAAACGGCCGTCAAATGTATTTAACGATATTTTTGGAAGGGGGAGAAGTGAATAAATTGATTTTTCTTTGACAATGCCTTCCTTTATTAACATGCGTTCAAAAATACATTTTATTTCGTAGTATCTATCGAGAAACTTGTCAAAATTGTGTTGATGTTCTGCCATATCTACTTGTACGCCTTTTGCGGCTTCGAGGGCGATATGCGCATTTAATAAGTCTGCCTTGATCTGATCTAAGTCGTTGTATATAATCTTAAACTTTGTTTTCGAGTGCACATCGCAATTTTACACTGTTTGGGATTGGCTAAATATTCTCTCCAATTCAGATAAGGCCACACGATAACGTATTTGATTCGCCATTTTAATTCAATAAATTAATTCAAAGAAGATAAAAATAATTCAAAAAAATCGACTGTGAAACTAACAATAAGAAGTCAACAAATGTTCTTATTTTGCGAAATAACGAGATAAGCAAAATAACAAACCTAAAATATTTTTAAATAATATACCAAGGTAAAGAACGTATAAACGAATTCAAAATATGTTTTTATTTTGAATTCAAATAACGAGATAAACAAAGTTGCAATCATAAGTCCAAAACTAAGATTACCTAATCAAATCACTATTAATCTAAACTGCCTAAAACTTATACTAATCATAAAAAAAATTATAATCACAAATATTATGATGCAGCTACAGTGCGTTCATTAGCATAATATTAATAATGCATCTTCACAAAATTAACTTGTATTTGAGATGTTTGTTGATCAAATAAAGAATGTGAATGTCAAACTCCAAATAAATTATATAAAAATTCTCTGTAGTACTAATTAACATCAAAGATTTTATTAAGCCAATAAAACTTTGATATAGGTATTATAAATGAATGGAATATTTCTGAATTAATTTTTATTACGTATTTAAATCCCTGAAGCAACGAAATCAAAAGAAACCCTATGAATACAAGGGAATAATAAATAAATCAACTGTCACATGTGTACATAACTAATAAATCTATTCATGTGTCGACTGTCAAACATGTAAACAAAACAAAGAAAATGGCGACGGCAATCGATGACAGCTGATTTTGACTGGTCTGAATATATCTATTTTATCTATGCTCTGAGCATAGACAAGATTGGTCAGTCGAATAAACAACCAAACGATAATTTTCTAATCGGACTTTATCTAACCAGAAACAAAATCAACAACATGACATTTAAAAAATATATATTATTGCATTCGAAACAAAATACGTTCGACAATGAAAATATTTCACGACACGTGGGCACAAAAATCGAAGCGAAAAAACGAATATTGCGATATTAAAATAACAACATGTCATAGATCTTTTGAAATTTTATCTTTAACAATGGTTTCGAAGTTTCCACCATTTTGCGCCAGGCTACCGTCTGCCTGCGCGCGCATCTCTCTCGGCGTGCGATGCGCGCGCCGACGGCATCTTTTTACGGGGCTGTCATCGGGTCGATCGCAAAAGGACACCGCTCGGGTTTTGTCGTGTAAATAGTCCGGAAATTGACTCAGGATTTGCATAGTTATTGATATTATGTATACGAATGTGTAAAATGTCTCGCAGCAAGTAAGCTTCCGTGTTGTGTGGATGGTTCCAGCGTTTATTGCGTACCTATAGCCGGCGAAATCGCACAAGTTTTAACCCTGCAGTGGTCGCGCATCTAAATGAGACACCAGAAGTCGCGCGGACTACACACGTAGTCTATTTTTAAATTGAAATAAAATAAAAAATAAGCACGATATCTTTATTTTACTGAAAATATAATCAGTTCAGTTTACTTAATTAGATACAATAAACAAAACTTAATCACAACCTCTGTTTCATAATTAATAAAATATAAATAAAAATCCTCCAAAATTGGCACAAAAATCACAGGTTTGGCTCTAATTGAGATCACAATAAAACAATTTATTTAAAATTATAAACTTATAATATTTTCTGCGCAGAAAAGATACACCATTTTCGAATGATCCCCACAAATGAAGTTTTTGCAGGCTGTACAAGACTTTCTAGTGTTTTTACTGCGCGCTCTTCCATAATCATGACAACGGTGCACTATATTACTCGACGTCCCCTCCGAGGTTGGTGGTTGTTTTTCTATATCCATAACACATAGAAAGTCTTTTAGCTTTATTGTTAGGGACCTTCCATCTCTCTCTTCTTTGCCAATGGTTTCATCCAAGCCAGAGACAACTCGATCAGCAAGTCACCTCGGCAAACGCTTCCATAGTTTTTGTTTGCTGAGTAAATGCATAACGCGTTGAGTGCACTCAAATTTAGCCAGTCAAAGAACACCGTAAGAGGCCATCTTCTAAAGTTTCTCGAAACGTTGTATAAAGAACACATTTTATCAACCAGGTCAAACACGTTTTTTGTCCTGTTATTATTTATTTTTATTCTTCTTTCTTTATGCTTCTGACTATCTCCAGTAGTGGTATCAATTGTGGCATGGTTGACATCAGTATAACAACTTTATTGGGTTTCGGTACATACGACACCATTGTACATGGTGGGTGGAAACCAAATGAACATGGTGGATGTCCTCTTGCGAAGCGAAATTCGCAAGGGACTTCTCATTTGTTTCAACCACGCCTCAATTGTGCAGCTTGTCGATCGCTCATCATTATTCTAAAAATATATAGTTACATCAATTTACAAAAACAGAACTTAGTAAAACCAAGTTAAAATTATTATTTATGTCAATTTTAACATAAAGTAAATGCAAACAAAAAATATACATACTTCAAAAATACTTACGTGATTGATCGCGCGGACTACGTATGTAGTCCAGGATCTTTGCGGAGCTACTGTTACATGTCCAAACGCGATCGGCGTTTGCGCTTTTCTGAGTACGTCCCTCGTTAATTCATTTAAAAGTACCTAGCGGCACGTGAAACTAATGTTTACCATTTTGGAGAATTTTTTTATTTAGTATTAGTGGACTAAATATGTAGTCCACGCGACCACTGCAGGGTTAAATGGCCGCTGTCGCCGCTGAGTAAAATGATAAAATAATCACGAAAATAGTGTTATAAACGCCGATATTGTGATTTTATAATATAATTGAGTGAATTTGTAAAGGTTAACGTGATTTTATAATTTTTATGAGCCATGTCGATTCGAAAAGAATTTGAATGAGCTATTGTGTGGAAATTAACAATCTGCACGAGAGGCGTTTACCTTATAATTTTTATGAGCCATGTCGATTCGAAAAGAATTTGAATGAGCTATTGTGTGGAAATTAACAATCTGCACGAGAGGCGTTAACCTTATAATTTTCGTGAGCCATGTCGATTCGAAAAGAATTTGAATGAGCTATTGTGTGGAAATTCACAATCTGCACGAGAGGCGTTAACCTTATAATTTTTATGAGCCATGTCGATTCGAAAAGAATTTGAATGAGCTATTGTGTGGAAATTCACATTCTGCACGAGAGGCGTTAACCTTATAATTTTTTTTTGAGAGCCATATCAATCTACTGCATTGAAAGTGCTACTCGTAGTTCTCAAAGGACTGTTAAATTTTTTATTTTAAAGACGTCTTGAAAACGCGAATTTTCATGGTGTTGTTAATGAAAATATATTTCTCCTTCCCCATTCTACACTATATGATCTATACTTACTTTATTTTTTATGTCTAATTAAGTCACTCGAGGAACGATTACTACTGTTGAAGTTGTATACCGTACGCCTTGTAAGATTGTCTAAGTGCATTTTAGCTTTAGATAATCTCCTTCCGTAGAGGAATCTCACCATCTCGATAATCTAGGAATATTGCGATATTAAAATAACAACATGTCATAGATCTTTTGAAATTTTATCTTTAACAATGGTTTCGAAGTTTCCACCATTTTGCGCCAGGCTACCGTCTGCCTGCGCGCGCATCTCTCTCGGCGTGCGATGCGCGCGCCGACGGCATCTTTTTACGGGGCTGTCATCGGGTCGATCGCAAAAGGACACCGCTCGGGTTTTGTCGTGTAAATAGTCCGGAAATTGACGCAGGATTTGCATAGTTATTGATATTATGTGTACGAGTGTGTAAAATGCCTCGCGGCAAGTAAGCTTCCGTGTTGGGTGGATGGTTCCAGCGTTTATTGCGTACCTATAGCCGGCGAAATCGCACAAGTTTTAAATGGCCGCCGTCGCCGCTGAGTAAAAGGTTAAAATAATAACGGAAATAGTGTTTTAAACGCCGATATTGTGATTTTGTAATATAATTGAGTGAATTTGTAAAGGTTTTCCAACGGTTAACAACGAATTTGTACTATAAGATCGATATTCATGTATAATAGTTCAATAAATACAGTTGTTTATCATAATTAATAAAGGGCGTCGCCAACCAGTGAATTTGTAAAAGTTTTCCAACCGTTAACAACGAATTTGTACTATAAGATCGATGTCCATGTATAATCGTTCAATAAATACAGTTGTTTATCATAATTTATTAAAGGCGACGCAAACCAGTGAATTTGTAAAAGTTTTCCAACGGTTAACAATGAATTTGTACTATAAAATCGAGGTCCATGTACAATCGTTCAATATATACAGTTATTTATCATAATTAATAAAAGGCGTCGTCAACAATCGTCAAGTGAATTTGTAAAAGTTTTCCAACAATTAACAACGAATTTGTACTATAAGATCGATATCAATGTACAATCGTACAATAAATACAGCTGTTCCTAAGGAGTCTCCCGAACACCAGCCGGCCAACGCCGACCTTGGCTAAGGGCGGCCCTCTCCAAGTCAAGTAGGAGAAAAGAAACCATTGTTTCTCGTGTTATCACCCCTTTTTATGTGCAAAGTCAAAGAGTGGCCATCCCCCTAAATAACAGGTGAAAAGTAGTTAATCTCTGTGAACTTCACATCTGACTCCCTCTAGTGTCCTGCGTTCTGTCTTAACCTGTACATTGCTTGAAGTAAAACAATTGTTAAGAATTTAATTCTAAATTAATTTTAAGCAGATTAATTACAGGTTACTAAATTTTTAAAGCGGTTGCAACCCACTAGGATTTTAAGTACTGATGAGAATCTGTAGTGTCATTTTTCTTGTATTTACAACTGTTGATGAGAAAATGTAGTGTCATTTTTCTTGTATTTACAACTGTACCATTTACAAAAAACTTGTTCTAATATAATATTGTACTCAACATACTTCTTTCTTTTACTTCCCGATACCCACCAAACACATTCGTGAACCTGAACTACCCTGAAGATTGAGCAATGTTGCCAACTGAGCTGGTCCAAGAATATCCTTCCCGCCATTGGGAAGGGAATTTAAATATGAAATCTGAGAGATGTCAAAAATAATTTATAATCTTTTTTTCATACTTCTACAAACATTAAACCAAATGAAAACACTGATTTATGTCCGGCTCGATGGAACAAAATGTACGCGACACAAAATCTTACTGAACTTATTTATTTATCTATTTATTTATTAATATTACCCACCCTGATTTGGGCTTTTATATCATAAAAAAACAACAAATGAAATAGTATAAATACAAAAAGGCAAAAGAAAATACCATAAGTAATATGTAGAAAGTAGTAAGAAGTAAAAGAAAATACATGTAAATGTAAACAGTTGTAAAAGAAAAAAGCGATTAAAATATTAGAAAATATTAACAAGATATATACAACAAATAGTAGATCACGTATATAGGAAAACTATAAATTAGAATATGAGTAAATTTGTCTTTTGAATGTGTGTAGTATTAAATTATCAATTATTAGTGTGTAGTATTAAATTATCAATTATATTAGCATTAAATATATCAATTGAACTTATGAAAAGTTTATAAATTCGCGAGGCTGTTCAGCAAAAATCCCTGGGACTTTCACTTATTTTTTGTACTTTATAGTATGCCGAAAATATATTAATTTTTATTCCATAAAAATTTTACATAATTTTAAGAAATATGAACTATTATTTAGAACTTTTAGCGAGGAGATTTTTGGAGAGAGAGATTTCACGATAATGGTTTATTTATAGATTAAATTGAACAACCCTTGCGAAAAACCTCCACTTTGAGGTTTCCCTTTACTTTGATTCACGGCCGCGCCTCTAAATTTTTTCCCGGGTACGAACAGAACATCATGGTTTTGAAACTGCAGCCGTGTCGGTAAACACGCTCTCACGCCGGTGTCCATGACTATGCAATCGCTAACCACCCGACGTGTTCCGACGTTAATATATTTTCACATCGATGTTGATTATTCCATTAAAGCAGGGGCGTTATTCCATGTGGGCGGAATTTTACAGTGGATCGTGCTTTACGGTCCAATGGAACTCAAAGCCACGAACGCGGTCACAACAAAGCGCCATCCAAATATGGTTACAATGGTTTTACCAAACGTTTCAAATTAAATTTTCTTTAACAGTTACAAATCATCAGTTAGAACAGTTGACAATTAAATTAGTATGGAAAATAGTAAAAATATATTTCATGTACAAGTGACCAATTGTTCATTAAACAAGAGTAGTTTGCTGGTGTAGTGATCATGGTGCTCGCCTAGTGATCTCCAGGACAGAAAGTTAGTCCTATTCTCATAGCACAAGCGTTTAGCTTAGTTTGAAAACAGTAAGAATATTGATGTGACACGTATTCCGTATTCCCAACCCTATTTAAAAAATATCCCCCACTGATTGATATTTTAAAAACCCATATTTCTTTTCCATCTAATCTAATTATAATAATTTCGATGTCTGTCTGTCCCGTAAGTCCATATCTTTCTGGATTCACAACAAAAATATGAAATTACACGGCTGGAGTGAAACTCGAACTTTGAACGCGCAAATGGTAACGCAGTAGGCATTAGTCCTTTTTCGAAAAATATAAAAAATAATCGAATTTATTTAATTTTCCAACTCATATAATTTTTCCTCGTTAGATATGTTTCTAAAGAATAACTTTGCATACTTAACTCAAAACTCGATTTTGTTGACTTCATTCCGTTGTTTCTTTTGCCCACAGAATTTGTTTATTGCTTTCTCGGCCAAATCATTGCCTCTAGTTTTACAACGATAAAATTATCCTTCTTCCAATTTTCTTACCCCAATTTCCGGCAATCTTACGCCAATTTTAATTTAAATACTTATTTTTCTATTCTCAACAGTATCGTGACAAGTTGCCTTGTCATTAATTTATTCTGTAAGTGTTCATGCTCCCATTGCATTATTAATATACAGAACACATAGTAACTGACGTGTGTATCATCATTCGTTATCATCTTTTTCATACGGATAAAATTTTCATACACTTAAATTTTTGCCTATTGTATTTTTTCCCATTCAGTTTTGTAAGTTATATTCCCAAATCTTTCACCTCAAAATATCCATTAAATAAATTTTCATCCTAAATAAAAGGAAAAACTCCAAAATTTGATTTTAGGTGATCTTCATGTACCTCTGATTTCAATCGTAAAATTTTTATAATATTACGTTTTGTTTAAAACTGATTAACAGCTTATCAATAAAAGCCATTTTAATGTCAAGTAGGTACTCGTACGTAACAGTAAATTTATCGTATACACAAAATCTCATAAAGTTTTATGAAGCGCCTTCCCAAATTTAATACGAAGCAATTTGCAAAATTAGGCTTTGTAATGACACGTGTCATGTTGTTGAAATTTACATTTTGATGGCTGGCTTAGCTTATGCTTGTAAAGTGTATAAAAATACTGCTAACCAAGATCTTGTACGTCATCATAATGATAAATAAAAGCCTTCATAGCTTTCTAAGCAAGATTTTATATAAATGACGAGCCTCAACAAAATACACAAGACTTATTATCATTAGATAATTTATGTGGCATTATTTAATCACCTCAAGGGCGCTTGTTAAAATCAGAAAAATTAACAATTTACGATCACGCCATTTCCCCTCGGGGATACTCGGTGGCGATGGAGTGCCTCACAAATTTGTTCTGCCATACAATCTCACAAATTCTCACCTCATCCACATTTATATATCATTTTATGCAAGCTCGTCGATTGTTCAGGCTGTTAACAAGATCTTATTTCCACCTAAAACTTTTCCTCTATTTCTGGTACCACCACCACTCCCGCCATCTATTTTACCATTACTTTTTCATGCATTTGTTTTAAATGACCTTACTTCGAGATATCCAGCAGTAACGACTTCTACGAAGAAGTATGAGAGCAAGCAAACGTAGCCGCAACTGTTACTGGATGCTTGAGAAATGCTGTCTGGAGAAACGACCACATGCTCAAGCAGAGCAAAGTGAAAATATATAAGACCTGTATCCGTCCAATCATGATGTACGGTATCGAGACAAGAGCTGACACTACCAGAACTAAAAATCTCCTAAGAACAATTGAGATGAAGACTCTCCGACCCATTACGCGACTGACCATCCGAGACTGAGTGATGAATTCTGAAATTCGAAGGACTTACAAGGATATTGTCCGATGGGGAAGATCTAGAAGACGTTCCTGGAGAGATCATGTGGAAAGAGCTTGTTCTGAGAGCGTAGTGAGCGTAGTTGCGAATAAGCAGCTGTCAGGTACCAGACTCCTTGGAAGACCACATAAAATATAGCGACATAGTTGGACATCTGTATCCCAGGAACAGGCTCCGATCAATGACAGGACGCAGTCCTAGATGAAGCATAAAAAGAAGAAGCAGACTTCCTATGTGACCCTTTTTTAATGCTATTCATTTTCTTCTATACACAGAAAGGTGTCGACTCCCATCAAATGGTGATGTATTTAGCTGACTACATTCAAATATATTTTTTTTTTACATTGATTAAGTAGAAATTACTGGTGTAAAGGTGGTTGTAATGGAAATATTGAGAAGAGTTTGTAAATGTAATATTAAAAATATTGATTATTTTATTTGTATATATCTACTTTTATATGAGTATTTCACCTACATATAATTTATATATATTATATATATATATATATATATATATATATATATTATATATATATATATATATTTAATATATGTTTGTTTTATATACGGCATATAAAGCAAATATGTATAAAAAATATACCATCAAATATCGAATGATGTCATTAAATATGTATTATCAAAATTGCATAAAAAATTAAGTAATAATATTATTAATATTTAAAGCATTAACTTTGTGGTTAGACATTATAACAGATTGTTAGTTAACTTTGTAAAAACCACTACCAGATTTTAGGTCTACCGGTTTCGAGACGTACCCGTCTCTTCGTCAGGACCAACACTACACCACTATATTCACAACACTTCACACCTCAACCATAGTATTGTTACACTTCCACCAATAATTGATCACATGCGTGTTAGTCTTGTCAGGTACAGACATGCACTGATTAGCCTAATGAACCATCAGGGATCTACCGAAAGAGAGTGAGAGGGGGGGGTCTAAAGTGGGTGTTACCCCATCTTTTGTGAACATTAAATTAAACAATGGGCTATATGGAAAATTAATTTGGTTGTTTATTAGGGGTGCTCTATTATTCACCGCCTCCCTAATGTAAAAAATTTCTAAATTATCCAATTTTTAACCTTTATTATTAGTACTATTTTTTAGAAAATGATCACGTTTTGATAAAAATTTAGGACTTTATATTTTACACATAAATAATTTTGGTCTGAAATTGAATAATTTAGAATCATTAGAAATTAGTAAAGCATGTACATTATTAATAATCAATTGAATTTGACTACTAGCTCAACTCTAAAAATTTTTCCAATAATTAAGAACTACAGTAATAATATTTTTTTAAATAAATTTTCAAATAATTTAGAAAAACAAAAAACAAAAGACATTATACATTTTGATATTTTGACCTACATATAACACCCTGACGATGAAAAGGTATTTCCGAAACATGTAGGTGAAATACTCATATAAAAGTAGATATATACAAATAAAATAATCAATATTTTTAAAAATTTCAATCTACAATGTTGCCCAATCAATTGAAAAAAAAAATATATTGTTTAGCATATAATTCCCGAGCTCAAATTTCTTTAAATTTTTGAATTATTCATTTTATTTCCTTTACGCGCGACGGGAAGGAAAAGTTTAATATACATTAATGAAAATAATGATTATTGTGTTGTTTGTTTATTTTCTTGCTTAAATCGTTTCTAATTTTGACTTTTATGTAAACTTGATTAACACTTCAGTGACTTTTCGTATCAATTTTTTTCCAGCACTAATTTGGATTTTCAAAAACCAACACAGTAAGAAAATGAGTTATTAAATAAATAAATAAACTTTTTTCATGTACCTTCGTATATAATTCAATTGGCGTACATGGAATACTTGTCACATCAATATTATTATTTTCTGACTAAGCTAAACGCCGCGCCGGCGTAAAGAAGAATAGAACTAACTTGCATATCCGGAATGAAGCTCGATCCCACCACCACCAGATCATAAAGTAAGCGTCTTAACCACTAGATCAACCAGCATGTCAAGCATTTATTGTTGAGCATTTAAAGTCATTGAAACCGTCTAAAAATTGAAAACTTTTACGTTTCATAAACAATTTTCTATTTTGCATTTGCGTCCAATTTAGAGCCACTGATGTCAGCTTAACAAAAGAAACAATGACCAAAAGCATGAGTTCTTCAAACCAATAGTGAGAAATGTCATAATTTTTTTTAAAATTTTATATTTTCTTCCTTCAATCCATACATACTTGGACCGCTTTTACAGAACGTTCAAATTGATTATTGGTTTATGAATTTTTCCTTTAATTTTTTCTCTAAATATTCCGTCACCACACACAAAAATCTTAATTCTTTTTGGTGAAGTAAAACATATAATAATAATTTGATTATGAATATTTGCTAATTTTATCATTGTTTTAAAATAAATTATTTATATATTATCTTTTAAATAAATAAATAAATAAATAATAAATAAATATTCATTTTGTATTGATTTATTTGTAAGTTCTGTACAATCGGGCTACGTATAAAGTTTGTATAGACTGAATGAAAAAATAAATTGATATTAATATTCTTAAAAAAAAGTATCAAGACCAAAACATAGTACCTATTAATGTTAAGTATTATTTATATCGGTATCTTCTGAATGCTACAAGTCTATCTTTTAATAGTACCTCGACCTCTAAGAGCCGTAAAAGGTGGCTTAGAAGTGACTACCAATCTGTATTACATTACCATACGTAAAGCGCTCTTAAGGTGAATATTCGCGAAAACAGCGCAATATAAGTTATCCAAATATTATTATTATTATCATCATAAGATTCTAAAACTACTAGAAAAGCAATTAAATTAGGATTTCCCAACACTCTGGAGGTTTTACAATAAATTGGAAACATCTAGAAACTCTATGAAAACATGAAAACATTCAAAAACAATACAGAAATCGAGAATCTTATGTAAACAAGCAACGCCATCGTTAACAATAGTCGAATTTGACAGCAGGTAAAAACGACAGATAAGCGAATCAACAAGCGATAGACGAAACGGCGCTAGTAAAATGTTCCCACCTTTTTGTGGAATATTCTAGAATGGCAATTATAACTATGAATTACGAAATTGTATCCCAGCAAAATTTTTTGTCCAATGACTTGTGTAATAAATAAAAGTTTAATTGATTTAAAGTCATTCATTCGGACCACACCGTGAATCCGTGATAATATTTTCTTGGCAACTCCGGAGGGAAGGTGGCTGGTGGGTTGCCCTAGAATAAGCCCTGAGAAAAGCGGTTAAATATAATAAATCAATACATAGGTATTTGAGTGGTCAACCAGACAACCAGAACCGAAGGTTCCCAGCAAGACAGTAGAAGATGAAAATACCTTGCCGAGTCTTTGGACCCTCAATACTAAAATCAGTTTTGCATTATCTCTTAGACTGTTTATTCTTGTTCAGAAAAGATTATAATACATAGTTAAAAGGAAAAGAGTAATTCCTTATAATTTTCGTAATAACTTCTGCGAAGTCGCTCTTCTATATTTTCTAATTCGCACAAATTTAAATACTCTTTTTGTTTTCGCTTTAACAGGCCAGGAGGCCCAATTACAGAAGCGAAATACATTATGTTGGGAATGTTTGTAATAAGTTCGTATGATGCCTCTATTTAACAATTACGGGCCTAGGATATTGACTCTACCTTAACGAATTCTCGGCGAGCAAAGTAATAATAATTTAGAATGTACGCATATTTTTTTACGGAGCACGTAAGTGTAAACGTTACTGATAACTACCATATTGACGAAGTAAACTGTTTTATCTCCAAATATACACATCGAACCTGCTGACGGCTCTGTTGGTAGAGCTAGTAGTTTCATATTAAACCGAATACATTATTTTGTATGCATTATTTGGTTGAACAAAATAAATTTAAATATTCAAATCATTCTCGTCACACTATTGTGATACTATAATATAATGTTGTAACAATTTTGGGAACAATATTATTATGGTAAACCTTTTCGCGGAACAGTGAATTTAAATTATATAAATATCCCTGAGTTAAAAGCTTTTATTATTTATAGGTAGGTACCATTAGTTCAAACCACAGCTAATTTTCGCTTGCTTGGAATATAGTTATATGTGAAGCGATGGAGCTCAAATAAAATTGCTCACCAATTTTGTTAATGATAATTTGTTTTCGATATTGGAGTATAAAATAATTATACTGGCGCTAACAACATCAGATATGCTGATAAGAGAATCAAATTGACTGAAAGTGTAGCCAATTTTTAAGAACTAAATAATATCGTTGTGACTGGAGAGGAAATGTGTTTGAATTAATGTTGCTAAAACCAAATGGATGTCATTTGAGCAACTTGATTATTCTGGTTCATCCCTGCAGTTGAATGGAATAAATGTTGAAATGATTGACTTGTTTAAATACCTCGACAGCATCTTAACACAAACACTTGACCCAGATACTTGAAAATGAGGACTTTCTTCTGCGATGATAACCTAAATCTTAAACCTCGGCAGGGAATGAAAAAATGTTACAGATTGTCAGTTCTCTTATATGGGTGTGAAATATGGACCTGAAAGTTAATGTTGTGAATCGGCTGGAAGCATTCGAAATGTGGATACACCGGAGAATGCTTCGTGGACAGATATGGTCAGCAATACGGAGGTGCTGGAGAGCACAGAGAGCTGGAGCCAGTAGAGAGCTACTGTCGAATGTTAAAGTGAAGAAGGGTTCTTATTTGGGTACATGCTGCGTGGGGGAACATATCGCCTCGTCCATCTAATACTCGGGGGCAAGATAGAAGGAAGACGAGAAGTTGGTAGAAGGCAAATGTGCAAACCGGAAAGAAACAGGTTTTGGATTTGTTCCGGGCAGCGCAGAACAGAGAGGTTTTCGCATAAGTGATCGCCAACATCTGGGAGACCTGACAAGGTCCACAAAGATGAAGAAGACTTGCATAATTCCTGATCAGCATCTGTTGCTCGTGTCGATTGTGGATTGTCAGATGGCTGATGAGTCAGATTCTGGAGCCATCGCTGACATTTCTTCGGTTTCATTTTCATCGAGAGTATAACAGTCAATATTATCCATATTATTTTCATACATACATAATAAATAGTACAGTACACCTCACATCAGCCTATCAAAATAACTATTGCATTTATTATAGGTAGGTGTATCAATATGTATCATAAATAAATAACGTGTTAATGTAAATTAATGTTAATGTAATTTATTTATGTTATACAGGGTGTAACAGAGCTACTCCACAATACAGATTCGTGCCTAAATAATGAGCCGAAAATGTGCATGCAACAATGTTCTAATATAAATAGTTGTAGATATAAGCGACTACAATGTTCGCATTTTAAAAAAAAATTCTGACTCATCTTTTCTAAAAGGCTGGAATATTATTTAAGTATATTATAAAGTTTACTCAAAATATAGTCGCTTAAAAAATGTCAAATAAAATTACTAAAACCTCACCAAAAAATCTGATTTAAATTTCTGCAAGGTTTTAATAATTTATTTGTATTAGCGTATAAATTTTAATATTCGACGTAAGTAATTTTAATGAAAGTCCATTATTATACAGAAATGTGTCAAAAATATTGAATAAAGAGCAAATATCTCCATAGCTCTTGATATTAGTGCATTGTTGCTTGACCATTTTCGCCACGTAATTCAGGCAGGAATCTATCTGTAAGGTAGTGTCATATTACTAGCTCTGTTTCACACTGTATTTGATTTTATATTATAATTTGTGCTAAACATTAGTGTGTTACTTTTGAATAAAGTAACACTAATGTTATTTCTAAAATAATTTATATTTTTCATACCCATTTGCGTTTGGAATGGGCTAATAATTTGAAAAAACCGTTTGATGTTCGGATTTTTCCGTTTCGCCGTCTTGCTGCTTCTAAAGGCGCGCAGGGTAATAAAGCGATATATTTCACTTGATGAATGCGGTAATGTGGTAAAATTGATATATCCTGACTGTTCAACATAGTACAATCATTATCAATCAAGGATACAATACTTCTCTCATTAGTGATTCACTATGATATAAAATCCATACAGGTTTCAGACGATATAAAGAGCTGTGAAATTAAATTTTAAAATAATATTGATTCACACCTTAGGATAATAGTCGACATCTTCTTTAAGTGAGGGGTTTAAAAGGCAGCAATGTCCCACTGAGGTTTTTCTGAGTTAAATACAAAAAAGCTGTCACTACTCATCGAAATGTCTGTGGAATCTATGAAAACTACATCTTATTGAAAATAAGTTTTTAAAAACAGCTACCACCTCAGTTTTCCTTTAATTTACGTGTATAAATAAATATTTAGCTTTTACGTATATTGCTGGGTTTGCGTCCAAAAAGTGGACACGAAAACATGATATTACAACGGATGGAGCTATATTTCCTATAAAATCTCATATTCTCAGCATTCTTAATCGGTAATCCTCAGTGACTGCCTTCAAAACATTTTTTTTGAGTTTTTGTATATTGCAGCCTTTGCTTTTATACCCCTCAAGTGTCTTGCCGAGTCCCCCCGGACACCCGAGAGAAACTATCTCTATCTTGGTTAGCTTGCAGCAGCTCCTCTTATCCCGGTCTATTCTCGGATATTTCCAAGCCAGGACAGCTGTTCTCTTCCGACCCTCTGCGCCCTTCAATCTTCCCTTCGACCACCAACTGAAGTAGGGTATATTTTCCCCCTCTCATTATGTGACCAAAATACGATGTGTTACTGAGCTTGATTGTTGTAAACAATTCTCTTTGGACATTGGCTTTGTTTAAGATCGATAGTCGACAAGTGTCTGTAAATGTAAAAATAAATGAAGGGGTTTGCGTCCTTGTTAAATGCACATAAGGACATAAATCAGTTTTGAAACTACGTATTTCATAAAATTATCAAAAAATCTTGTAGACGGTAAGATTCGAACCCACGCTTCCAGAGAAATGTGATTTCTAGTCCGACACCTGCACAAATTGACTGCAGCTTTTAGATTGCATTCTTTGTCATACTAACATGACAAGCATACCCAAAAGTGAATTTTAATATTATTAAATGATACATTTTGCTTGATATCTTATTTGATATTGTTTGATATCTTTCTTTGCGACTTTTTCATACATAATAACGTTTCGTCAACTGTGATAGATTATTCAATAAAGCACTTGTAGAGATGGAAGTATCTTTTGTACCCAATGCAGTTGACCATTCCTTCGGTTGCATAAGATGAAAAGAGATTAATTGGATTTAACGACTGAATGCAAAGTGACAAGTGACAATATATTCAGTTAGGTCCCGGTCCACAGAGTGTTCAAAGAATTTTATTACGCTATTGCACATTAAATTTTTATTACAGATATTATGACTGGCACCAGAGGCGTTTGATGGATTTAAAGTAATATTCTAACGATAAATGAACGGAAAAATAGATGAGCTTTATAATCGCAAATTGAAAAACCGTAAAACCAATTTTCGGTATCGTAAACACAATGTAAACAAAAAACGGAAAGTGGTCTACTTTTTACAACCTTACTATACCAATTGAGGAAAACAAATCTATGTATATATATATAAATTCAGCTTGCGTATATTTGTTATTTGTGCTCGCGAAACTGGAAAAGTAGTCCGCTGATTAACTTGTAATTTTGACACTACGTTATATATATAAAACTTATTGTCTCTCTATCTGTCTGTTCACTACACAAATTTACACTGTTTATCCGATCCGATCCAAATTTTGCATATTTATTTTTTAGGACCCGATGATTAATAAAGGTGACATTCTCTTCCTCCCTCTTTACCTTTCCCCCTCACCCTCATATATTTTCCATGCAAACTGTACCGTTCGACCGACCTGACTCAAATTTTGCATTATTGTTCTTTAGGACACGCGGGTAACATAGACGACATTTTCCTCTCCCCTATTACCCCAACCCCTCCTCTCGCTATATTTTCCATGCAAATCTATACCGTTCGACCGATCTGAATTTTGCATACTTATTCTTAAGGACCCAAAAGAAAATATACGCCACATTTCCCTCTTATCCCACTCCCCCCTGGTATATTCTCCATACAAATCTATACCCTTTGACCGATCTGATTCAAATTTTGCATACTCATTTTTTAGAACCCGGTGGGTAACATAGGCGACATTTTCCCTCCTGGACATCCCATCCATCTAGCGTAGACTAAATGGAAACATTGTTTTTATTAGAGACTTTGTAAAACAATGGAACTTTTGTGTCCCACCAAAAACTTATTTTTAACTAAATCTTTAACCTGGGCAAAACCGAGTATGAACAGCTTGTACTTATAAGAATTTTACTTTAAAGTATTTAAATAGGTAATGTAGATCAAAAATGAAGCCGTGCTTCTAAATATAGAAAAATATTGAATCTATTTTACTAATGCCAGAGTAACAAAACGCATCTTGTTAAGTCCGGGCAGTGATTCTTCCCAGACTTAGTTAGGATAAAGAGCAAAAAAGACTATTGTAGACACGTTAGATCTTATTTAGTTATTAAGTGATGATAATGACGCAATATACCGTTATTAAGAGCTGACAGCTGTTTTGACGCGATGATGACGTTGTCTAATGACGTTGTTTAATTTTTAAAGTACTGAATAACTAAACAAGATCTAACCTGTCTACAATAGTCTTCGTTGCTCTTTATCCTAACTAAGTCGCGACTAAATGCGACGTTTAAGACATATGCAGGTGTTCATATAATAATTTGAGACAAAATTGAGATTTCTTACCTGCCTAATATCCTACCTCGTTTCAATCGTATAACTAGTTCAGTTAATTTAAAATGTGAATTATTTATTACAAAATAAAATACGTTAAATTAAATTTAATCCTGAAAATGCTCTCTAAGAAATTTTCGGTCGGACGATTGGTTGAGATTTTTAATACGTACACTTGCACGCCATCGAGTGAGGTGGTATATATATACGTGAGGGGTATATCCCTCTGCTTGGTATCGTAAAGTAAATTTTTATGATGTCTGGATCGTGCTTTAGAAGCTATTCAGAGTTAATGCTTAAGGTGCATCTATTTTAAAGCGGGATGGAATTGTGAACAAAGAACCGGTTACAACAATGATGTCGACTGCTTAGAGTCAATTCTATGTAAACTGCAAATTGAATAAATTTACTTTTGATATACTTTGAGAATCCGGTAAAGTTAATTCGTTCGAAAGATTTACCTAGTGTAAATTCTTCGAGGGAATTAACGTAAAAAATGTTACGATTGTCCGTATAAACCATATTTTATGTTCTATGATTACGCCGAATATTCACTAGTCATTCAGGTATACTTATTTTAATTTGATTTGTAGCTCTTCGTAAGATGTACGAGATAGAAATGAATTTAAATATACTATTTCAGCGATATAGTTACCAAACTATCTCAGCAATACTTTCATTATCCCATCTACCACGCTACAGGTAGCATTACATTTAGTTCAAATCAGTTCATTCCTCACTGTATAAACCGAATATTTTCCACACATGCGTTTTAGCGACCAATTCCAAGCTTCACTTCCCTTCATATTTGCTTTGGCACCAAAACTCCATGAACCTCTTTTCAAGGCACCATTTACCTTATTTCAAGTTTAAGTATTTAAGTTAAAAAAGTATGTACCAATCGTTTAAGTCATTTTAAAGTAGATAAGAAAACATAACTTAACATTGACAACGTGGCTTTTTTGCTCCTGTCAAGTTTTTCTGTGTGTGCCCGCGATTGAAGATCAAGATAGTATGAAAATGCACGTTTTTGTTGTACCGTTTTGAGAAACGAATTCCTAACAAATAACTGTGCTGGAGGCGTTTGCTTAGAATCTTTGCTGACGACGTACATCAACGCCACAATTCCGTTCTAACTAAATAATATTAGAGATCAACTGTTCATCTAACTGAGATGCATCCTCCGATTTTTTGGATCCATCGCTCCCAGATAAGATGATTATCTGGAAGAGCCGGTGGTAACTAGTTGGAACTTTGATTGGAATGATAGAATAAGATTGCTTGGTTTTGCCATTACCAGCTTAAAAAAATAATTAAATCTTATGATACGCAGCAGGTAATGGGCGATTGTTAATCGCAAGCTAATAGCCGCGTAGTGGCCACTTTCGGCCGTGCAGTGACCAGTACAGCCGATAGCCAATTGCAGACATCAACGGCCGGGTAGCGTACTCCGATGGCAGCGCAGCAGTCAATATAGCCGCGCAGCAGCCAGTAAAACTGCCCGCAGGGTCTAGCAGCGAGTAATCGGCCAGAGCCGATTACTTAACTGCTAGTGAATTTTTTATCCCCTGTATATTTTTGCATTTGGTTATTAAAAATTGTGTTTACAAATTAGAGAACATTATATACGTAAAATAATGTTCTCATATTAAGAGAAAAATTGTCTAAAACATCAGCAGATCATAAAACGCGGTTCAAGATCCTCTGTAATAAGGAAACCGATTCGAAATCGAACGAAAACAATTTTTCTTTCAATAATTCCTTTCTATAAATGAGCTTTAAACAATTAATGTCACTACAAAATCATTTTGCTCTCTTTGAAGAAATTGTATTTTCATTAATTAATTAAGATAAATCATAGAAGCTTTTATTTGTGTAAGAAACATGCATGTACGTCTTTATAGGGTGACCACAGGGATTATGACCTGAAATACCTGGCTTAAGTGAAGCCACCTCACACAATGCAACGTTCCAATTACACCCTTAGAACAACCACACATTATCAAATTTTTGAAAATTGTGTACTTTAAAATATATTTTATTTATTTGCCTTCATACATGTAATGCAACTATGCTATCGCCTTCTATGGTCAAACATTTGTTATACCAATGAAATAATAAATATACATATATGTAGCCGCTGGTAATGATGATTTATAACTTCTTCTATAATTTTTCATAAATAATTAATCACTATTCCTCCGTAGACAAAATCTAGTATTTGTGTTCTTAGAAAATACATGTAAAAATATTGTAAATTGTATTATCAATAGATAGATATCCTTAATAATCTTTACCTATAAAACTCAATGTAATGTCTGTCTGCTCCCCATACAAATCTACACCATTTGACCGATCTGACCCAAATTTTGCATACTTATTCTTAGGACCCGGCGGTTAACATAGGCGACATTTCACCCCTCCACCTTTACCACTCCCCTTCCCCCTGTTATATTTTCGATACAAAATCTGTACCGTTCAACCGAGCTGAACCAAATTTTGCATACTTATTCTTTAGGACCCGGCGGATAATATAGGTGACATTGCCTCCCTCCTCCTCCTACTGATATATTTTTCCTGTAAATCTGTACCGTTAGACCGATCGAACCTAAATTTTCCATTATTATTATTAAGGATCCGGTGGGTGATATAGGCGGTATCCACCGCTCCCCCCTTACTCCAACCTGTCCCCCTGATATTTTTTTGTACAAATCTACACCGTTTGACCGCTCTGACTCAAATTTTGTATTGATATTCTTAGGGACCCGGTGGATGACATAGATGACATTTCCTCCCTCCAATTTTCCCTCTCCTCTCTCCCTGATTTATTTTCCATGCTCATTTGTACCGTTTGATCGATTTGACTTAAATTTTATATTGTTCTGTTCTGCACTCGTATTTTGAGGGACCCAGTGGGTAAAATAGATGAATTTACCTCCCTCAATCATTCCCCATCCCTCTCCCTGATATATTGTCCATACCTATCTCTACCGTTTGACCGATCGGACCCAAATTTTGCATTCTTTAGGACTGCTTAACTCGTGCAACGCCAGGTACAAATAGTTCGTAATAATTGTAATTAAGAATGTCCATCCGCAAACGTTACTAGTTTACATTTTAGATTGATTTTCTAGTATATTTTTTTGTTTTAACTGGTTAATATGAGCAATAATTAATTTTTGTAAAGTTTAAATTAAAAAAAAAAAGAAAATTTCCATTATGCAGTATAAAATATATTGTCCAAATCCCATTAATTTTATCACGCGCGAGGGTTGCGAGTATCGATTATTGTGGCCCAGCGACGCTTTACACCTACATACCGTGGCGCAATGTAGATATGTATATATTATATTTCGCAACTTGTCCATATCTATCAACATTTCAAAAGCTCGGCGCAAACATTACTACACGCTTGTGGGATTTACTAAATCCCAAAATAAGATACATTCACATTTTCGGCCATGATACAACATGTGATATTATATTAGCATATGTCCCGAGTATTTCGTGAGTACTTGTTGCGTAACGCCTGGATTATTAGGACTTACTTACTATATTTGTACCAACTAAAATAATATCAATACTAATATAATGACTAATTCCAAATTTTGTAAACTAAAATAAACCTGTTCTCGTATTAAAATGGTAACAATGTTTGCATATTTATATGTTAATATAAAAATTGATATGAATTATATAATTCGTACGGGATATTAGGAGCAAAGATAAAAAGCAATACAAGAATTTGTGCCTGTTATCTACGAATGTTTAATCGTGTATCTATGTGTAGGGAAACTAAGAGCAAGACGGCGGGGCTAAGGTAAAACAATAACAAGCCGGAAAGATCGTAATAACAAGGCAAAATACCCCAGAAAACACAAGCCTGAAGATTCTGAGTGGCCGTGAAAACCTAAGAACATTCTTAAAACAACATTAGTACATGGTTTTTATAATCACAATATTCCCATTTATTTTATTTAGTCTTTGGAAAAATAATAATAAATATTTATCACGTTGGGAAAAAACTTTTTTCGTACTTAAAAAAGATGGTTTTTTAGTACGAAAAAAGCTTGTGTACGAAAAAATGGCTTGATAGGGATATTGTACCCTAGCTTAACTGCTAAGCTTCGTAACCATTTCCCGAAATATTTTTTTTCTTTTTTATTGAATACTGAGAAGAACATAACATTAACAACAACAACAACAGAATATAACAAATATACTGAATACTATGAAGAATATTAAAAAAATTATAAAAAACTAACCCATAAAACCCAAGTTTTTATTTTACTCCCTTTCTTTGTAAATTAACTTTAACATCATATAATTAAATAATTGATTGACTGAAAATGGAACATGTCTAGAAAAATATCTATGCCAAAAATCTCTAAAAATCTCTTTATCTCCATTTGAATTTTCTTTTCGTTTTATTTCTTCTTACATTTCTTTTGGCGAATGAAAATCTTAACAATTAAAGGTGTATTAAAACATATATCATAACACTAAACTTACAGGAATTTAATATATTTTTAAAATTTCAGATGTTTTGAACTTTGATAAGACACTTCATGCTTTGAAGATTAAATTCTAAAAACATTTGTCAGTCAATTTAATCAAGATTTTGATAGATTCAATTATCAGCAATATCGTAATTTATGAATTTCCAGCGTCAAATGATTTAAAATCGTTTGAATCAGATTTAAGTTATGTAGAATTATTAATATTAATAACAACTAAGCAGAAATCTAAAAGAAATAAATCATTATTTGATTTCTTCACAAAAAACCGAATTTTGCTGTCATCTGTGAACCAATTGTCATAAATTTTCGAAAATTGTAGTGAAGTATCTATTATACCGACGGAGTAATTCAAATTTTAAATATTCCGTGACTTCATCAGGCCGCCGCAAACTTTTCTGTAATGATTCCATTTTGAAAAAAACTATTAAAATTTCTAAAAATCCAAAATTATACTATAATTATTAAATTTTTAAACGATAATTTGATAGATCATTTAATTTGCCACGAGTCTGCTTGCAAAGTTTCAGCTCTATTGGATCACGGGAAAAGGGTTAAAAATCGACAAGTCAGACAAGCAAACAAACAGACGCTACGAGTTAAAAGAAAGGGAGTAAAAAGCATAACTCTAATATATACTAATAAATATTAATAATATACTCAATTATAATCGAGAAGCCATCTGATTCTAGATAGCGCTGTTCTCACAGTCTTAATTGGCGGCAGAAAAGTGTAATAAAAGTATATTATCTTTGACGGGTCATAGCTATTTGTATAATAATTTCAATGTATTATCGTGAACTCTTTTATAAATTTCTAAACCTACTAAAGTCATTGATTTCATTTTCTTTAATAACAATTTTGAAATCTTACTATTTTTGAAAATGGAATGAGATCAGCTATTGGATTCTTGAAAGTAACAGATGGACTGCGAAATTATTACTATTGGGGATGGATCTCTTAAACGCGTGCACAAAAATGATTTCCAACAAATAAATAAAAAAAATCGAAAAATCCAAAATTATACTATAATTATTAATTTTTTAAACGAAAATTTGTTATATCATTTTAATCATCGTCACGTGTCTGCCTGCAAAGTTTCAGCTTGATTGGATTACGGGAAAAGAGTTAAAAATCGATCCAAAGTTTTTTCGACAGACAAGCAAGCGAGCAAGCAAGCAGACGCTACGAGTTAAAAGAAACGGAGTAATAACCCATAAAAACCAAGTTTTTATTTTACTCCCTTTCTCATTTTATAAGGTTCCGTTTTTACCAGACGCGTCGATGTATTTTCATACAACTTACTCAGTTGTATGAAAAAAACCATTAAAAATTTGAAAAATCCACAATTATACTATAATTATTAATTTCTTTAAACGAAAATTTGATAGATCTTTTTGACCGTCGCCACGAGTCAGCTTGCAAAGTTTCAGCTCGATTCGATCACGGGAAAAGGGTTAAAAATCGATCCAAAGTTTTTTCGTCAAGCAAGCAAGCAGACGCCACGAGTTAAAAGAAAGGAAGTAAAAATACGACTTCAGGCACATGATACGTAAAGAAAGATGGAGCACATTTGCAAAAAATTTTAGTCCTCGATAATATGCGTCTTACGGATATTTCAGTCAACAACGAGTACAAACGTTTACGGAAACAGAATACTTACTTAATTATAATCAACTAAAAGGTGAACAAAAACAGCCTCAAATATTTCATTCCGCAGCAAACACCATAGAAAATCTTCCTCGTGTATTTATTTTTAACAGCGAATAGTGATTATATATCGAGGGTAGAAAGCCAAAAGTGCAAAAGCCAAAAGTGATTATTTTGAACATTATAGGAGAGCAAAATAATATTTTGCCAAACTGATTTTGTAAATATTTCTTTGATTATTAAACCATTTCTATTTGCGTTTTGGATAAATAAATATGTAAATTGTTTAATAATAAAAGAAACATTGACAAAATCAGATTGACAGAACTTTCGTTTGCTCTCCTGTAAAGTTCGAAATAATCACCAAACGCCCTTTTGGCTTTCAACCCTTGATATATACGCAATTGGCGATTGCGCGTCCGAGAGACGAGAGAGGACACAGGGAATATAAAAAAAAATCGTGCAAAAATATCAGTGAATGCTCGAGGCGGGGAGGGTAGGTACGGGGGTGTGTATGTGTACGGCAAACACAGAGCAGCCGAGACAATAATGAACTAACGAATCTGGCGCGACGTCACGGGCGAACATTACTGTGTTCTATGAACACGTGTCTGTGTGTACTACTTTGATTGATTTTGCTTCATTTACAGCCACGTATCCATATGTTGTTCATTTTGGGAGTAGATAGGCCGGGCGGGCGTGGGCGGCCGATATCGATATAGGGTAATCCCCCACACGGAGATAGCATATTTTGTTTTGGAGTACATTCCATTGGTTTTATGACGTCATACACATTCAATTAGAATTTCTGGTGTATTCTGCTAGAGTATACTTTACATAAATTTGTTAAAATTAAAACATATTCCATTTATGAAACTAATTCAAAAAATCTAATTTTTTAACCTTTACCCATAGTCTATATTTTTGTAATTAGGGGAAGGGAGGGCAAGATGGAACGCTTAACTTTATGATATAAAAAAAAATATAACAACATAATATCAAACTTTTATTTTGATTAGACTTGAAAGAGATGTTCCATGCTTATAAAATTAAGTTATTATAAATAATTAAAATTGAGTATAAAATCTGTTAGGAATCATAAAAGAAAAAAAGAAAAAATTCCATCTTGTCCTAACCCTGAGGGCAAGATGGAATGAATAGGATATCACTACATTTTACAATTAACACATATAAAACAACCATTTTCTATGTCTGTACATAGTACATGGGCCCAACCACAATACACTGGACACTGTACACAGTCCTCTGTGGGCGGTTCCACATATGGTTCTCCACATAATATGCACAAATATCATCTTGTGAGGACTGCTCCGAATGTTGTAATATATTCTCATCTTTTTCTGAACTTTTTCCCTTTCCTTTACCCTTTCCTTTGCCTTTTTCTTTATTCTCGTAGGTTTTTATCTTGTTACTTTTATTTTCCTTGCCCTTGATGACCCGATTAACCCTAATGTTGGTTTCGCTTTCAACTCTCTATTTTTTCCAATATCTTCTTTGAATGGAGAACTAGTTAGGATTTCTGACTTTTGACATCTCACTTTCTGCTTCATTATTGTAGGAGTAACTTTTGGTGATAAAATTAGGTGAATGTAAGGTTCCGATCGGAATTTCATATTTCTTTGACGCTGATCTTATTGTTGTAGTTAGCTTCATCCATCGTCATCTGTATCGTTTCTTCAGTCCGAGATCCTCTGTTGCTCTTTCTTATATACTTGAACACCATCTATAAAGAAAAACATCCTCAATTGGTTGAAGAAATTGAAAACAGAAATCAAATCAGAAATCATTACACGTGAGCAACATGGAAACTATTCCATCTTGCCCTAAAATGCAATTTTCCATCTTGCCCACATGCCCACTGCCCATAAAAATATCAACGCCTTGAAAATTCTCTAATTTTTTTCCTCTTTAAATATCAATTCGTACAGACTATCCCTAATAGGTAGATAGTATAAAAATAAAATGGTAGTATTACTTACTTTGTATAAATAATCACTCTGCAAAAGTCCACTGATTACGTAATAATTCGTCGCGAAAATACGAAACACACGTAGACGTCTCTTGGTAGCGCAAGCCGAACTAAGTCACCGTTCGTAAATACAATATGGCCGCATGTATCTGTGTTTGTGGAGACTCGGGTGTTTTGTCGCACGGTTCGCGATAGGTAGGTAGTTTCCATCTTGCCCGTTATTTCCATCTTGCCCTCCCTTCCCCTAAGTGTTTATTAAAACAAACAATTAAATATTATATAACATTTCTTTATAAAAGATTTAATCAGTTTTGGTTATTTATCACAATTATTTACAACCAACACAATAGTGTTTTGGGATATTCTGCTGTGTGTCTAAAGCCTTTTGGGTCGACGTTTCAGATCCCATTGCAGGTTCTATCAGCTGAGCTGAGATCGGTCATGAAAATACTAAAATAATATCTCAAAAAGAAACAGAATACATAACCATGGTGACAACATATTATATTTAGTACGTCAATCGACAAAACGTAAGTTTTAACTCTTGATCGTCCCGGTATATATGTATATGTAGGTGAAGAATTTCTCTGCGAATTCATTACCTACTCGATTCCAATACAACAAATTTAATTCGCAAATAAATATAAACCTCATAATACCTGCATCGAAAACAAAAAATAATATACAACCATTTTCTGTTTATCTGAAATGACTAAAAAATTAAATAATGCTACAGTTCTATTCGTTGCTTTCTTCACACTGAGTTGTACACATAAAATACATATTTGTATGTTTGCCTACATTTACAACATGTGCGTTCACTAGATAGTAAGGAATAACATTTAATTACATTTAGTTTTGAGTCGTGTGTGTATGTATCTTGGAACAGTTCACTAGGAAGGTTAAATATAAATTATTTTTTTTGACATTTAAAAATTTTATGAAACACACCTGAATATACATGATTGAGTGCATTTCGTTTGTACGAGTAATTACTAATTTTACTGATTCGTTTTTTTTACAATATTTAGTTTTAAACAATAAAATACACCCCCCGGTGGTTTCAAAATCCAATGAATTCCGCTAGAGGATTGCGTGTGACCGCTCGGAGATCACGAGGGAACCGCACAACCTACCACCCCGAGGAGAGGCCCCTAAAATGTGAGGAAAAACCGCCCTTCTCGTCAACAAATGGCGGTAATCACTTCCTTACCCGCGAGCACTCTACTCTATTCACAAATTAACGCGCTGAGCCTTTTCCATTTGTTAATTCTGCCAAAAGGAAAAATCGTTTTCACTAAAAGAAAGGATTTTACTTTTTTATTGTTAATTAATTCTATAATCTACATACATACATACTTTTACAGGTACTATCTTACAAAATTGTATTTGCATTTTATACGCAAGAATACCTTATTTGTTATAAAGTGCTTAAAAATATAAGAGCCGGCGGAAGAGAAATGAAATTAGATTAAATGCGGTAGAGATGAGATCGCTTATACGTTTGTGTGAAAAATCCATTTATAAAGAATGAAAATGTTAGGAAATAATATAAAGCTGATCTTAGCGATAGTTGATAGAATGAATAAAGGGTCGCTCAGATGGTTTAAGCATGTTGAGTGAATGAATGAGTAAAACCATATGACGCAAGTATTAACGGCATCAGAAAGAAAGGACGACTACAGAAGAGGTGGCATGATCAGATTAACCAGATACTAAAGGATGGTCTTATTAAGAGCCATATTTGATAGTTCATTGTACATTTTTTGTCTGCTGTTTTTACTAAAAGTAAGAATTTACATGTTTTATTTTTCATTAATTATAATCTTTATAGGTACATACATATCTTTAAAGGCATCTTGCATATGTTGTTTACGTGCAAGATATATTGACAGTTTATGTTTTTTGTTAAGACTACATTACTTAAAAGTCCTTAAAAATAATATTATACAATATTAAGAATGCAAATAAAGTTTTCAGTATATTTGACAGTTCATTGTAGTACCAATTTATTTAATAATTTTCTATTTTTTCTATCTATCTGTTTCATTTTGAAAAGTCAGAAAGTTTTTTAAATTGTTTCAGAATTACGTACTGTTTGGTCCGTTCTCCGCAAAAATTACTTGTTTTTTTCATATTTCTTATTTTTTATTCGTTGTTTGTCGTGCCGTAGGTAGGTATATTTATATTGAATTAGTGTTTTGAATACGAACTTCGCGTATTTTTCCAGTGTACATCCACATGTACATTAAATAATGAAATATACATCCTAAAATTGTTTAGGCATATTTTTGTGTGTGATTCCTCCATTACGTTGGAATAAAATATTTATTTCCTTTCAAATAAGGGCTAGGTTGTTTTTCTGGAGATTTATTTTTCAAATAGAAAAAAAAAAAACATTTTTACTTCTCATATCAAGATTTCAAAATATAAGTTTTTAATGTGTGGTTTATTATTTTAAAGCTGCAGAAGATTTTTTATTGCTCTTGTAAAATAATTTCACTTTTTTATCTTTCGATTTACGTTGATTGTTGAATGTTCCTTTTTAGGCTTTCCACAACGTCTTGCCTTTTGCGCTATTCTTCCAATTTTTCCCATCAGCTAGCAATTAATAACAAACCAAAGTAACTTTGCACATAAAATTATACTGTAACTAACACTACGAGTGACCATGTTATTGTCACCGATAAAACATAAAGATACAAAGATGATCGATTGATAAAATTGTTATTGATTGGTATCCTCTAAAATGCGGTGATGATATCGATATAATTGCGAAAACTCCAGATGCCTTATATAATGCCTTCATAAATCTTGAAAGTTCTGCCATAAACATGGATCTAGTAAATCAGCAGAGGACCAAATACATTGTCATAGGATGCACCCAACAAATTCAAACTGTCTCATGTGGAAGTGAGAAGTTATTAGACCAGTGGTCACATACGTAGCTGAGACGTGGGTACTAACAAAGAGGAATGAGCGAGCACTCGACGTTTTTGAAAGGAAAGTTTTGAGGCGTATCTTTGGACTGGTTCTAGAAAATGGACTTTGGCGCAGACATTACAACAATGAGCTCTATACTCTGTTTAAGAAGCTAAACGTCACAGAATTTATAAAACTGGGAAGACTTCGATGGCTGGATCATGTGGAGAATGACCAAGCATCAAGAACCGAAGTCCCTGCTTTACTCAAGACCGATAGGAAGGAACTTAGGAAGGCCAAAATTAAAATGGAGCCACAACGTCCTCAAAGACGTATCTATCTTGGAGCTTCTAAACTGAAGAGAGTTGGCACAAAACCAAGATGAATGAGGGAAGCCTCTTGAGAAGGCCAAAGAGTGATTATAATGATGATCCACTAAATAAAAATTGGTCAAGAGCACACCAACTAATGGAACAGTGGGAAGAAGTCTTCGTCAATCAGTGATATTGCCTGATAATGGTGATGATGATGATGATAGCCACTTAAGTTTTATTATATATCTACCAACGTATTATTTGATAATAAAAAATAGCCGCATGATACTCCTAGACTTACCGATAAATACATTACAGTTAATCCACCGAAAAGGTTTACCATCCCCTCTCCTACATAATTGTAAACCAAACATCTTTCGGCTTTGCAATTTATGTTAAAAATTGGTATTCATAGAATGTATTCACAAAGATGTCTGACAAAGTAAGAACACAGCACGAATTTGTAGATAGGTTCTGAAAATATGCAGACGTAATGACACTTTTTTCTTTTACGTACGCGCATTCATTAGAATAAAGAATTCGTATATAAAGTGCTATATGTAATTTAACAAAGAATGTAATAAAATTATTTAATTCCATGTCGGGAGGCACAAGGTAGTAATTTGACAACATGATTCCAAATATTGTAGTAGCATAATTATTATATATTGTAGATGTCTCACAGAGACGAAATTATATTTTTTTAAAGGAAAGTAGGTATGGTCTTTGGGTGTTCATGAGACTGTCATTCCCCCTATTTTTCATCACTCTTTCATTCCTCTTAATTAACCACAGATGTCACTAATGAGATATCTATTTTTTTATGATTGGAACTTTTTAGCAATATCGTTTATACGTGTAATGAGATTCTTCAAAATTATTAGCATTACATTAGAATACGCCTAAAATATCATTTCAATTTTTTAAACTCCTTTTTTAGACCAGTATTTTCATTCAGAATATTTTGAGTATGTCCAAAATTTTTTCTGAACACATTACTGAATTTTATCACAGGGACATCATTAATCAAGATGTATTATTGATGTCTTACAGACAAAATTATATTTTTTGATAGGGAAGTCTTTGGGTGTTAAGCCATATGATTTCCATACCTATTTTGCTATAAAAAAATATAATTTCGTCTCTGTGAGATAGATATCTATAATATATCTTGATTAATGATGTACCTGATACAAAATCCGGTACTGTGTTCTGAAAAATTTAGACAAACTCAAAATATATAGTATAATTAAAAAATTTTCGATGACATACATGATTAAGTGTGAATATATTCTATAACAATGAACAAATGTTGACTGTCGATAGTAATAAGTGTCGGTCTACAAAAGTTGTATTAAAACAAGTATAAAATAAAAAAAATTGACGACATGCTTTTATACGCTTTCTTTGCATACATTCATACCTAATTGATTTATTTGCATAACATGCAGTATCCAAATTTTAAACATGTTATTAAAGCTTAAAACAATTTTTCTAACGGCACGTTTTCAGCTGTTTCTGCGGCTTTTGCTTGCGAGTGACGTGATTATTAATTTTAATCGAAATAATGACCAAATCATATCGAAAATTATTTCTTGTACAAAATGAACGAAAACATTTTTTTAACTTTTAGCGCGAATTATGTGTTAAACAACGTAAGAGCAACTGTTTGTTGAGCAACATAACTATTAGTTTAAAACAATTGCATGCCTCAGGGCACGAGCGTGGTTCAAAGAGCACACTGAGGGCATTTGAGGATTAATTCCGAGATCAGAGGAAGATGCAGTCATATTGTGTGGAAGATGTCTACTCTGTTGGTATTCTGGCAGAAAACTTCAGCGTTAATTACCGCGGGAAACCTAACAATGTTCGTGTATCATTGTGTAGGTACCTGTCGCTTGACTTAGAAATCTCTGAAGGAGGCTGGCGCGCATAAATTAGTAACGTGATAGGAACTTGGTCGTTGTATGTAGATTCTTGTACACTTTCAAAGTAATACCTCGAGGAGATGCGTAATAGGTGGAACCGGAAAGTACAACGTCATTTAAAAATTAAGTCGGGGTAAATCTAATTTATTAATTTATTTTTTTCAACGGTTAATATCTTTTTAAAAGTTATATAACTTTATACTAGATTACACAATATTAAAGTAATATATTTGAAGTAGTTTTTTTCACGAAATCAAGAAGAGTCGTTTGTCCATTCAAAGACTTTTTCTTCTCACGTAAAATTTCGCCATAACGAGAACTCATTTTATAATATTTCGTCTTGTTCTTTCAAGTATTACGCACTCGTCATGTGCCACCAAAGTTAAGCATTTCGGAGTTTTAATATACTTATATTTCATTTCATTTCCGATAAATCGGCGTTTATTGAACAAATTCATTTAATTTCTTAATACATACATACACACTACATATAAATATAGAAAAATATGTAACAAGCTTCCCGGACAGTTTTCATATTTTTCACATTTCACTGAAAAACCTCAAAAAAAAAATATTTATAAGAAAGAAAAAAAGTGAAAAAAATCAAATCATTACAAACTATTTATCCTAACAAAAGATCTTGTGCTTATTTAAATTTTATAAATACATAAATGGCCGATTTCAAAACCTACTTAAGTTAATTTTTATCAGTTCTGAGTTAGCAATGCTACTGGATTCGTAATTATCTGCTCCATAAAACTGATACACAAATTTAAAAAAATCTTTGACCAATTATTAATTATAAAAAAATCCTTTTTTAGATTATTTCCATTTCAAAAAACACCTATGTCCATAAAAGTCCTAGATCCAGCTATTTTGCCTTAAAAAATCCCTACGCCACATTGAGCGTATCTTCCGTCGCGTCTTTTTGATCGCGTCAAATCCGCAACCGAATTTAGCAGTCACTTACCATATTCCGCGGCGGACTAAGTCTCCAACGAATCTTATACAGAGTGGAAGTCTATGGATCCTACAGAAACAATAGCAGATTATATTTATGAAGCTTAATAAGTTGGAAGAAAGCGTGAATATCGGGTACGTCCCCTTAACACGCAAATAATAATTATAGGGCAATGAGATGGACATCTTGCATGAGAAAAATAGACTATTTCCAGATAAACCATTTTAATCGTCAACGTCGTCATCAATTGCAATTAATTATCGTATGTCAATTTAATAACTTGATGAACTACTAAATTTGACGAAGACTTACGTTAACTAAGAAAACTACAATATTTAGAACGGAAATATCTCCCGAAGAGAGACTGACTGTTACTTTAAGGAAACTCAAACCACATTGCACTTTTTTCTTAATATTTAACTTACAAAAATATTGTATTTTTTCAATTATTAGGTCCTTACATATGAAATTCACGTTTAGTATGGGAGGAACATAAAGCCGATTTTTTTTTATTATAATATATTTATTTAATCAAAGTATGTACCATTGCTATCTATGCACTTTTGCCATCTCATAGGTAGTTCATCGATCCCTTTACTAAAAAAACCATTCGGACGGGAATCAATAAAATCTTTGAAGGCGGTTTGGACTGCCCCATCGGAGTTGAATTTTTTACTTTTCAAGAAGATATCCAAATTTCGAAAAAAATGGAAATCTGTTGGGGCAAGGTCCGGAGAGTACGGTGGATGTCTTAGACATTCCAATTGAAGCTCCTCTAATTTGGTAGCCGTCTGTTGTGCTGTGTGTGGTCTAGCGTTGTCATGAAGCAGCAGTGGCCTAGAGCGATTAACCAGCCTCGGTTGTTTAGCAGCTAGCTTTTCCATCATGGTTTGCAGTTGCTGACAATAGACATCTGCCGTAATCGTCTGGCCAGATTTAAGAAAGCTGTAGTGAACGACACCAGCACTAGTCCACCAAACGCTCACAAGTAACTTTTTTGGAGTCAATTTTCGCTTGGGGCATGGATTGGCTGGTTCGGCAGGGTTCAGCCACTGCGATGAGCGCTTCCGATTATCGTACAAGATCCACTTTTCATTACAGGTAATGATTCGGATTAAAAATCCCTTCATTATTGTACGGTTGAGTAATGCAACGCAGCAGTCAACGCGCGTTTGTTGATTTGCTTCACTCAATTCGTGAGGTACCCACCTTTCAAGCATTTTCACCTTACCAATTTGCTTCAAGTGGATTAAAACAGTTTTATCACTAACACCGCAGCCTGCAGCTAACTCGGATGTGGTTTGCGATGGATCCTCTTCCACAATAGCCTTCAATTCTTCATTATCAACTTTGGTCTCCGGCCGTCCACTGGGCTTGTTCTGCAGGTCGAAATTTCCAGAACGAAAACGTTGGAACCAAAAACGGACTGTGTTTTCTTTTGCGGCACCGTCGCCATACACATCATTAATCCTTCGAGCCGTTTCTGCAGCACTGGTGCCACGGTGGAACTCGTACTCGTAAATAACGCGATATTTCAAGTTTTTCATTTTGTAAACTGAGTGACGCCAAGAAAAAAACAATTGAGGAAAAAACAAATGAATTATAATTTTCAAAGCAAGAAAACACTTCTTGTCTTGACATTATAAGAAATTTAAGAAAAAATTACACACTATGTTTTAAACCACTTAATTGCTATATATTTGTCAACTAGTTTCGGTTGGACTCAACCTTCTTCAGGACAATTACAATATAGACTGAAAGTCAGTCTATATTGTAATTGTCCTGAAGAAGGTTGAGTCCAACCGAAACTAGTTGACAAATATATAGCAATTAAGTGGTTTAAAACATAGTGTGTAATTTTTTCTTAAATGAATTATAATTTTCAAAACACAAATACATGAGTAAATAGCTCTATAAATTTGGATTTGGAATTCCTAACCAAAGAGAAGATATTTGAGATCAAATTTGCCAGTACGGCAAAACGCCAATTTCATATGTAAGGACCTAATATTAAACAACATACAATTTCTTAACAACATTATATTCATATTTTTTTCATTACTTAATTACAAAACTTAAATCAATGACATTTTAAAAATGTTCTCAGGTTTTCACGACCATATTGAAGGGTCCATCATCAGCCCTGATGATCAACTCTACAATCGGATCCGAAACGTCAACCATAGAGGTCACATATACACGTCAGAATATCCCAAAAAAACTATACACACAATGAAATTTTCATCAATTTTTTTCTGTGGTATTTAAAAAGAAAACTCGGTTTTAGATCTCTAAAATAAATCTTTCGGTGTCAAACATCCTATAACATGTGCGTACGTAATGCGGAAGATCCGTTGAACGTGGGGTGTTGCATTTAAAAACATGAAACGCGACATCGCCGATTTTACGTTGACGAAAGATCCACGGGCGGAGAATCGAACAGACGTCGAAGCGAGCGTTCCGCCAGCGGATCGACTGACGATCCGCTCAGTGCGTTCGATAAGTACATATTGTATTGAAAGAAATGTAGCGGCCTTCCGTGACAGAAAAGACGCGACGGAAGATACGTGTAGTGTGGCGCCGGCCTTAGTCCGTTGAATTTTTACATTATACGTAACGTTGTTTGTAAAATTGAATAATTATTTTAATACCTGACCGTGGAGATTTTTTGTGCTATTGACACCAGCTTCTGAGCTGTGGCTCCGCTGAGTTATCGCACTTCCGCCAGGATTTAGATTTGGAAATATAGACAAATGCACAGATACATTGTCAAAGTAAGTTATTGTGATATAGTTACATTAATAATATAGTGAAAATACTTAAATATTGTAAAATTCGATTATTTGCAGATGATCCGCTAGTATACATATCAGGAAAAAATTATAAAGAAATCAGAAACAAACTAAACCATGACCTTAATCAAATATCAATTCGTCTGAAAATAAATAAATTTAAGTTAAATATCAAAAAGTAATGAACGTCAGAAATAAGAGAATACCAGATGCACCAACAACAATTATCGATAGGGAAGCAATCAAAGAAACAACTGATATAAAATACTTGGGAATAATTTTAGATAATAAATTAAATTTTTCTTTCAACACTAATTATTAATTATGTAACAAAAAAAAATAGCAAAACGAATATCACTCTTGGGAAGAATCAGAAGATATATTAAAACAGAATCGTGCAAAAATTTAACTAACGCAATAATAGTCCTCTACATCAACTACTGCAGGAGTACACTATTTCTGGCCAATGAAGAAGAATTGAAAAATTAACAATACTTAAAAAGAAAGCATTAAGAATTATACTAAAAATAAATCGATACACAAGAATCGAAGGGATGTTGGAAAGCTTACAAATAATAATATTTAGACAAATAATTAAATTTTAATTACTTATATTTAAATATAAAATTATTAATGGACACAACAATATCTTTGAATTATTATCAAAAATAAAAACAACATGAACATGACCATTGTACAAGAAGAAAAGATTAGCATTCCGAAAAAAGAAAAAATCGCAAACTTCTATGATGTACAGTGGGATGAAATTATATATGAAACTACCAGGGGATATTAGGGATGAAAACAATATAAGGACTTTTAAGAAAAAATAAATAAAAATTATGAATTGATTAAATTTTTTATTTACTTATATATAATCTTATGCTGTATAGGTATATTAGGAAATAGAAAAATTATTAAATTACCTATTTTAAGAATAATAAGAAATAATAAAAAATTATAAAAAAAATAAAAATAAAATAATAATGTTCAAATGCTATTAAAGGGGCAAAATGAAACATTAAAATGAGATTATCTCTATTGTAGAAATATGGACTTGGGTATTTTTTGAAATTGATCATCCACATATACATAGTCAATAAAAATATTTTTTTTCCCATTAGTTATCAACAATCTTTTTTTTTAATTTTACGAATCATCGAAAAGTACAAAGCGAAAAATAAGGCGTTTGACTGATGTATTGATAAATTGTGTCCAGATTAACCAGATACTGGAAGATGGTCCCGTTAGAAGCCTCAACACCATCGAGCTTGCATGCGAAGATGTATGAATGTGGACGAGGCGAGAGTTGTATGTCAGGACGAGAGTATGGCGCTCTATCCTCTATGCCTACCTACATGGAGAAAACGTGTGATGGTAAGTAAGTAAGTTGTCTGGCGATAATTTATTCAAAAATTTAAGGGTTCATATGTCAAGATGGAAATGACGCTGCGTGCTGCAAATAGTCGCGTTGACCTAAAATTTCAAGGCGCACCGTGCGAGAGTTTTTGCCGCCAGTCACATACAAACTCTCCGTTTTTATCATTATTTATTTTTAATATTTTATGACCTTTTTGTTTTGAAGGCGTTATTTATGTAGGTTTATTTAGAATTTCAGAAAATTAAAAAACTGTAATGTTGCTGTAATAATATATTCGGATAATAAGATACGTGGGTAAGTAATTAATTAAATCGCTTTTACGTCTTTCGCTCCAGTCTTAGAATGGATTTAGACACTAGTAATAATATTACAGTAGACGAACAATTTTAATGTTTTCCCATTTATTATCCCGTACCTGCCATACTACGACCTTCTCAAAGCGAACTTTGTATATTTTAATAATGGTAATTTAATAATAATAATTTAAATTAATTTAATAATAAACACATCTAGTTTAATTAATATGTTCTGGTAATTAAATAAGAAACACTTCAGACCGATATAATTTCAATGTGTTTTATCGTCTATTTAGAGATTTGTAAACAAAAAGTATATGACAAAATATCCAGCTATACAATTAAAGAAATTAAAGAATTTGTCTTGAATCCTCTGCTATACATATTCAATCTCAGCTTGGAAACAGGTATAGTACCATCACACTTAAAAGAAGCAGTGATTAAACCTATCTACAAGAGTGGTGACAATATAAAGATCATCAACTACAGACCGATCTCTCTTCTGAGCTGCCTTGCTAAATTATTGGAAAAATCAGTTAAAAAGAGACTTATGGAATATCTAGAAAAAAAATATTTTAGCTAAAAACTAGTATGGATTTAGAGCCAACATGGGCACAGAAGATGCTATAGCAAGATTAATCGAATACGCTACTACAAATATGGATCAGGGACAAATAGTTCTGGGCATTTTTTTAGACCTATCCAAAGCATTTGACACGATATCACACCCCTTGATGATACGTAAACTCAATAGTATTGGTATTACTGACAGACAACTAAGCTGGTTTAGAAACTACCTTGCAAACAGGAAACAAACCGTCGAAATTAATGGCACCCGTAGTAATCCAATGTTCATAAAATATGGCGTGCCTCAAGGCGGTATACTTGGACCGACACTCTTTATTATATATATTAATGAGTTTTTAAAACAATCAGTAGACAATGGAATAAAAATCAGTTATGCTGATGATACGACTATTATTATAAAAGGTGATACTTGGGTGGAAGCATATACAAGGGCACAGACAACTATGACAGATATTAAAAATACTTTGGATAATCACTTATTAACACTTAATGCAAAAAATCATGCTTTTTGGCCTTTTCGATTAAAAAAATTGAGAATTTCTCCATCCCAAACTATGTACATTACAATACATACATGTACTTCAAGCATAAACCATACATGCAACTGTGATTCAATCGATAAAAAGATAGAAACAAGATATCTTGGGCTGACAATTGATGAAAACCTACGTCGGGCTCCGCACATCGAATGTTTAAGCTCCAAAGTGAGAAATTTGATATACATATTTAAAACTCTTAGCCTCATGAAGCTCAGTCTTCTAAAAATGGTATATTATGCACTCTGTCAAAGCATTATTAGATACGCCATGTGTGCATGGGGTGGTGCGGCTCTAACTATATTAGACCCCTTAATAGTCTCAGAAATGGGTCATACGGGTAATAAATGAGAAACCATTTAGATATAATTCCGAAGACCTATTTAGAGATTTTCAAGTGCTTGACATATACTAATTCGATACTGAAATTATTTTATAAAAAAAACACTTCATCATATATACTACCTGAATCTAGAAATACTGGAAGCAAGCAATAAAAACTAAAAGAGGAAAAAATACAACATCGGGAAATGTTTTAGTGCCTAAAATTAAGACAATATTTGGCCAACGCTTTTGTTTTGTTCTGTGCTCCAAGAATGTACAATATATTGACATCGGACATTAATGGGTTAAAAGTGAAATATTCATTTAAACAGAAGTTAACAAAGTGGTTGCTAAATGTAGGTAGACTTAAAAACGAAAGCAATGTGTCAAATGTGACAGCTTAGATTCTATTGTAAATCGTTTTTGTGGGTATCAATTGTATGTCAAATACCTTCTCTAAATATGATTTGATTTTTTTTCTATGTGATGTGAATTATATGTAATATGTTTTGATTTTATCACTATCTGATGTGAATATGTTAAGTGCACTTAATATGTTTTGATTTTATCTCTATCTAAAGTGAATATGTTAAGTGCACTTTATAATTATTACACACTTATTATACACTAATTATTAACTAAATTTCAAAAATAGTACAGGTAGTTGCTTTAGAACAGACTAGTCTAGTTAACCAACTACTTTTACCTTTTTTTATGTAAAAAATAATTTAGAATAAATAAAATAAATAAATATCTATACCTATTAAACTCAATGTCTATCTGTCTGTTCTCTATACAAATCTACATCGTTTGTCCGATTCGATTCAAATTTTGCATACTTATGCTTTAGGTCCCGGCGGGTAAAATAGGCGACATTTCCCCCTATTTTTTTTATTCCTGTACCGTTTGACCGATCGGACTCAAAATTTGGAAACTTATTCTTTAAGACCCGGCGGGTAACATCGGCGACAATTCCCCCCAATTATTCTACTCCTTCCCCTCCCCCTGATATTTTTAGATGCAAATCTGTACCGTTTGACCGATTGGACCCAAATTTTGCATACATCTTCCCGATGGAAAAAATATGCCATATTTCTTCCCTTGACTTCTTATCCATCCCAGCCTTGATTAAATAGAAACATTGTTTTGATTAGAAGCTTTGCAAAACAACGAAATATTTGTTTCCCCCACAAATTTATTTTCAACTTAATCCTTAACCCGTGTAACGCCGGTTACGAACAGCTAGTTTTTGATAAAATTGATTCAAGCGCGTGATGATAGATAAAAGTGAGGAATATGAAGAAGAATTTCATAATTAAAATTTGAAAGGGGAAAAAGTATATAGGTTCCAATTCCAATTTATGTCTGAATGTGTATTTAGTAATTCGAAATCCCTAATGACGAGATTTATTAGCCATGTTGTTATGGTCTTTGTATTAATTTTACTTCCTCTTTCCAAACCATTGAACAAAAAGGGTCCGAGAAAGCAGGCAGGCCCTTGCGAATTTATAATAAATTTTTGGTACAGTATATTGTAGCTTGATGTTTCTTTTACTATGACGATGATTTATGGTAGTGAAGTTTGTGGTGTTTTTCTTAATAAAAATGTAATCCTGCATTAGGGTGAAAGAAAGTTCTATGGAATGGTGAACGAAGGGGCTATTCGGAATGACGGAAAGATAGATTTAACACTACCCGAATAATTGAAAGAGGTTCATATAAAAGCGAATAAATTAACGGATAAATTCCCCGTTCAATGATTCATCGATTAGTATCTATATTATTATCCCCAGAAAACTATAAAATTTATGTATAACACAAATTTAAGGACACGATACAAATAGAAAAACCGTGGAGGAGTATCCTATGTGTAAGAAAATTAATCATGGATCTTTTAATTATATGTAAAGAAAAAACTTTTAATATATTAATAAAAACTTTGTATATAAACAATAATACCAGAAAATTTATTATATTAAATAATAAACCCGTCACATAATAGTAGAGTCATTGGGCAGAGTGGAAGAAAAATAGAGACAAGAATGAAAAAACACTTGAGAGGAATCAAAAACTTAAGCATCAATTCGGAAATGGCGGACCAGCAAGAAATGAAAGTCATCATTTCGACAATAATAGCGTACAATTAGTACAAAAGAAGTACCAAAAAAAGGGAAATCTAGATATATTAGAATATTTAACGGTTTATTTTAATAAGAATATAATTGATATTCAAACACCTTCTATTACATCCCCTCTTCTATGCTTACCCGACTCTAACCTCCCACTCACTTCTCAACCCTAAGCAGTACGTGGTCCTTTAGTTTTACTATTTCTGTTACCGCGCTGTACGTTATAGGTTGTGGTCTTAAAGTTTAGGTCCATTGATAGATAATATTTTTTTCTTAGACCGATCATTCACATTTACATTTCCTATTTAAATTCAAGTACTATCATTTAAAATTTGTAAATTTAATAATTAATTTATTATGTTCATCTTATTTTAATGTACATTTATCGTAAAACTTATTATTAATAATGTCATCCAGATCCCTAGACACATGCCTAGTATACCGCTTATGAAAAACCTTTATTGTTGTTTTTTGTTCTATAAAAGAATATGTAATTAAAAATTGTGATTTTGCGTTCAAAGAAATTTGTTTGTTACTCTATACAATTCATCTATATCTCTCTATTATTACGCTATCATTTTAATATTACAGAACAAATGATCACGAGTTTAATCGATATAAGTATATACTTCTCTTACGTTATATTATATTATATAATAATTAATATATAATTCCACCGACACTAATTTTAAATAAAAGCGCTTCGTCTCTTTTACAAGGACTAATAAATAAACTAATTACGGTACAGATACTGAAAAAATAAATTAAAACTTTCTTTACTACAGTAGTAAAACAATCCACTAAATTACGGGGTTTTCTTAAAATTACTTCATAGTAAAAGGTGAATCGTTCTTTTAAAACCTTCAAAGATCTTATCTGCTTGCTTTAAACGGGTCGGAAGCGAGTCAGAATAATTGGTGCGATTATTCCTTGTTTCGCATCATATTTAAAGGAAAAGGGTCTTTCTAAAAATGTTCAGCAATGACAAGAATGCGGTATTTAAGAGTGACTTGTAACTGAGACTCATAATTATGCTGAAAAAATATTACTGACATTTCTATAGGTACATATATATGCAGAGTATTTATCTATATATGTTATATTTGTGGGGTATAAAAGCAAAGATCAAAAAATTAAATAATGTTTTTACTTATTTTAAATTAACTGAATTCTAGATTTTATATAACTATCCTTTCCAAAATTACGTTTCCTATAAATTTAAAGGCTATATTTCCTATAAAATTTCGACTTCAGCACATTATAAATTAGTAATCCTCAATGACTATATTAAATTTTTTTGTATATTGCTGTCTTTGCTTTTATACCCCACATAATATATGTATTATCTGTATGTAATTAAAAAGAATCAAAATTTTACGTTTTACATTAAAACAAACCTAATAACGAGGTTACAGTAATGAGTTTTGGAGAATTAATCATATAAACCGATTTCTATTAATAATTAACGTCTTTCGGTACTATGGTCTGCATGTACTATCCTTTACATATATAAATTGAAGAATCAGCACGAATTGTTCCTTTAACAAAATTTTTGTCTACCAGTATTATCACTATTTATGCGGTGATTTAAATATTCTGTACGTTATTATTTATAAAATTACTCTTGATGTTATTTTCTTTGCTTCCTATCCACAGTGCTTCTAATTTATCTACCATAAAAAATGTATTCTTATATAATAAATAAATAGATATTGTTTATTAAAGAGTTAAGATTGTTATTACGGTCGTTAGACATATTTAACTGTAAATGGTTTCGGATATTTTATACGAACCGTATATTTTTCCGAGAAACGATTCTCGACGTTTCTAATTGTTTCTTTCGCGGGCATAAATTACGCGGGCGTAGAGATGAACTATCTAGTATTTGGCGCCCTGTTCTTACGACATTGATTCAAAGTATTCAAAATTCTAAATTCGTCGCAGTAAAGTCCACCGACGTAACTAGTACATATTTCACACTGGCGACCTATATTGTAGAAGAAGTGAAAACTCCACAACAATTTTTTATTTATTTTTTACGCCCGCGAAAGCAGTAATCAGTCCGACCTTAACCTCTGCGTGTAAAGGTCGTCCTCAATATAAGCATTCAACGAAACGCCGAGAATCGTTTCTCGGAAAAACTTTCGCTTCGTATAAAATATCCGCAACTATTTTCAGTTAAATATGGATATTGTTTAAATATCATCGACGTTCAGTCTTGAACTTCGATAATCTGTATGTTTAAATATTAAAAAAAATCATTTCTTTACTTTACGAAGAAAATTCAGTATCACTGTACTATGTCATTCATTTCATTTAACTCCACTTTCACGGTCATGATTATCGCTAATGGCGTTACCGGCCATAGAAGACTGCTGCAGACAGATATAATGCATTCCGCACACAATGCTGCTCAGCCGTCTGCGAAGCTCGTTAGAACTTCTGGAAAGTTCGACGGCAAACTATCAAATCAACGACAATGGAACATCAGACATTATGAATTTGCTCACATATTCCGATAAATAGATTTAACTTCTTCGAACGTGCCTTCTGTTTTCAATTACGCTTTCAAGTCGTGCATTCTCTGAAAATGTACCTTTTTGGTTTTTTGTTCATTCGGTGCTTCCTTCAATTGGTTCATTAAAATATTCGCTATTCGCCATTGTTTATTGGAACTGTCTGTGAAATTATTTTTAAGGGTATGTTTCCATTACAAACATTCGGGACAAGAATATTTATTAGAGACAAGATATTATCGAGAATCAGGCAGGCTGTTGGAAAAAAATGGAAGCAATGCGCATGATACGAGGTATTGAGGAAAGAAAACTGTAAAAATAAACTTCAACGCTGGACAGAAAACGTTAAAAAAATAGCGAATAGCTTCCTTAAAATGATTTGATATGCACAACAAAAAATCGTTTGCCGTTTAAAAATCATAATTGTACGAAATATATTATTTTTTCTGAATGGAGGCTTGAACTTTGTGGTAACATTATTATTAAAATAAAACATAAATCACTTTGTTTTCACCACTTTATTAGATTATAGAATCTACATGTTTCGAGAACAATGTTCTTTTTTTCAGGATGGTTTCAAACAATCAAACTATCAAGAAGAAGAGAACATTGTTCTCGAAACATGTAGTGTAATAAAGTGATGAAAACGAAGTGATTTGTGTTTTATTTTACTAATTATAATTTATTTTATTTGTTAATTTATTTCGAAAAATCCTTGTTTACAATATATAGGTACTTAATAATAAATTGACAATAAAAATATAAGATAAGATTACACTTTTTGTTGTTGTTAGATTTGTGTATTATGCCACTCTACTAGGCTACGCCTGTCCCAGAGTGGCGTTATAGAACACAATTATAATATTTTTTTGAATTCATCAATTATATTTGTTTTCATAAGGTAATAATTATGTATCTACAAAGTATCAAGTGCAATGTTAGTGATAGGTTGAGTGAGTCATAAGTCCAAGTGTAAATATGTTTAGAATATTGTTTAATGTAAAAAGAGTTAAAGTTTTGTTTAAGATTATTTTTTATTTTCCTTAAGCAATTCAAATCTTAGGATGAGTATAGTAGCTAAAGCTCTCACATGTAATAATGAAGTGATTTTCATGATGCTTGAAAAATTCAGAAGAATCCTTAAAAGTAACAAAATCATAAATTGTATACAATCATAAATTTTATCCAATAACGAAAGCGCTAATCAATACCTACAAAAAAAATCAAACAGGATTTTTTTGGGAACGACATTTATTTTTTCCAAATAAATTAATCTACGCCATTATTGCATCATATGTGAGTACAAAAGGCAGCAATATCCAAAAAATTAAAAAAATATTTTGAATGCAGTCACCGAGGATTACTAACTTAAAATGTACTGAATTATAGATCTTATGAATCTATACCTTTCAAAATCACGTTTCTTATAAAATCACTAATTCAATACATTATAAAATAGTAATTTTTGACGACTGCATTCAATTTTTTTTTTGATATTGCTGCCTCTACATTTATACTGCACACATTATTTAATTATCGTGTAAAATTAAATATAGCACCCAATAAATCGTATTTGATTTTACCATAATTATTTAAAATGGAGTTCTGTTATGGGGGGGGGTAAGGTTAATTCGTACAAAAAAAGGCACGTTTTTGTGAATATTTTGTGACGACACAGTTAAAATCTCTTTATTAAAACCAATGGTACATTAAAGTATGACATTTGAAGAATATGTGTAAAATTTTCAAGACGAAATATTAAAAAATACGGCAATGGCAACAATTATTCGGACGTGTCTCGGAAAAAATTAGAATTGCGGTGTCCATCCATAACTTGGTGCTAGATCATCTGAAATCAAAAAATCAAAGTTCATTCGTTAGATAATAGGTTTTCCCAGGTAACGCTGGGAGGGTTTTTTGAAATTTCAATTTTCCAATTTTTTGGAACACTTTGAAGGGAAAAACGCGATTTTTTGCGAAAAATATCGACTAATTTGTTATTAAAAAAAAAATTAATAACAAATTTTTAAAAAAGTCTCCAGCGTTACCTTGTAAATTATGTACAGAAATAGTGTTAGACTTTGAAAACGTGAGATGTGGGGAAAACGCTTGAAAGTTTTGCACACTGTAAAATTCAAAATAAAACTCAACACTTATTTTATACTTACACATAATCGTCGATGCCATGTTCACACAGCAAAGAGCTTTCATCATCAGCATCTTTTTGTCCTTGTCTACGCAAAACTCTTCCAATACAATAGCACGTCCGGTAGTCCTCAGGTGAGCGCGTCTCTTAGCTGCCCGAGCAGGTATAGAAAATCAGTCTGAGTATCGCTCAAATGTTCATAATTTCGTCAATTTTGCTCCGATTGACTTGAAATTTTGACACAATATTCTTGCGATGTTATACATTCATTTAAAAAATTTAAAAAAAATGCAAAAAAAAAATTAAAAACCTTACCCCCCCTTAAACTAATGCCCTGTATTCAAAAAATGAAAACCTTAGACAACCAAAATGTACAGACTTGAACTAACGTAAATTTCTTGCCATACAGTCTGGTGCCACGGCTGGTTCCAATTTGTTTTTCACGTTTAAAAAAAATAGAACGTGCTTGTAAATTTTTAAACAATTATGAAAAAGTCCAACTAAATATTTTTAAAAAGTGAAACGTCTTAGTAAATAAATTAATCAAAATATATTTTGATGAATGGGACTTTCATACTATTTTATATTAACAAGTAAATACGCGAGTTCCATCAGAAATGCTTAGTAGCATTATGATAATTGTATTGCTTCAGCTAACTCTTTATGATTCGAGTACCTCGGTACATCCGGCTTAACAATTAGCTTCAGAACGACGAGTAAAGGACAGAATGGGGAGATCTAACTAAAGATTGGGGATATCTGGTTTATGATGGCCTAACTAGTTGGGGCGTAGATGCTTGTTGTCACTTGGGCGTGGAACCCGCACAAGCTCCTGCAGGGTCCCTTAAAGACGGGGCCTTTCTTGTTGCTCGGGGTCGTCAATAAACCGACCTTCTTACCTCATCCGGCGTAAACTACTTAAACCAACAAAAGGTTCCCTTTGTCTTTGAAAGGATTTCCATGCTTGAATGTTGTAAAACCTTGATAGAAAACGTTAACTTCTATTTCATCTTCTGTAAGAAAGACAAGGCCAGATACAGTATAAAAATCATTCACTCATATGGAATAGCTGAGATATTATAAATATGGTACTAACACTCTGACATTTGACCAAAGTAAATGTTGCAAGATGCAGAATCGTGGGACGCCGTTCTGAAAAGGCATCTCATTAGATTGCACAATAATTTGAAACATTGCTGACTATGCCCGCAAAGGAGGCTAATATCATCATCAGTTCATACCAGAAGAGTGCATGATTCTTCAAACACCGGCCTAAAAGAAAGGCGCCTCAAGACAACACTCATCATCAGAAACTCGTACCAAGTGCGGTCATCTCAATTGTAAGCCTAAAAGAAAGGCGTCACAGGATCACATCTCGTAAAGAAAAAATAGAGTCTCGGGATGCAGTCAGTTCCGGAGGAGCAAGGGTGATCATTTAATCACTTAGGAAGCTCATCACCGGGACTAGGCGGGCGCGGAGCCCAGCAGAGATGCTGGTGGTTTAAAACAAGATTTAGCATTCAAAAAACTATTGTTTCATATAAACTCACGGGCTGCTATAGAATTCCTGCTAACAGACTATCCTGAGACCTTATCTATTTATTCATAAAGAAGTTTTACTTCAAAAATTTTGTATTTCGTAGAGAGCAAATATATGTATTATTTTCTCACGGAATTAATATGAACAGGTTCACGCACGTCAAAGACGAAACCATTCAAGGTAAGAAAATGCTAATATAAAGTGTTTATAATTATTGATTTCAGTGTTATTTAATATGTATGTGTTTTTCCTTGCGTCGTTCAAGAACTATTTTACTGGATTGTCTTCAAACGGAGACGTTTTATTTCTAATACATGAATTCTATTCGGCGAAATTCATTTTATCGTAACATAAATGTATATATTATTAGGCTCGTTAGATGGTTATATTGTGCAATCGTTTCTAACACGGCTTCTATAAAAGAATTTTAAGTTATTACGATACACAACGGGGTCCTTCATCCATTAGACGATCAATATGCCAAATCAACGACGTATTACGAGTAGTATAGATTATATTTATCGAGATTTAGTTGCATTTATTAGTTCCAGTAATGGTTTGAGTATCGGTTCCAGATTCCATTATGAGGCGGAAATAGTTCATAATTATAGACATATACAGAGATAATATTTTTTTAGAAGTATAATTTCGTTATATGTTAGACAGGATGGTATAGCTGTGGTTATTTACGAGTAGGTTATACACTTAGTAAATGCAAAGGGCATTTGGTATTATCAATTTCGTATGCGAACCCAAGAGGTTAGAAATATTTTAGGTAATATAATTTTATTGAATATTCGTTGCAGGATAATGTTTTATTCGAGGACTAGTCAATATTCCATTCTAGAGCTAATGTGTTTAGTCAATTTCTTTATAGGTAATATTCAACAGCAAATCAGACGGATTAGTTAATATTGCATTCAAAAGCAAAAATACCACAGGAAATATTTTTAGTTAATATATATTATAGTTAAATGTATAGTTAGCACTGGCAGAGCATTAATATTGTATAGAATATATTATTTCATAAGAAGAATTGGATTTTTGTTCGTAATATTTCATAGAATAATATTTTAAACAGCTACATTGTATTTTGTTTATGGAGTATGTCGCCCAGCAGCGAGCACCCCGCGGCCATCTCTCGCATACAGCTAGTGAGCGTGAGGCCTTTAACTTCCCGCTAGTATGCGTCCCGCCATCAGTCGGCCGGCTACAGACTTTACCTCTCGAGCCTAGTGTATTACCGTGCTAATTATTTTATAAGAAAATAATATATTGGATTGCAAGGAGATTTATATATTTTTAATATTATTTCGCCGACGTTTATTTTTGTTAGAATCACCCGCAGTAGAAACACCTCAGTTGTAGCCGTGAACAGGAGATTGAAATGAAAATATATTACATTCTGAATTTAACTTCGCAATGTTTTTCTACTTTATTTCCTTTATTTAATACGACAACCACCTAGGGTCGCTACACTATCAAATATCATTAATTTATAAGCGTTTAAAAAACAAAGCTGCATATTTTTTATATGTGATTTTATTTAAAAAAAATGTATATTTACATGTTAACATGCCCCTTCCTCGTTTTACTTAAATAATAATATTGGATAATTTATATAGCGCTGTATTCAATGTTCATCTAGAGGGAGTTGTTCACCAATGTCGACTTTTTTCATATCATAAGGTACAGTAAAATTGATACTTTTGGGTTTTAATAAACAACGTACGGAAATCGGTACGTGCATTATTTCTGTTACTTTTAATTTTCAATAAGAGATTAATTTCTTTTTTTAATTTAATACAAAGATTAAGTCATATGATTCATTAAACAAAAAATAATAATTAAAAAAAAATAGCAAAACAAATTTCACTCTTAGGGAGAATCAGAAGATATGTCAAAATAGAATCGTTCAAAAATATATATAACGCAATAATAGTCCCTCACATCAACAACTGCAGCGGGTTAATGTTTCTGGCCAATGAAGAAGTATTTGCCTTTGTATCTATAAATGTTAAAATCAAATTTTACGAACAGAACGAGTTTGCAAACACAGTGGATTCCATAAGAAGCAAATTCTGGCATTAGAGGAGGTTTCAGAATAATAATGTCTCGAGTAAAACGGGGAAAATAGACAGCAGTCTCGGATGGTGGAAATATAAAGTTTGAAAGAATGAATATATGTTTAGAAATTGTATTTGACTCGGGCTAGTTTGATCAAATAATGCAAATTAATCGGGACGAGAAACGTGATTAGGTGATAAATATCAAAATATTTTCTGCTCATCATCCACCGACTTCATAAAAAATCTAATAGTGTTGTTAAAAGCGGCCAGGCTAAATAAAGTGATTTATGCAAATTTAAGACCACTTTTTTTAGTTTGACCAACTAGTTTCGACCCACAGCTGAGCCTTCATCAGAGTTGAATATTAACTGTAAATATTCAACCCTGATAAAAGCTCAGCTGTGAGCTGAGCCTTTTCGACGAAACTAGGTGGTTAAACTAAAAAAAGTGGTTTTAAACAAAGAGTTATTTTATTTTAAGATATTATATCTCACCACAATGTGTTTGCTTCGTATGAAAATTCAAAATTTTATATTTTAAATCGCTTAGAATTCTGCCATTTTATGGCAAAAATCACAAAATCAACATTTCATGGCCGTAAACACAAAATTTTGATTCAATTTGACTGTAAACTTTTAAAATCTCTTAAAGTAGATAAAAATTGTAACTTATGAAAATTTTATTAAGTTCGCACACATCAGAAAAAACTACGTCATGCGAAACACGTGATTGAATACAAATATGTTTCCAAGTATTATATTAAAATGAAACAAAAATTGGACGGAGAAAACTGGATTTTTTTTTACTGCGAGTGTAGGTCTTAAATGTCAGGAACTATAGCTATAATTTCGACATTAAAAGGTATTTCAATTGTCACAATTTTTCTTTTGTTATCCAAGAGACGCTCTAAAGACTATTGTGTTTTCTAAATGCGGAGCATTTTATACTGGAGTTTATTACTTACGTAAACCTCATGAAAATGTCTTAAAATGCCTTCCATGAGGATCTAAAGCGTATTAACATATATTTATTTACATAAACACTTAACATATAAGATACTTTTAAAATAGCAGCTTGCAAACTGTTCTTTAAGATCTTATAGTCTCTTCAATATGGTAATAATGGATGACTGGTAATTATTCTAAGTTTGAAGGATTTTATAGGGAATTCATTATTAAAGTAATAATATAAGCTCATATCATTATCGTGGCTTAGTGGCAGTCGATGACTTTTCGTAGAAAGAATGCTGGATAGTTCAATATCTACAGTCAAATATTTCCAGTAATGTGAATGCGTTTTTTTTTTTGCAAGCGATCGAGAGGCAAACCTTTCCCTCATTAATGATTCAATTAAAGACGAACAAAAATTCATTTTCTTAAGTATTTCAAACTGTCAAAAATACGACACACAAACAAATTTCAGAAAATAAGTGAATCACCTATTTATTATCACATAAGCGTTAAAGTAGTTTTTGTACGCTGGATGCTCTTAACGAATGCGTATACATGATCGAAGACATTGACTGGCGGAATTGAATCGCGGATTGGAATTGGAATCGCGCATGCGCTAAACTTGAATAATTTCAAATTTTGTGGTTACAGAACGAATAACAGAATCCTCTATTGATGGTATCTATGTGTTTACGCAATTCATAGATGTTCGAGAGTTGATAATGTATAGGTATGTATATATTTTGACTCGCTCCGTGTGCGCGCTGCGTCGTAGTGTGTGCTATGATTGGTATCTAAAGGATAGGATGAATTTATTTGCAGTATTGCCTTTTTCGTCTAGTAGAAAAGTTCCAAAGTTTTTTGGCTCTAGAATCCAAGGGATGCGGAGAATCCAAAGCATGTATGATGCGACCGCGCCTAGTGGCTACGATCCATTGAAGATCTTTGTATTCTCAAGCTGTAGCTTTCGCCACTGCCATCTGTCCTTACAGGAAGTCCTTCAGCGGTGTTCGTCATGTTTTCTCCATCCCGTTTGGAGTGCTGTTGTACCGTACGTGGATGCCTTAAAGGAGACATTCTTCTGATGTCCGGCCCATCATGTGTGGCTACATCGAGCAATCATCGATGTAGCCACGACATCTGGCTCATCGTAAAAATTCATAGTTAACGTATCTTTATGCTTCTCTAGAACTCATTTTCGTGTATAGCCCAAAAGTTTTTGAAGCCTTGTGATAGTTGACATAGAGATAGATTTAATAAATTTAGAAAATCCTAAAATAATAATATTCAAAAAACCAAGTATGGACATCAAAAATATATTTCTTTTATTTGAATCGGTTAAAAGTAAAAACATGATATATTTCTTCTCAGGATTTTACGTATTGCAAGGGGCTGACAAAGTATCGAATATTCAGCCATAGAAGTAATATTTTTTAGATCTTTATTATACCATAGATATAATTCTGTGTTAAATTAATATTGTTTATGACAATCCTAGTAGACTCGACCTTGTAAGTAGGTGCGAACGAGCCTTTATTATTTATGAATCGGAACAGCAAGTCTCGCGTGTAGCAAGTGCTTTACTATTATTTTAACGAAACGGACCAATCACAGGCGTGCTTTCCTTTCGACGGGTTGAGCCAATAGCGACCATCCTGATGACTGAATCCGGCCAAAGGCAGGCGCCGGCGATGAAGTCATCTCGCGTAGGATGACTCACTACACTGGCGTGGATTTCGGAGGCATGTCGCAATCTTGAGTATAAAAGAAGCGGATGCTCTATACTCGCCCCTGCTGTTCGAGACCAGCACTTGCGGGCGGAGGCGCTGCCCGAGAGAATTCTGCCAGAGACTTCATTTGGAGAACATTTGCGGATGGAGTTGCTGTCTGGACGTGTGGAAGAATCTACCATTTCATCAGTGCCAGAGAGGATCATACCGCCACTGAGTAACAGCTAAGGAACACATTTATATTATCTATTACTGTTAATTATTTTCACTATCGAAATGTATTTATTTTGGGAATATTTGAGATCGGTGAAATTATGTGTAATTAATATCACGATTGCTTGTGTAATATTGGTTCGAATCGTACAAGAATTTCTCCAAACGGATGTATCTTTATGCAAAGGGATTTTTATGCTAACTATACTAACAATTGAATACACGGATTTCTATATGAAGTGCCTAGTAGCATTATGATAATTATTGTATAGCGTAGGTATTGTGCAATCATTACACCCAGTCTGCAACTAACTGTTTATGATTTGAGTACCTCGGTATATTCGGCTTAATAAGTGGCTTCAGAATGACGAGTGAAGGACAGAATGGGGAGATCAAACTAAAGATTGGGGATATCTTGTTTGTGTTAGTCTAGCTGGCTGAGGGGTGGATGATTGCCGGCACTTGGGCGTGGAACCCGCACAAGCCCCTGCAGGGTCCCTTAAAGGCGGGGTCCTCCTTGTTGCTCGGGGTCGTCAATAAACCGACCACCTAACCTCATCCGGCGCAAAATACTTAAACCAACAAAAGGTTCCCTTTGACTTTGGAAGGATTTCCATGCTTGAATGCTGTAAAACCTTGATAGAAACGTTAACTTCTATTCGTCTTCTGTAAGAAAGATAGGGCCAGAATCAGTATAAAAATCATTCACTCATATGGAATAGCTGGGATATTATTAATATGTTACTAACACTCTAACATTTGACCAAAGTAAATGTTGCAAGATGCAGAATCGTGGGACGCCGCTCTGAAAAGGCATAATGAGATTGCACAATAATTTGTAATATCGCTGACTATGCCCGCAAAGGAGGCTAATGTCGTCATCAATTCGTACCAAAAGATTACATGATTCTTCAATCACCGGCCTAAAAGAAAGGCGCCTCAAAACAACACTCATCATCAGAAACTCGTACCAAAAGAGTACAGCCATCTCAATTATAAGCCTAAAAGAGGGGTGTCATAGGATCACATCTCGTAAAGAAGAGATAGAGTCTCGGGATGCAGTAAGTTCCGGAGGAGTAAGGAGGGTAATTTAGTCACTTAGGAAGTTGGCCACCGGGTCTAGGCGGGCGCGGGGCCTAAACCCCCCTCAGCAGAAATGCTGAGGGCTTAAACCAAAATTTAGCATTCAAAGAAACTATTATTTCATATAAAATCACGGGCTGTTGTAGAATCCCTTCGAACAAACCATCCCCGAGACCTTATCTACTTATTTATAAAGAAGTTTTGCTTCAAAAAATGTCTTATTTCGTAGATAGAAAATATATGTATTATTTTCCCATGGAATTAAAATGAACAGGTTCATGCACGTCTAGGACGAAACCATTTAAGGTAAGAATGTGCTTATACAAAATGTTTATAATTATTAATTTCAGTGTTATTTAATATGTGTGAATTTTTTCCTTTGCGCCGTTCGAACAATTTTACTGGTTTGGCTCAAAACGGAAATGTTTTATTTCTAATACACGAATTCTTTATGGTGAACGTATTTTATTGTAACATAAATGAATGGATTATTAGGTTCGTTAGATGTTTATATTACGTATTATTATGCAATCGTTTCCAACTCTGCTCCTATAAAAGAATTTGAAGTTATTACGATACACAACGGGGTCCTTCATCCATTAGACGAATCTTGTGCCAATTCAACGACGTATTACGAATAGTATAGATTGTATTTAATCGAGATTTAATCGCATTTATTATTTTAGTAAGGGTTTGAGTGTCGGTTCCAGATTTCATTATAAGGCGAAAATAGTTCATAATCATAGCCCGACTGTAATATGTATTTTTGTCGCGTAAGAGGTAGCATTTTTAGAAGTATAACTGTGTTTTATGTTTCGTCCCTGACGGACAGGATGGTATAGCTGTGGTTATTTAGGTAATACACTTAGTAAATGCAAAGGGCATTAGGTATTATCAATTTCGTGTGCGAACCCAAGATGTTAGAAATATTTTTAATTAATGTAATTTCATTGAATATTTGCCGCAGAATAATATTTTATGACGAAGTAGTTAATATTCCATTCAAGGCAAATGTTTTTAGTCAATATCTTTATAGATAATATTCAACAGCAAATCAGACATGTTAGTTAATATTTTTAGTTAATATTGAATTCAAAAGCAAAAATGCCACAGAATAATTATTTTCAGTTAATATGTATTTTTAGTTAATTTATTGTATAGAGTAATTTCGTATAGTATAGAATATTATTTTATAAGAACATCTAGAAATATTTAGATTATATTTAACAAGACACTACTATCTAGTTGGGCCATCACAGTTGGTAGCCGCGACCAGGAGTTGGCAAATCAATTGAACATAATAGATAAAATTAAATTTCAACTCGCGACGATTAAGCAACGACATTTTAAATAAATTATTAATACAGAATTCATCTTTAATAATTAAGAAGACCCCTCTATCTACCAGGCTCATCACAACTTCTTCTTCTTCCAGATATTCATTATGCTTTCTTCCGGTCTCATTATCAAGTTTAAAGTTTTGCTACTGTATAATAGCTACTGGTCTGAGAATAGCTTTATAAGTGATAATTTTTGTATTTCACGCACGTCCATTTCTATTGCGGTAAATACGAAAATTGCTTAACTGTAAGGCTGTCTAAGTAGATGATTATTTAAATGATGTATTATACACATCTTCTGCTTTCGGTTGTAGGACTCGTTTTTAAATACCAATATTCCAATGAAAGCGAGTCGGAAAAAAACATTTGAAAACAAAAAATATTCTTCAATTACAAAAAAAAAACTTTTATTTTTTGTTTCTGTTAAAATCTTTACTTCCATAAATACTAGTTTTAAATAAAGTGTTTTCTTTTTTATTCTTGTTCTTCGTTTCCCTGGTTTATCATCATTATTCACTATCATCGTCGATTGTTGGGGTCAGCTCCCCTCGTCCTTGGGATACGTTATTCTGTCCTGGATAACGTCGCCCAATACGTGTTTCTGCATCTGGCCATCCTTTTGCACCAGCCATGAATTTTTTGATCTTCCTCTGGATGTAATTCAGGGGAGATCCATGAAGATCGGGTGCTTTGTGTGAACGTTGCCATACAACCTCAATTACTTTTTTTCATCTTGCTATTGACGTAGGTGACACCCAGGCTTCCTTAAATGCTTAAAATTTTCGTTTTGTCTTTTAGAGACACACATTACCATCTCAGCATACTAATTTCAGTTGTTTCTAGCTGCCTATTGTAGATGTTGTACATCGTCCAGCATTTGGATTCATGACTCGCCCTCGCGAGTTTGACAATTGTCTGGTACACTTTCTATTTTAATTTTAATGGCATTTTTAGACCGTATAGGACTCTCGTCATGGATCTAAATTTCATCCATGTCACACTAATTCTATGTATTACATCTGCTGCACATCCTCCATCGTTATGGATTAGTGATCCAAGATATTTAAAGAAGTCACTAATATTTCTTCGTCTAGTTGCATTATTCTATTAATTAAAAAAAAACATAATAATTAAGAATGAAATATTTAGAATTAATTATATAGCCGACGACATTTTCGTTCAAAATTTCATGACAGTAAGGGTAACCAAAAAATATTCATTAAAACCTGGTCGTGGGTCGCAGTTATGGCTGCACAGTGCTAATAAAATAATTATCCCAAAGGCATTCTTTCACTCAAGCAAAAAGTTGCGCAAAATCACAAAGCAGGAGGCGGCTTCAAAAACCCTTTGATAATTAATTTTGCATACTTTCAATGTCTTGAATAATAACTTGTTAATTAGTATGATTTGCTAAAATAAATCACTAAATAATTTGCGTGGGACAGTTTTCTACGACTTTTAACAATGAATTTGAATATTTTAAATGTGGAAGAATAATTGAAACAAATCACTTATAAAACATAGATGATTGATTTGCAGCTCATATCAATTTCATTTTAAAATTATCAACTTTTTTTTAATATGACCTTTATAATTTTTTTGCTCAGGGGACGAGAAGAAGAAGAGAGGGTACTTTATAATTTTTGTTATTTAGTACTCAGTATTTGTGTTATTTTACTAAATTTATAATTATATAATTTTTAAAAAAGTTTTAAAAGCACTTTGACTCCACTGCAGCTTTTATGAATTCAGAAAAATTAGAAAAAGGTTAAAGAATGGTCGAATATAGACCAAAATGTTCTCGGATACGAAAAAATTACAGACTTTGAATTAAACAATAACTTGCGAGAATCATCATCAACGATTCGTATTTCTTGTATTTCTCGAAGAGAGGATGTTGTAAAATTTAATGATGCTTTAACAGCATCATAATTTGAAACCTGTAAATACCTAAATGATGTTGATTACAGTGGAGTTTTGTTAATTCCCTAAAATTCGTGAAAATTACTAAAGAGAAGAATCAAACAAAAATAATGCATTATAAAAAGCCAAAAAGATTACCGCCTTTTTATTTATGTAATTATTATTATAGAATTAATAAAATAATCTGTTTAGTTTATTTTTTCAATTGATTCAGCAAAATTGTAGATTGATATTTTAAAAGGTATTATTTGTATAAATCTACTTAAATTATTTGATTAATTACACCTACATATCTATATTATATATATATATATAGTATATATTATACATATATATATATATGAAGGATTATTTTCTAGGGTAACCCACGTATTTTAATCTTGAGAAAGACTGTTATTATGTACCCAACGTTTCGGACAGATAGCACTGGCCATTTTCAGAGGGATTTTTTCCTTGTATTTCGAGTTCTGTTTTGAATTGGTGGCAAGCACACCCGTTCACTCCAGAAGTCGAGATCCAAGTGTAGCCGAATGCGAGGTTAATTGCTGAGTTTACTGAGACAAAGGTCTTATCTATGAAAGTTTGCGACCTGGTAATTCTTCTATACTATAAGTTTCAAGTTTCCGATGCGCGATGGTAAGCAAATATTTATCAATAGATTTTTCTGTAAGCATAAAAACCTTACCTTATCTCTCCAATTCTATTTGTTTTATCGGTTTTGTTATTAAATAATAATTGGTAACGCAAAATATAAGAGTTAAGCTAAGTGAAAAAATTGTGTCCCTGAAATAAAAATCTTTTCTAAATATGTACTTACCCGACTTTAACAAATTAAGCATGTACATATATTACATTCTCAATATAAAGTCATCTTTTTTTACATCATGAATAAATACATGGTTCAGAGGTCACTCCATTTTATATATAATATTTTTCTGGCAATAAAGAGGAAATTCTCTAAGTACGTACATATTAAAAAGGTATGTGTGTAAATGAGTATAATGTACATTCATCGGGTGCAAAGGCGTAGATCCCATGGGCCGGTGAATAAGAATTTTTTGAAGCGTGTATGGACATCCTGTTTCCTTTTTAAAAGGCCTTAGAGATTTGAAAGAACATTTACGAGGGTTAAACGACCATTTTTTTCAAATATATTTTGGGACTCAAATAAATCTACGTATTTGCTGTCAATTTATAGTGATTGTGAAGAAACTTTCGAAAATAAACCATTTTTTTATTGCAATCCTCCCCTATTTTATTAATATAATTTATTTCACCTAGTCCGATACACAATAGTCAATATATATTTTATTTATGACATTCCATATCAAGGTAAAATATATTTCAGAAAAATCTAGAACTTACTATAGATTTCTTCTTACCTCTAGAATAAACTTTCCAAGCAATTTAGCTATAAAAAGAGTCACGCGAAGTGGGCTCAGGCAATTCAGTTCGTGACGATAACAGTGTGACGTCCGTAGCGTAAACCAGTGTGATCAGTGATTCGTGATGGCGATATTAAAATACGCGATATTAGTAAACGAGCGAACGCGGAGTGACTAGCAGTGATACCAGCGCAAGTGAAGGAAAGAATAAACTGAGGTGAGAAGATTCTACGATCGAATATTCAACATAATTTACGAGAAGTGAGAAGTGATAGAAGTAGCGTTAACCGGTGCATATTAAGGAACAGTTTAAAATAAATGTATAAAATATTCCAGAGACATTTAGAGATTATGAAATTACGAACGGTACTATAATTTAACTCCTGTTCAGTGACTTTTTTAGGTAATAAATAAAACTTTATTAATTTCAAGTGCTTTCATTTGCCTCCTAAGGCCACGTACTAATGTGAACCAATTTTACGTAGATAAATTTAAAAGTTAAAATAATATGAATATAAAATATTCAAATGAACTAGTAAATATATTTGAAAGCATAAATATTAGTTAGTATATAAAGGTGCATTATTGCTATCAAGCAATAAATGAAGAAATAATATTAATAAATATATTTTTTAAATTAACCCAATATTAAAAAGTGAGAATTTCAATAATATCTCAATTCGTAAAAATTTCTTGCAAATTTAAAACATTATAACTTTATTAATATTGAATAAAATATTCCTTAATTATCTTAGTACGGATTCTAGAAAATAAAGTTATCTTTATACATATACAAAACATATTATGCGTATATATAAATATATTCATTAAAACTTTCTTCCCCCTAGGACACTAAAAACGATTTTTTTGGCCGCGGCCTGCTTTTGTTTTTTTAATTATTGTAAATGATGTTCAGTTTATTACTTTTATATAAGAACAAACGTTTTAAGTTATTGCTCTAAAAAAATTGCAGTCCAGAATATACATTATAATATAAATTAATAATAAAAATGTTTATTTTCGTAAAAAAACGCCGAAATATGCATTTTCAGTGACAGTATATACAATTTTTAGATTTCGGGAAGATAAACTAAACCATTTTAATAAGAGACATTTCTTAATTTCTGGCTCAATGTTTGGAGTCAGCTTATTAGTGCGTTTTGAGGATCCGGGTCATTATTGTTCAGCTTTGAAAAATTATTATTTATTCCGTGTCCTTGACCCTTAGAAAGTAATTTCAGGAATCGTTAGACTCAGATTTGCAGCGCAGTAATAATTTCATATTTTCTTTAACCCGGGTACATTCAGTTTTTGGTAAAGGGCTCCATAATAAATTTATAATAATCGGCCTCCTTAATCCTCTGACGTCCGCATTTATGTGTTTCCTGCAATATTCTTTATGAAAAAAGTTGTATACATGGAATACATGTCATATCATTATTCTTTTGAATAACGCATAATGTGTATTCAACCTTTCTTCGACTTATATTCTCTCCATTATTTAGGCCGTTGAATTAAGTATCGTATGTCAGTGACAGCTTGTCACTTGCCATCCACACTCCGAATTTCACATCCCTCAGTACATTTCCATATCTAATTAGTTACTAACCAGGTAGGGTTACGCCGTGAAATATAACGTGAAATATAATATTGTAATTGTTTTGTTTGCTAGCGTAATTCATTGTAAAACTTTATATTAGGTCCTTACGTATGAAATTGGCGTTTAATATGGGAGGAACATAAATCCGATTTTTTTTTATTATAATATATTTATTTAATCAAAGTATATACCATTGCTATCTATGCACTTATGCCATCTCATAGGTAGTTCATCGATCCCTTTACTAAAAAAACCATTCGGACGGGAACCAATAAAATCTTTGAAGGCGGTTTGGACTGCCCCATCGGAGTTGAATTTTTTCCTTTGCAAGAAGTTATCCAAATTTCGAAAAAAATTGTAATCTGTTGGGGCAAGGTCCGGAGAGTACGGTGGATGTATTAGACAATCCAATTGAAGCTCCTCTAATTTGGTAGCCGTCAGTTGTGCAGTGTGTGGTCTAGCGTTATCATGAACCAGCAGTGGCCTAGAGCGATTAACCAGACTCGGTTGTTTAGCAGCTAGCTTTTCCATCATGGTTTGCAGTTGCTGACAATAGACATCTGCCGTAATCGTCTGGCCAGATTTAAGAAAGCTGTAGTAAACGACACCAGCACTAGTCCACCAAACGCTCACAAGTAACTTTTTTGGAGTCAATTTTCGCTTGGGGCATGGTTTGGCTGGTTCGGCAGGGTTCAGCCATTGCGATGAGCGCTTCCGATTATCGTACAGGATCCACTTTTCATCACAGGTAATGATTCGATTTAAAATCCCTTCATTATTGTGCCGGTTGAGTAATGCAACGCAGCAGTTAACGCGCGTTTGTTGATTTGCTTCACTCAATTCGTGAGGTACCCACCTTTCAAGCTTTTTCACCTTACCAATTTGCTTCAAGTGGATTAAAACAGTTTTATCACTAACACCGCAGCCTGCAGCTAACTCGGATGTGGTTTGCGATGGATCCGCTTCCACAATAGCCTTCAATTCTTCATTATCAACTTTGGTCTCCGGCCGTCCACGGGGCTTGTTCTGCAGGTCGAAATTTCCAGAACGAAAACGTTGGAACCAAAAACACACTGTGTTTTCTTTTGCGGCACCGTCGCCATACACATCATTAATCCTTCGAGCCGTTTCTGCAGCACTGGTGCCACGGTGGAACTCGTTCTCGTAAATAACGCGATATTTCAAGTTTTTCATTTTGTAAACTGAGTGACGCAAAGAAAAAAACAATTGAGGAAAAAACAAATGAATTATAATTTTCAAAACACAAATACATGCGTAAATAGCTGTATAAATTTGGATTTGGAATTCCTAACCAAAGAGAAGATATTTGAGATCAAATTTGCCAGTACGGCAAAACGCCAATTTCATATGTAAGGACCTAATATAAGACGTAAAGACGCCTTTATTTTAAATTTTTTCGCCAAAATATATTGTGTTTTATGGCAAAAACATTCCATCGAACAGTCCAGAAGAATGTCGCCAAGTTCATAAGGAACTGTAACCGTTAGTAAGCAAACTGCGAAATGTTCCCGATCAATCTAGCATTATCAAAAGAGTCTGGAAACGCCCGAAATAGCGAAGATAAATCAATCGCACACCTTTAAGAATATTCTAGAAACAAAAGTACGCAATCGTCAAACGTCCGCAGACATATAAGACCAGTGTACAAACCTTACGAGTTTTTGTTTATCTATATTTAATTGAATATTTAATTATTTAAAAAATATATTTAAGTGAATTATTTGACGAAGAGTTAAATTCGAACCCCATCACCAAGAACACGTCATATTATTTTACCACAGCCCCATTCCAAGACATTACCAAGTTAGTTTCATTTTCATAGCACAAGCGTTTAGCTTAATTTTAAAATAGTAGGTATTTCGTGTACGCACGTCTGCTTAAAAAAAAACTTTACGTGATCATTTTTCATTTTACTACCTTTTGTCCTTTATCAAGTAAATTTAAAAATTAAATAAAGAAGAATAATTAAAAACTAATTCATATTTAAAATATTCCGATAGGAGTTGAGCACTTGTTCATGTAATTTAACATTTTAAAAACCCCATAATGTATAGAAAAATTAAAAATAAAAATTTCTAAGTCTCGATCATATTTCATTAAAAATAAAGAAATAAATAATTAAAATAATAGTATAATGCATCCCTGAGAAATTGCAAGTCTTTGCAGAGGCTAAGAGAGACCATACAAAATATTAATATTTTGTATTTTATTACATCAAAATTTTAATTCCGTATACACAGTGTATTCTTTTATTGATGACCGTTTAAAACTTACATATGTTTTCTTTTAACTCTAATAACTTTTAAATAATTAATCATTAATTTTTTTTGTTTTAGTAATAATATTATCTCTATTAACCATATACTTAATTTTCAAAAAAAGGTCTCTTAATTTAACTTGTTAATTACGATAGTTTACGAGGCGTCGCGTCGTAGTATAAAATAGTAATGATTTTAATGTTGATGATTTATTTCTTAAATATAATATTTTTTAGATATGACGCAATCATAACTCTAATTATCTCTTATTAAACCTCTTTAAATGATGATTATTAAGATGATATATTAATATTACAAGGATGAATTCTTGTGCTCCACCCCTGATGTCTTTTGGGATAGCTGAGGAGAATTCTTAGTGCCTTAGTTTTTGACGTAGTCGTTCTTGAGTTGTATGTACTTGGTTCACGGATGCTTCTAAGGCTTTCTGGTAGAAGTTTTGTCTGACCGTTGCAAACCACCTACGGAGGATTTTCTATCTTTGTTTTGGGCTTAAGTCTCAAGTTCATAGTGTTAGACCCATTTTCATCCGTCATAACAAATCGATTGAGAACATTCGAATTATCTTGGTGATAGATATCAAGCCCGCCTGTAAGTGTTCGCTAGGTTTAGTTTTTGTGTAAGCGTTAACATTCGGGGAACCCACCTCGACCCAATTTTTTCATTTCCAAAAGTTAGGTCAATATGCGTTAGATTTTCGAATCCACAGTCCACAATAATTTTAGTTTCCGCGATAGTAATTCTTCTATTTGCCATAACTATTCAGTACATTTTTTGGACAAAGTGGGAGGTTAGTGCGCATTGGGGTCGAAATCCGCGAACTGGGTGTCGTACTGGAAAAGCTTGGCTCTGAAGGAGCTCACGTGTCTAACCTTTGCCCTCCCTCACCGACTGATCAGAGAGATGCATGAGACTAGGGTACGTGTGTGGGATCGACTCTGAAGTGAATAGATAGGGCGATATAATGTGGCTTGCTAGACTGGAATAAGTGAATTTTACATTTGGTGGAGCTGAAAGTAGATTTAGAATATTATTACGGTTCATTACAAAATTTATAACAATAGACTGGAATAAGTGAATTTTACATTTGGTGGAGCTGAAAGTAGATTTAGAATATTATTACGGTTCATTACAAAATTTATAACAATAGACTGGAATAAGTGAATTTTACATTTGGTGGAGCTGAAAGTAGATTTAGAATATTATTACGGTTCATTACAAAATTTATAACAATAGACTGGAATAAGTGAATTTTACATTTGGTGGAGCTGAAAGTAGATTTAGAATATTATTACGGTTCATTACAAAATTTATAACAATAGACTGGAATAAGTGAATTTTACATTTGGTGGAGCTGAAAGTAGATTTAGAATATTATTACGGTTCATTACAAAATTTATAACAATAGACTGGAATAAGTGAATTTTACATTTGGTGGAGCTGAAAGTAGATTTAGAATATTATTACGGTTCATTACAAAATTTATAACAATATTTTATTTACCAATAGCTACCTATTTCCAGCTTTATTTTACTAAAACTTGTTGATTGAAAATAATATTTACGAAATCGGCTGCTACCTACTTCCTAAACCTAGTTTCTATCAGTACAAATTCCTACGAAATATTAGCTTATAATCACGACTTCTAAATTAGCGTTTGATGAAATGTGATGATCCTGAGACGCGTTCTGATGCTGGAGCAACGCCATCCTGTTGGAGATCAGCTTGGAGGTCCCTTGGAATTGTTCGCGCAATTCCAGGGTCTCGTGGCAGCAATCCTCGCGTTCATCCATCATCCTTGTCCTGGCTATCCCGACCATTGAACGATATGCTTGCGTCGTTGTTTAATTTCGTATTCATGGTAAGAAGCTTGGCGTTCAATTTCTTAGAAAGTTAAGTATTCTGCAGATGAAAATGTTTTATTATAGATGAAAATGTTTCAGCGATGCCTCCTTAATTTAGTAGGTATCAATAATATTTCACGAACATTATTGCCTTAGTGAATTTTATTTTAAATAAAATTTAAACGTGCTGATGGAATGCACACCATCAAGATTATATTAAAGATTCTACATCGCTAAACCGAACAATCCACATATTTTTTAAATTAATCTAGCTAAACCTGTAAAAAAGTAACCCATAAAAACCAAGTGTGTACAATACTCCCTTTTTCATTTTCGGGCTTCGTGTCTACCATATGCATCGGAATCTCCATACAACTTACACAGTTGAATGAAAAACCATTAAAATTTGAAAAATACAAAATTATACTATAATTATTAATTTTTTTAACGAAATCTAGATCTTCTTGATCGTCGCCACGAGTCTACTTGCAAAGTTTCAGCTCGTTTGGATCACGGGAAAAGGGTTAAACATCGATCCAAAGTTTTTTCGTCAGACAAGCAGACGCCACGAGTTAAAAGAAAGGAAGTAAAAAAACTAACCCATAAAAACGAAGTTTTTATTTTACTCCCTTTCTTTATAAATTAAGTTTACCATCATGTAATAATTGATTGACTGAAAATGAAACATATCTAGATAAATATCTATGTCAAAAATCTCTAAAAATATCTCTTTATTATTTGATTTCTTCCCAAAAAACCGAAGTGTGCTGTCATCTGTGAACCAAGTGTCATAAATTTTCGAAATTCATAGTGAAGTACCTATTATACCTACGGAGTAATTCAAATTTTAAATATTCCGTGACGTTATTGGGCCGCAGGAGCCGTTGGTAGTAATCAAACTTTTGTAAATTTCTAAAAATCCAAAATTATAATATAATTATTATTATTAACGAAAATTTGATAGATCTTCTTGATCGCCGCCACGAGTCTGCTTGCAAAGTTTCAGCTCGATTGGATCACGGGAAAAGGCTCAAAAATCGATCCAAAGTTTTTCGATTTTTCGTTCGACGGCAAGCAGGCAAGCAAGCAAGCAGACGCCCTGAGTTAATATAAAGGGAGTAAAAAGAATATAATATATAAAAAACTAACCCAAAAAAAAAAGTTTTTATTATACTCCCTTTCTCATTTACTAGTTGAAACAGGTTTGGCGCTTACCCCACGCGTTGGGCTTGAGTCGAGCGACGCTTGAAAAGGGAGTAATAAAAAAATTTTTCAAACTTTTCTAATGATTCCAATTTGAAAAAACCAATAAAATTTCTAAAAATCCAAAATTATACTATAATTATGATTTTTTAATCGAAAATTTGTTACATCATTTTTATCGTCGCCACGAGTCCGCCTGCAAAGTTTCAGCTCGATTGGATCACGGAAAGTGAAAATTTTTTCGACAGACAAGCAAGCAAGCAGACGCTACGAGTTAAAAGAAAGGGAGTAAAAAATTAGTAAGGTACCTTATGGTCTGCTGTTCTCTAGAATGGTCGTGCACAATAGTGAGAATTACCGGGTGGAACTAGAGGCTCCGCTTCCCGAACTCTCTCAGCTTTCGTGGCTTAGGTGAAGTGATATATTGCAGAAGAGACCGATCTTCGCCGCGTGGGAGTTTTTATAGGTTCCCGCCACTAGGGATGGGACACTCCTAGTGTTGTGCAGTATTCAAATATCGCGATATTTTTAATACGATAACATTTTTTTTAAAAGTTAAAATTTATTATGTTACCATATATACCATATTTTAACTGTCATATGAAACAGCAGATTCTTTTAAAGTAATTGATAACCCTCGATGGATTTGAGTTGGAGTTAACTTTTTATTTTAAAGAAACTTGATAACAATGTTGTTCTCTCGTGTTTATATTATATTAGAACTGCGTCGTATCTGGACGAGGTCGGCGACGCGCTGCTACTTGACTGATGCAAGTTTCAACTTGCAATTTAGTATAAGTCACGTAGACATCAACTTATACCATGTATTGAAATCTTGATAATAAGTCAGGGGTAGGTATGTATGTAAATTCTCCCTCGCATTTTTACTTGTTTTTACTCCCTTTACATTAACTCGTGGCGTCTGTCTGTTTGTTTCTTTGACGCAAAAACTTTTGGATCGATTTTTAACCCTTTTCCCGTAATCCAATCGAGTTGAAACTTTGCAAACAGACTCGTGGCGACGATCAAGAAGATCTATCAAATTTTTGTTAAAAAAAATTAATAATTATAGTACAATATTGGATTTTTATAAATTTTTAATGGTTTGTTCATACGACTTACTCAGATGTATGAAAATATTTCGACGCATCTGGTAGACACTAAACCTAATTATAGTATAATTTTGGATTTTTGGAAATTTTTTATTACTCCCTTTCGTAGCGTCGCCCGACCGAAGCCCAACGCGTAGGTTAAGCGCCAAACCAGTTTCCACTAGTAAATGAGAATGGGAATATAATAAAAACTTCGTTTTTATGAGAGAATTTTTCATGTTTTATTTATTTATAAAACAACTGTAATGTCGGTAGTTATGGGTTATTTGACAGATCGCGAGGTTTCACGTGAACTAATTTTTCTGGCTTTTAATTTGTCATTATGAAATGTCCTCATTCAGTCGGTAACTGATTCTTAGTTTATGTCGTCATCAATAACACAGGTCTGCGATGAAAAAATTATAGCATATTTAATAAGTGGTTTTACCAGTATTTTTTATGCTGATTACGATAAAAATAGTGCTAAATTCCATCACCCCTAGATAAGTCACAAATTTCACTTGAAATTTTCTTATATTCATGGGTTTTCGGGTTCGGTATGCGTTCGATTTTTCACTATTATAGCCTATATAAGTGGTTAGTTTAGTCTTAATTATTGAGTTTATATGGTGAATAGGTTAATCAACAATGTGAGTATGTTATTTACAAAAAAGTATGTTTATATCCTATTTATTTCAATAAGGCATCGTATCCAAACTGGGAAAATACAGTTCCTACTGGAACAAGGCATGTCTCAGTCTGTCTGCCCCCTCCCCAATCCTACTGTCTGCTAGGCGTAGCCTTGACCGCAGTCAGTGACTCAGTGTGGAGACAGCCATTGTGGTGTACACATCAAACAGTTTTGTGCTACGGTATTTAGAAGAAATGGCTACTAGAGGATGTGTCAACTCTCCTGTTTCTGTTATATTTGTGGGTAAGCAACAAAGGAACATTTCTAATTTTGTTCAGAAGGTGTATTTTGCATACTTTGGTATTAAATTAGTGGACCAAGATAAATCTTGGGCTCTCCATATAGTGTGTTCTGTGTGTGTTGAAGAACTGAGACAATGGTTTCAAGGTAAGAAGAAATCATTTCGTTTTGGAGTAGGTACCCATGATTTGGAGAGAGCCTAAAAATCACAGTGTTGACTGTTATTTTTGTTCTTGTTCAGTGCAAGGTTTTAATTTAATAAACGGGAAGGACATTTTATACCCAACCAACACACGTTCGGCTATTCACCCTGTTTATCGTGGACCTGACTTGCCTATTCCTTCACCTCCAGATACTCTGGACAATATTTAAGATGATTTAGACCAAATGTCATATAGTAGCAGCGATAATGATGACAGCTACGATCCTGGTACCAATGGCCCTGAACTTTTCTCTCAATCAGACTTGAACGATTTAGTACGAGATCTGGGCCTACCAAAGGATTCAGTGGAAGTTTTAGGGTCTAGCCTTAAAGAAAGACATATGTTAGTCTCCGGTGTTTCATTTTCATGGTACCGATTTAGAGAAAAGGAATTTGTCCCTTTATTTACAAAATAGGGTGAACTAGTTTTCTGCAACAATGTACCTGGAATCATGGAAATGTTGAACGTAATGTATGAACCAGAGGAATGGAGACTTTTCATCGATTCATTAAAAAGGAGTTTGAAAGCTGTACTTCTACACAATGGTAACCAATATGCTTCTATGCCTGTTGGACACTCAGTCCATTTGAAAGAGTCCTACAAAAATATTGAGTTTGTTCTTAATAAGCTCAGCTACTCTGACCATAAATGGACCATTTGTGGGGATTTGAAAGTTATTTCCATGTTACTAAGTCAAAAAGGTGGTTACACAAAGTTTCCATGTTTCCTCTGTGAATGGGATAGCCGTGACAGGAAACAACACTATGTCAAGCAGACGTGGCCAGTCAGAAAGGCTCTTGTTCCTGGAGTTATAAATATTGAAAGACAAAGTTTAGTGGATCCTAAAAAGATCTTACTTCCACCACTTCATATCAAATTGGGGTTAATGAAACAGTTTATGAAAGCATTACACAAAGAAGGAAAGTGTTTCAAGTATATTTATAAACAGTTTTCTGGTCTATCCGATGCTAAGCTGAAAGAGAGAGTCTTTGTTGGGCCTGACATAAGAAAACTTTTAAAAGATGAAATCTTTGTCACTAAAATGGGAAGGGAAGAAAAAAATGCCTGGAATTCATTTAAACTTATTGCAACAGGCTTTCTTGGAAACAAAAAAGACTCAAACTACAAAACTTTGGTTGCTGAATTGTTACAAAAATACAAAATGTTGGGATGCAAAATGAGTGTCAAAGTCCATTTCCTTCACTCACATCTGGACTACTTTCCAGAAAATGTATGGCTGTAAGTGAGGAATAAGGAGAACGTTTCCATCAAGATATAAAAGAAAAAGAACGCAGATACCAAGGTCGATGGAATTTCAACATGATTCAGCAGACTACTGTTGGATGAGAAAATTCACAAGAACAAAGCCGAAAAAGTACCAAAAGAAGCCTTAATGGAAAAAGAAAACGATTTTACAAAGACTTATAATAACTTTGCAATACATGTGTATCACTATTATACTTATTTTAGCTAGGTATTGTTGTTCTTTTTACTTTTACTTAATGTTAAATTAATAATAATAAATCAAAAATTTTCCGTTTTTTGTACTTTTTCCAAATACTTCAACTTTATTTTGTAGGCAAACCTAACGTGATAGAAAAAAAATAATGTAATTTTTGAAATCAGCGCAAAAAACTACATAAAGACAAGTTAACAAAATCAAAACAATTTTTTAAAAAGTTTTTTTTGCAGACCTATGTAACCAACGAATGGGGTTAATGGTGTCGACATCCTCAGTTCAACCGAAAAGGGTGTCAACAGACTGACACATTTCAGATTTCCACGGTCGCTATAGCTATTATAGCGTTGTTTTAGACAAATAAAGGGAGTGATTCTTTGAGAACCGAAGAAGTATTATTTGATCATACCTACCTAAGACTATAATAATATTTAAAAAAAAAAACACACTTTTAAAATTGTATTATATATTCCCAGCGACTTAAATGAAATGTTTTATATTGAAAACAAAAGAGCAAAATGGTAAAATAAACAAAACCCAATAACGCACGGTTTTTACACAATTTCAGACGGCCAGAACATTGTTTTGAGTTTACCTGCTTCCATGAAAAACATTCTGAATGCACATAAATAATATTTTATCTTGCCCTAGAACAGCCGTGTCTAAACACCAGGCGCTGGCTCCATTCGGTTGTCGTCAATCAGCACTGTACCTACTATACGATTATATTTTCGGATGTACGTATGTCGAGTTCCGTAACAGTTTATTTGTGATGAATTCGATGTTGGAGCGCAAACAATAATGTTTGTCGAAAACACGCCAAATTACGGCAGATGGGAAAGAAATTCACCGTTGCTCGACTTTTCTACGCAATTTATAGGTGTTTAACTAGGACGAGCATCCTCGTGTCTAGCATGCCATCAACTGGGACCTACATACTAGGGTGTGTCACTTTTTTCAACTTTCAACTTTTCAAAATTAATAGTTCTCAAACGTTGCATTTTCATATGTTTTTAAATGTTGAACTTACAACTTTCTTTAATACTGGTACTTTTGGCTAGTTCAAAGGCCTTGAAATATAGAAAAAGTCGCAAAATAACGTTCCAATCAGAACGATATATTTTTTGTATTTACAAATTGTATTAATAGTAATTAAATGCTTTTTTCTATTAAGAATATAGAATAATCACTACATATTTGACCCCCGTGGTGAAGACTCTCCTGAAGACGTTGTGATAGGACTCCAGCGAAACTTCGAGAATCCAATTTAAACATGCGGTTCGTATCCGTTTTTTTTTTTAATTTTTCAAATGTCAAAAAATAAGAAATAAATTATTTTTTAAAATCTTGAACCCTTACGTGAGATACTACAGAAGGGTGCTACTTCTGGAGAAGGTTTAAAGATTCTTACGAATCTGTTCGTGGAGGTCAATAGTTTAATAACTTGAACACTCTGTGAGATACTGTGATAGAATGGACTTTTATTTAAATCGACACTAATAAAAATATTACAATTGAATACAAAAAAAATCGAAAAGTTGGCAGAAGTATGCGATCGTTTGAGCAGGCGCTGCTATTGCTTTGGCTACACTGAGTGATATCAGGGAGGCATCAACGTGCTCAACCTCTATTGTTATAGAGCACAGTGAACTAAGACGTCTTCGAATTAAACGAAGAGCCATTCTTGTGAAACAATGGAATATAAATATCATGGAGGCTTTGTTTTTAGACGGAAGATATAACCAAACTTATATTTTATTCGAGATAGAAATAAAATGTATTGTCGCATGAAAGTTGAAGAGCATATCACTTTAGTTCAAGATCCAGGATCAGTTTATCTTGGGCATGTAACTCCAATTACTGGAAAAGCTAGAGACATCGAACAAGCCATATTTTCTTCTTTCACCGAAAAGAGTATAAAACTCGATTCTTTGGTTGCTGTCGGATGCGATGGGAGGATAAATGGAATAATTGTACTACTAGAAAAACGTCTCCAAAGACCACTACAGTGGCTTATCTGTCAAGTGCATGGCAATCAATTTATTATCATTACGACATTTGTTTCAATACTTATATGGAAAAACGTCCAGACCATATTCATTTTCAGGCCCCTTGGGAAAATTTCTAAAAACTTGTGAAACTAGGGAAAATACTGATCCCAGTCTCATTACCGGAATTCTCAGCAACAAGCCTAAGTACAGATCAAAAATATTTATACGATATTTGTCTGGCCGCGTCAAACGAGATGATAAGCTATGATTTATTAAAGAGATCCCCAGGGAAAATATGACACGCCAGATGGCTAACCGCTGCCAACAGAATTCTCCGACTTTACGTATCAACAAGACTACCAAATGAATTAATTTTGTAAGTGAACTATGCTTGTAAAACCTACGCCCCCCGCCCGGTTTCAAATAAAAATTAATAGCTGCTGTAAAAATGGCGCCAGGAATGTGTGGTTCCTCACCAAAAACTCTACATACCTGCCTGATAATATTAAACGTGAGTGGATCCAATTATTCAGCGTAACGAATACTTTGCGCACCCAGAAAACGTACTGCTGGCAATGTTGACATATGACAACAAAATTGTAAGAGAACTTGGATATGCGAGACTTTTGAAAGCTCGTGCCTCGTAAAAATCATTGTCGAGATCTTTTGTGATACCAGAAATCAATTTTGAGAGCGATTACATGATATCCTGGCAGGATGAGAAAATTATACTGACTGAACCGCCGCTTTTGAGCTACTTAGAAAGTGAAGAGCAGAAGACAGTAATCGTCGAACGAAATGTCCGAATATTCGATATTCCCAAGTTTCCCTGCCACACACAGTCAGTAGAAAGATGCGTTAAATTTACGACTGAAGCTGCAGGCTCTGTCACAGAGCAAACAGCTAGAGAAGGTTTTATTGCAGCCAAGCAGAATTCCAGGAAAATTATGCCAAAGTTTAATTCTAAAAAATGCTTTAAATAACTTTTGTTGTCTTTAAAAATACTCTTAGGAATATATTGTATGTCTTATACGTTTTTTTTAAATAATTAAACTTCAAATTTGCAACAAATTTTATCCACATATATATATTAACGAATATAAGTAATCTGACATAAATTATGTAGAAAAAAACAGCACTTTTATTACCTCAGAAACTAAAAACCAACATTTTCAGAATATTTGGCTCGATAAAACGATTAAGTTTAATAAAAAAAAAACTTTTTTCGCTATACAAAGTGACACACCCTACACACACCCCTCCATAATCATTTACCACCGAGCAACACTGAACGATTGACATTGTTCACTGATTTATGTGTAGCAGTGTTTTGCGTTCTCTTAATATTGCGATGAAAGAAATAAAATCACTTACTGCATGGCTTCTCGTGGTAAGAGTGATATCAGGAAACTAGGCTGCCGAAATAAGATATCTTAGGGGAATAGCAGTAGCAAGATGAACCAAGTGAAAAGTGCCGCGATACAGATTACCTTCGGAATGGAGTCTCTACTTCTATATTTGAGGGGTTCAAAAGAAAAACCATCATTATCAAATTCTTCTTTTTACCAAAATTTCTTACACCTTCAGTAGATGAGTTTCCCTTTTTTGTTCAATATTGTTCCATATCAAAATTATACCGTATCTTTGGCTATTCAGTAAAACACATGTCATTAACTAAACTTGCTGTTTTATTTATATTATTGTATGCTCAATATTGCTTTGGTGTATATTTTCCGAATAAAATTAAACTGACGATTGAATTTTCATAATTATAGGGTACAAAAGCTAAGGCAGCAATACTCAAAAAATAAAAATAAATGTTTTAAATGCAGTCGCCGGGATACTAATTTAAAATGCACTGAACTCTGGATTTTATGTATCTATCTTTTCCAAAAACATCTTTCCTATAAATTTATATGTTGTTTCCTATAAAAAATCGAATTCAGTACATTATAAATTAATTATCCTCGATGACTGCATTAATTTTTTTGCATATTGCTGCCTTTGTTTTTAAACCCCACAATTAATTACTGTTCTTGATGACATGTTTGTTTTAAAAGCATTTTATTAAAAGTTAAAATTAGTTTTAAAATATTCTTTCCTGCAAATGCCTTCATAATTTGGGTAGCGTTTTGGTTATTTTGAATCCCTTATATAAAAATATCTCAATTGAGCTCGCTCAAACCATAGGAACGATTACCAAGATGTTTATCTTCTTGACATCTCTGGAGAAAAGGTGGTCGGAGAATCGCTCCGGGCTAAGCAGGGATAAGCACCAACAGAGACTTTTTGAAGACAGTTTGCGTTTTCAATTCATTAAGGGGGGGTAAGGTTTTTAAATTTTTCTTTTGCATTTTATTTTTAATTTTTTAAATGAATGTATAATATCGCAAGAATATTGTGTCAAAATTTCAAGTCAATCGGAGCAAAATTGACGAAATTGTGAACATTTGAGCGATATCAGACTGATTTTCTATACCTGCTCGGGCAGCTAAGAGACGCCCTCACCTGAGGACTACCGGACGTGCTATTGTATTAGATGAGTTTTGCTTAGACAAGGACAAAAAGATGCTGATGAAAAAAGCTCTTTGCTATGTGAACATGGCATCGACAATTATGTGTAAGTATAAAATAAGTGTTGAGTTTTATTTTGAATTTTACAGTGTGCAAAGCTTTAAAACGTTTTCCCCACATCTCACGTTTTCAAAGTCGGCGTCCATCATAACTTCAAAACTACTGCACCGATCCTTTTGAAATTTTGAACACTATTTTTGTACATAATTTACGAGGTAACGCTGTCAAGTTTTTTCAAATTTGTTATTAATTTTTATTTTTTAGTAACAAATAAGTCGATATTTTTCGCAAAAAATCGCGTTTTTCTCTTCAAAGTGTTCCAAAAAATTGAAAAATTGAAATTTCAAAAAACCCTCCCAGCGTTACCTGGAAAAACCTATTATCTAACGAATGAATTTTGATTTTTTGATTTCAGATGATCTAGCACCAAGTTACGATGGACACCGCAATTCTCCTTTTTTCCGAGACACATCCGAATAATTGCTGCCATTGCCGTATTTTTTAATATTTCGTCTTGAAACTTTTACACAATATTCTTCAAATGTCATACTTTAATGTACTATTGGTTTTAATAAAGAGGTTTTAACTGTGTCGTCACAAAAAATTCACAATAACATGCCTTTTTTTGTACGAATTAACCTTACCCCCCCCCCCCCTTAATTAGGTAAATTAAAGTACGACAGAGTAAGATAGACCGTTTTATCGAGACTTTTACCCCAGACCCACGCAAGATAATGAAATGAAAATTATGATGCTGTTTTATGAATCCCGTCTCCGTTATTGACCCGTGAGTGGATACATCAGTATTTGAATATGTTTTTTTGTGAACTACCTTGTTTATCAGGTGCAGACAAAAACATTTTATTTTGAACTGAATTGTGCTTCAGTGCGCTAAATCTATTTGCAAAGTTATTAAAGTGGTATTGGAAAATATGTTTGAACAACCCGAAAATTGCGAAAACAAAAAGCAATTTCTTGAAAGCAATGTTTTCTTATTGTAGGGCTTTATCATTTTATTACGTTTTATGGATCTAAGATCCAGTTAGATCATATTTCATAAGAATCATGTTTGATATACTTATTGAAACAATTTTTTTGGACTTGAATCAGAATTACGGTTCACGTTTTTATTTTTCAAACAATGCGGATACTTTAGCGTATGAGTAATATTAATATTTATCTGATGTCTCGTAACAAGGAACACACAATTTTGCTTTTACTCACCAAACGATTGCCTCACCTCTAGACCAAGTAAGGACATGAGTATTTATTAAAATTAATCTTTCCTGTGTTCTCTAAAACCAGAAATATAGAATATTAAACCATAGCAAATTGAAGTAATAAGTTACCTCGCATCTATGTATATATATAAAAATTCAGCCTGCGTATGTTTGTGATCGCAAAACTCGAAAAGTAGTCGACTGATAGTGTTGAAATCTTGACACAATGTTACATTCGCGCGCGAGCGTGTTAAAATCTATAAATATTAAACAATATACATATGTCTGCCTGTTCTCTTAACAAATATACACCGTTTGTCCGATCTGATATAAATTTTGCATACTTATTTTTTATGTCCCGGCAGGTAACATAGATAACACAAATTTTGCACACGTATTATTTGGGATCCGGTGGGTAACATATGTGATATTTCCTCCCTTCACTTTATCTCCTCTTCCCACTGATATATTATATTTTACATTCAAATCTGTACCGTTTGACCGATCTGAACTAAATTTTGTACACTTATTTTTTGGGACCAGGCAGGTAATTGGGACCATCCCCTCCCTCCGATATATTTTCTGCATAAATATACACCGTTTGACCGACCTGACTCAAATTTTGTACACGTATTCTTTGGGAACCGGCGGGTAGCAAAGGTAACATTTTCCACCTCCCCTTTACCCCTCCTCACCACTGATATAATTTCCATAAAAATCAGTACTGTTCAACCGATTGGACCCAAATTTTGCATATACATTCCCGAGGACCTGGCGGAAAAAATAGGCCACATTTCTTTTCTGGACTTTCTTTCCATCCTTGATAAATGGAAACATTGCTTTGATGGTTTTTGCAAAACAATGGAACCTTTTTTTCCCTCCACAAGTTTCTTTTCAACTTAAGCCTTTACCCGTGCAACGCCGGATACGAACAGCTAGTAAATAGATAAAAATAAAACCATGTGCGCCCTGCTGTCACGTATCCGAGAAAACAGCATTGGCAAAGAAATTAAATGTTTTTGAACTAAAACAATTTCGAAAAATATATGGCTGGTGGTTAATAGTGAATAGAAAAAAGAATGAAGAATAAAGAGTGAATAGAGAGCTGCTGACAAATATCAAAATCCGAAAGGTATCGTATTTGGGTCATGTGCTCAGAGGAGAAAAATATGAATTGCTCCACCTGATTCTTATGGGCAAGATAGAGGGTCGTAGAGATGTTGGAAGGAGACAAATTTCCTGGCTCCGCAATATACGCGACTGGACGGGCATAAGAAGTGTTGGAGAGCTGTTTCGTGCTGCCCAGGACAGGGACGCTTTCTCTCGGGTGATAGTCAACGTTGGGGGGACCTGACATGACACCAAAAGAAGAAGAAGAAGAAGGTGGTTAATATTCTCAGTCGGGTGAGTAACCTTACTCATAAATCAAAATTAAAAAAGTCTTTATCAAAATCCTGACATAGTTAGTGTTATAAAATCGTGAAGGATATGGTGGGCAGGACATATATATATAGATGTAATTAATATAGAACGTACTGTGAGGAATTTATCGAGGGATCCCAAATAGATGGTGACCTCTTGGCAGTCCCAGACTGAGATGGAGCAGACAGGGAGAAGATGAGGTGGAGAGAATGCAGCGTGAGACGCGCCAAGTCAACAGTTTCTAATCTTCGTTGTCGATCTTATCTGTATGTAAACACAGACGTCCGCGCTTTTGAGTGCGCGTGTTTTTATTTCCCGATTGTTTTTCCGCGGAAATTTGGGCGCTGGTCAAAGCGCGTGGTTATACTGATTTTTGACCCCACACATCTAACGAAAATATTTCAGGTTTGACACTTTAACCTGAGTCAAGCGGTTGCTGGCTCCTAATCTGTGAGTTCAATTATACATGCACTAGCAAGCCTGTAATTTGTCAGTAAAAATGAGCGGAATCAAAAGAATTATTGATCAAAAGAATTATATGTTTAGCTACTCTGGAATACATAAAATATGTTATAGCGAGACGGTGTACTTAATTAATACTAAAATACAATAAAATAAACGTCACGCAAAGCAGGGTCAGTCATCCGTAACCGAAAATTATCGAATAGTACCATGCAACGCTGTGTCAGTCATGCGTGACCGCATTCCCATCTCGAAGATCCTACGACATTCCACGATACCCTAAAATACTACATTGAAAAGTCTAGAACACTCTATCTCTAACACGTTACCTCTAGAATAAATCTTTGGAAGGAATTTACCTACGAGTATGTATAAAAGGATGCAACGTGGTGTGTGATATTCAGTTCGTGACGAGAACAAGGCGATATCTCTGCGATAAAACCAATGTAACCAGTGATTTGTGACGGTGAATTACAACACGCGATGCTACCAACAGAGCGGGCCCAGTGCGTTCAGCAGTGATACCAGCGAAAGAGAATAAAGGAATACCGGAGGGAGTAGTTTCTATGAGCGAACACTGAATGGAATTCACTAAAATAGTGATAAAAGCAATAGAAACAGTGCTAATTAGTGCAAATTAAGGAACGGTTTTATATCAACTATGTGAAATATTCGGGAGATATTTAGCGACTGTAAAATGGCACTACAATTTAACTCATTTCCAATAATATTTCTTTAGTAAAAAATAATTATATTAAATTAATTTCAAGTGTTTTTGTTTGCCTCCCAAGGCCAGGCCCCGTGACAATATTATACACGAAAAAACACCACAATGATAGCTGTGGTATGAGGAGTGCGTAGTGATAGTGTGAAAGAGATGAATGCATGCGGAAGGAAGCGGGGGAAACGAGCGACGCCATTCGGGCACTGACGGTCGCACGCAGAGGACTGTTTATAAATAAAGGGATAATTACTGAACAAGATCGGGTATTCAATTTCTTCCTTATTTCAAAGAAAACTTATCATACTCAGGAAGTGATTATACCACAGTGGCGCAGCCGGTAGGATTTTAAGCAATTAAGCAAATTAAGTGTCTGTTTTTCATGGTGTGCATATCACATAAATTAATATCCTCTTAAGCATTAGTTATATATTTGTGATTTATTTTCATCAAAGAAAGAAAAGACATTGAGTTTTCTAAAACCTTTTATTTTTCTTTCTCAATCTTAATCTTTTTAGAAATATTGTTTCAGCACATTTACAAATAAAATTCATCCGTATGATGTTTAAATGTATTCACTGAGAAAAATCTTCACTTAATTATTTTATACTAGCTGTATACCCGGCATGGCATGGGTTAAGGATTAAGTTGAAAATAAATTTGTGTGGGAAAACGAGGGTTCGATTCGAAAAGTATGGATTTGCATCAAAAATATATCAGGAAGAAGGAAGAGGTAAAAGAATAAGGGGGAATTATCGCCTGTGTAACCCACCGAGTTCTAAAGAATATATTTCCACATTTTGAGTCCGATTGGTCGAACGGTACTGATTTGTATTTAAAATATATCAGGGAGAGGGAAGAGGTAAAAGAATAGGGGGGAAATATCGCCTATGTTACCCGCCGAGTTCTAAAGAATAAGTTTCCAAATTTTGAGTTTGATCGGTCGAACAGTAAAGATTTGCATCGAAAATATATCAGGGGAGGGAAGGAGTTAAAGAATAGGGGGGAAATGTCACTTAGTCACCTATGTTACCCGTCGATTCCTAAAGAATAAGATAACAAATTTTGAGTCCGATCGGTCGAACGCTACTGATTTGCATCCAAAATATAGCAAGGGGAAGGGATAAAAGAAGGGGGGAAATGTCATCTATGTTACCCGCCGTGTCCTAAAGCATAAGTATGCAAAATTTGAATCGAATCAGACAAACGATGTAGATTTGTATAGAGAACAGACAGACAGACATTGAGTTTTATAGATATAGATCATGGATCAGTGTGATGTACCTCTTTTGGTGTGCTTACCTAATTTTGGCCAAATGATCGGATAAGTAATTTTAGACGAGTAGCGGTACGTTCTTGTAAATAGGTTTATTATCTCATTAATCGTGATGTCTCTAACAATAAAACATGTTTGTAGTTTATAGCGACGAGCAGGTGTCGAGAGATTTCACAGCCATGAGGTGATCTGCTTTGCGGGGGGTCCATTAGACCCCCGCCACCTCTCCCGGGCCGTCCGCGCACCCCGCCCTCTAACCCTTGTCCCGCAGGAATCTCGGGTTCCTTGAGATTTGTCCGAGTAAGCGTCGGGAATTCCTGAAATGATCCACTTTCTGGGACGGACTCAGGATGACGCCGTTAAAACAGACATTGAACGCGAAGATTTGAGTGTGGCATTTCACGCGTGCCTTATTACTGACACTCACTGCGGGAAATAATACGGTCCGTTATGTTTCCGGAAATTAAACTGATCGTTACTGTGTTCACAAATGTACTGTCAACCCTAAAGCACTATTCTCTGCAACCTTCGCTAACACAATAGAAAATAATGGCGTCCATAAAAAAGAACATTTAACATTTTTTCATTTCTATACCACATTTTTGATTAATTAAACTTGCTGACCGGTAGTTTAAAGTTTATTCTGAGATAGACATTTACAATATATTATTTTGAGTACTTACTTACTTACCATCACGCCGTTTCTCCGTGGGGGTAGGTAGAGAGGATAGAGCGCCACATTCTTCTGTCCTGACATACAACACTCGCCTCATCCACGTTCATACATCTTTGCATGCAAGCTCGGCGGTTGTTGAGGCTTCTTACGGGACCATCTTCCAGTATCTGGTTAATCTGGTCATGCCACGCGGTCGCCCTCTCTTTCTGGCGCCATCGCCATCAGCACTTGCATTATATATCTTTCTTACCACTCTTTCCTCATTCATTCGCTCAACCCCCCATCTAACCATCTGAGTGACCTTTTTGAATTCTATTAATTATGCTAAGATCCGCTTTACATTCATTCCTTATATCTTCATTCTTTACCCTATCATAAATGGATTTGTCACACATACGTCTAAGGGTTCTCATCTCCAATGCATTCAGTCTACTTTCGTTCCTCCTCTGCCAGCTCCAGGCTTCACTTCCATACATCAGTGTCGGTACCAGATCTCCATTATTTATTTATTTATTTACTTTTTTACGCCCATTACAGGCTTTTACATAAAAAAATATTACATAAAATCAAAACCGCTAATTTTGCCTCGGTAGACATATTTCTATTAGAAATTATTGCTCTCTTCTCGATATCTTTCTCAACTTCCCTCTTCTAGCGAACATACTTCCCAAATACACAAACTTGTCTTAATATAATTTATAAGCCTTACAATTAATTTATCAGGTTTATCAATTTTAAATTGCATATTTGGGGTATAAAAGTAGCTTGTTGGTCTTGTGGTTAGGACACTCGCCTCGTGATCCAAAGGTCTCGGGTTCGAACCTCACTCCAGACTAGCAAGTTATTCCTATTTTCATAGTATAAGCATTTACCTTAGTTTGAAAATAGTAAGAATATTTATTGCGTGTTCGCATGTCTATTTTATTTTTAAAAAAAAAGCAAAGGGAACAATATCCAAAAAAATAAAAATAAATGTTGTCATGATGTCTGCAGAAGAAGAATGCAGTCATGAAGATTACTAATTTAAAATATACTGAATTCTAGATTCATGTTTGTATCCTTTCAAAAATCATGTTTCCTTTAAATTTACATATTTCCTATAAAATCTCGAATTCAGTATATTATAAATTAGTAATCCTTGTTGACTGCATTTTTTGTAAATATTGCTGCCTTTGGTTTTATACCCCACGAATTATCTTTATGATTATCTAACGAGTGTATTTCATTTCAAAAAATTACACAGAGAAGACATGTGAGGGACGCAGTTTTTCTTTTCAAAATTATTGGACTGGACAAAATGTTTGACTGCCCTGAATGAACACAAATGGTTTTTATCATTTCAGAGGTAAGTTTGTATGTAGAATTCCATAATCACACATACGGAAATAAAAACAATTGTTTTTTAGGTTACGCTTTATGTTTAAGAATTAATTAAGGTTTTTGTATTTCTGCACGATTCTAAGAAACAATTTTGTTCAAACACTAATGAGAAGTGTAGCTAGACCGCATTCAAAAGAATGTGCGCAAAAAATATTTGTGTTGTTACGATGCAAAAAATGACCACAAAAGAAGTTTTTCTAGTAAGAAAGTAACCTTTGTCAAACTAAAAAATATATATTTATATGGAATATCATATTGAGGCTTGTAATACGGGCTTGCCAGGCAACTTTCCCTCGCTTTCTTCTTACTGGACAAAGCTAGGGAATGGTCTTTTGATTGTGGTAGACCTATAATACGTGTAAGGATGAGGATAGATTTACAATTTGATATTTATGTGATATTCTTGGTAACAAATTATTTCTGTGTTAATTTTCAAACGCGGGGATTCCAGACAGCATTATTCTTGATAACAAATATGTTTGAGCACTAATGATAATTTTGCAAATGCGGGGATTCCAAATTGGCGTCTCAGATGCTTTTCGCCGTTAGTGATTTGATTTAAATCTGTGGTATGTCTATAACAAAAAGAAAAATTTACAGCAGAAACTAATCTTAAAAATATTTTTAGTTACATGTTAATTGAAAATGTCAAGTAGAGGGGATCTATATATAAATTTACTTGTTCGTTGATGATTTTCTTATCAACTTCATATTTAATCGTGCAAAAACATTAATTAATTTTTAAAATTATATAGCATCTCTTTCTAATATTTTTAAGTTGTTGAATGTAAAATATTTAGATTGATAATGCCCTCATAAGGCGAAACGCGTCTCAGAAAATTAAAAAGGTAGAACTTAAAAAACAATTGTTTTTATTTCCATACGTGTGATAAATGGTTTTGTATGAAACACCATTACAAACGAGACAGCACGAAGGAACCTATATAGGAGCCCACATATGAACCCAAAAAAATGACTATGCGAAAGTATGATAGTAAAAAAATAATTCTAAATTTTAAAAAAAATGTGGTATGATACAGTATAAAGAAAACCACCAATATTCCAACACGATATAAAACTTTTTAAAAATTTGTTTATTAATCATCGTTCTATAAATGATTTTAACTTCAAGGTATCTATTATAATATTTTCTTAAAATAACTTTGCTATGATTCTATTATTGGTTTATAAAATATTATCAGATTTTAGTACTTTTGTAGCAAATAATAAAAATGTTAATATTTCTAATTTGAACTTGCTATATACAAATATAATTAGTTTTATTCATAATATTCATTTACATCAATATCAAATACACCATTGATATTCATTTTTACTCCCTTTCTTTTAACTCGTAGCGTATGCTTGCTTGTCTGTCGTAAAAACTTTGGATCGATTTTTAACCCTTTCCCCGTGATCCAATCGAGCTGAAACTTTGCAGGCAGACTCGTGGCAATAATAAAAATGATCTAAAAAATTTTTGTTTGAAAAAAATTAATAATTATAGTATAATTTTGGATTTTTCGAAATTTTTTATTACTCCTTTTTGCAGCGTCGCCCGACTCAAGCCCAACGCGTGGGGTAAGCGCCAAACATGTTTCAACTAGTAAATGAGAAAGAGAGTTAATAAAACTTGGTTTTTATGGGTTAGTTTTTTATAAAATTTATTATGAACTTCGTTTGCATAACAACTTTATTTTATCCACTGGTTTCAGAAAAAATCCTTGATACAAGGTGATAAAAAATATTGTGTAAGTGTTTATTTTAATAATAATGTCACCACAAAGTTCAAGCCTTCATACAGAATAAGAAAAAATATTCTTCGAACAGTTAGTTTATTTTTTATATTTAATATCGTTTTCCTATATTATATCTATCTATTCTATATATCTATCACAAAGTTTTTATTGTTAGGGAACTAATTTTTTTTTCTGTTGAGACTTAGCTTTTAATTACTTTCGTGAAGGAAATCATTGCCTCATAACCCAGTTATTTGTGAAACACCATATATTAACAAGCGTGGTTATAAAAAAACATTTTTAATTCGGTTATTTCTATAATTTATAACTGTTCACAATTTTTGGCTACCAAGACCTTGGATGCCCTGTGTTTTATTAGAAAATATGGTTTACCTTTAAATTTAATGTACGACAAATTAAAGGCCCTTGATTAATGTCGGCAAAGCCTTAAACGGCCTGAAGGTCCGACACTTTCCCGTCAAATATTGGTTTAGACAGAGATGTAGGTTAGGGTTCACAGAGGTTTTAGGGTAAGATTGTCACACTTCAATTTATAGCATAAATTTATTATCACTTAAGTTCATCAATAAAACCATAGCGATAGATATACCTACTTACTTTTTTTAGATATTAAAATTATAAAAATAAGCTTTCTTCTCAAAACCTTTCCATTTATTTCCTTCATGTTCTCCTGGGTCTCTCTTTCTTTTCCTCTTCCAGGTTCTCGCTCTTTCAAAACTAAAAATTTATATGTAGAACAATTATAAAACCCATTGTATTTTTCCAATACAATATGTAGATGGATTTTTAGATAGAAGTTTTTTTTTTTTTAGTTTTTTTTTTTGCAATGCCACATATATAGGACAAACGGGAAGGTCTTTTTTAACTAGATTCGCGGAACACATACGCTGCTATAAAAATAGAAATTCAGAGTCAAAATTTGCGGCCCATTTATTAAATGAAAACCACGTCCCGCAAGGTGATAACGAACCAAAACCTTTACATATAGAAACAAAAGGTTTTAGGATGAATTTACTAGAGCAACTAGAAATAAATAAATATAAAAAGGATCCAAATATTAAACTTTTAAATAATCAACAAAAAATGATCTTCTCTCCACTTCTAAATATCTTTAAAAAACCAATAATCAAGAACATAAATTAAAATAATATTTATAAATAACACTTGCAGAAAACGGGGAATTTTGATAATTAAGCATAACGTTAACCGAGGCATCTTTAATGATAAGTGCCCGGGAAAAAACGAACATTACTACATGGCTTCACCACAAATACCAAATTACTCTAAAGGGGAAGGGGTAACTTAAAATTTTATAAATAAGTCGTTTGTACGTGGTATATCCACTGTTTGATAATGGCCTTACAAGCCGAAACAGCTGTAACACATAAAAATACTTAACCCGTAGAACTTAATAATAATATTTATTAAAATTTAATTTATTTTAAATTTCGCTAAAAATAAATACGGAGTTCTACAAATTAAACACAAAAACCATAAATAAATAAAAATAATAATAATTTAAGTAGTATATTATTACCTATGTGCACAAGGGCTACAATCCAGAAGATGCAAAAAAGTATTTTATATTTAGTTTATTTATTTTATCTTCTAGAAATAGTGATGTGTAACTTATCTCCTTTAATAAATAATTTTTGATTGTGTTATTTGAATCACAAATAGATCCTACAAATATTTTGGATGTTCATAATTTCGCAAATAATTGCTTACATTAATTATCTTTTAAATTGCTTCTATATTCTGAATAACTTGACGATAAAATGATCGACAAATATATTCCCACGGTCACGAGTTGACAAAATTCAATATAAAATAATGTATTCGTATGACTTCAGTTAGAAACATAAAAAGAAAAATATTCGAAACGAATTTATGGTTTGCTTTTTGAAGACAAACTGTTTGTTATGCAAATAAGAATAAATTGGTTTTTCGATTTGTACTCACTTATATTGTGGAATATGTACGTTTTCTTTTCCTTCGTAAATCGTAAATATTCATGTAAAAAAAAAATATTTATCACAGATATAAATATTATTTTGGGTTACGTATTTAATTTTTTAGGTAGATATTGTATAATGTTGATTTGTTATATTATACATGTTTGATTAAAAAAATATATTTTTTAACTTTTAAATTTGAATATTGAGTATTAGTATTAGTTTTTGCATTATAAACATGTTATTAATCTTATACATAATAAAAAAGTCTTCTAACGCATCTACGTTAACAGCATCTTTAAAAATAATAAAACCTTAAAGGAGTATATTTAAGCCATCGCTGAAATACTACATCAACACATTGTTACCATTTCAATCTGGAAACCACGTAAATCATGTCTTAACCATAAAATAACGTAAATACCCACATTAATTTATTACCAACTCATTTATTGTACATCGTGAATATTTTTATCTTCATAATGTAATACTTAATGCAGCGAGAAAGGTCTTACAAAAATACCGTTCAGTAAAAATAACTATTGTTGTGTTACGTGAAATGGAAAACCTGCCAATTTCAGACGTAAATTGTAGACTCTATAGTCAAGAAAGAGTGAGAACGTAAATATCCTGGCAATTACGTGAGCAGGATGTCTGCAAATATTGACAATCTTTATCGAGGAAACTTAAAAGTCGACATTTCTTCAAATACAGAAATGTTGTGGACGAGAAAAAAATAAAAAATTAATAAAACGCTTAAATATAGCAAAAAAAGTTTGTTTTCTTAGCTATTAAAATTAAAAGCATAAAGTCGTTCGCATATTATTATTTATGAAATTTAACACACGAAGATAATTTATAAGAATGAATATTTAGAATTCTAAATCACTCGAATCATTATCAATTTCACAAATAATTTTTTATTTTTACTTATTTACTTTTGTACTTTTTAATGTAATTTTCTTTAAAAAATAAAATTTCTACTCGATTCTGACGAAGGATGTACATGGGAAAACTGTGACACCCTTAAAAAATTAAACTTTGAAAATTATTGATAAATTATAGACTATATTGAATGGTTGACAGTTATTTGATTTCGGAATAAAATATTTTTTTTAATTCAGTACATTTTATTAATACTTTAACTCTCGCAAGGAATATATGTCATAGCAAAGCAAAAATAAATAAATACCCATGAGTATTGCTTGCCCAACGCAACTTGGCGTGCCGCGAATTTTGAACTAAAACCCGCCCCGCCCGCACCCGGCGGTAACCCCTCGCCCTATCATTTAGTTCAATTTTGTATTTGGTCGGGAGCTGTGACATCTTGATTACCAATATACACTGAATTATTATTTCCAAAACATCTTAAACAGTCCGGGATGATGCAAGAACGATTGCCAATGAAGTATTAAAGTTTTGCGAAGCTGAAAAAGCGAATAATGGACCGATATTACCGTCTGACAGTTTGACAGATAGAATGGCCGCCGTTACTGCATGGTTTCTTTAGTGCTGCTCGACCAAATTTCTGTATTTAATACGACACCGGTCACCGGACATTCTGTACATTATTTATTGTGTAATAAATTTACACCCTGACAACTTCTGTTACGCGATACGGACGCCCTCCCTCGCACGCCAAGTTATAGTGGTACGTCTACAGGTGCTAATTCTTCATAAAAAGAATTAAATCGTTTTTAAAACATTCATTAGATAATGAAAAATTATTAATATTTTAATATAATACTAGCGTACCTGTTTGCACGACGGCGACGATTCGTTCAAATTTAGACTGGCAGCCGACTTACTGTTGGTTGAGTAACAAAGAAGAACAAGATGTTTGGAAGATTTCTAAAAAAAAATAAAGAGTGAAAAACACGTAAATATTTGATGAAGATGATGATGATGTTTGCACGCCCGCTCCGCTGGAAGCCTGGCAATAGATTTTTTTTAAAAAAAATATAAAACATACGTGAATGTTTAAAAATGAAATGGTGATGATGATAGCAAGCCCACATTTCGGGTACCTATCGAAAAACATTTATCATACATTACAATATATATTGCATTTAACCCTTTTATATTTTCGTTTTTTTAAGTATTCGATAAAAAGCAAATGTCAATTTGCGAATTATAATAATAACAGCATTTTTTATATATATAGCTTCGCTAGCCCTAATTTTTTTTACACAACGAATGAATTTTCTTAATAACACTTATAAACATATGAGGCATTCTTTCTCTAATATTTTTTCCTTTGTAAATAAGCGTAGTGGTCGGATAATCTATTTTGAAAAATCAACTAGGTAGATACATGTATTTTCTTTGAAATATCATATTTTGTTCCAATGTTCTTTTTCAAAGCTGATTCGCCGAACATTTTAATTGTATTTGAAATAGGAACATTTTTCCCTTTTGTTGAACATGGAAGCTGCGTAGGTACTGTGAGGGGATTCTCCATAATTTTTCCAATTCGTGAGGATGATTGCACAAAAAAGCTAATAATACGATGACGATCGTGCTGATTTTTTCAATAAAGGTACAAATCTACCTATCATCGGAATTCAAAATATCGTAATTTCAGCAAAAACTCACCGAGTTATGCAATAAAATAAGTGCGACGGTAAAAATCACACAAAAAATCTTAAAAAATTTATTAAAGAGAAAAATTAAAATATTTTCAATAAATAATGTGAGGTATACTTGTGTACATCAGCAGAATTATTTCCAACTAGTTATCTCAAAGACTCGGCCGTATTCTGAAAATAGCAATATTGGGATCTTAGGATAGTTATCCCAACACATGGACACACATGGACGAAAATAAAAATAAACGATACATCGGTGCTTGTTTCTTTCAGTTTCTACTTGAGAGGCGGTTATCCGTCAAACGTCAAAATATATGTAGAGTCCAACGCGACAATCGCAATTTTACTATAATTTTACATCAGAACGCTGTGGGAGAAGGAATTTATATAACGTGCATATTAAATAATCTTTTTTCTGTAAGCTTTAAATACAGCATTGGAACTAATTTCATGTAATTTTAGTCGAAACATGAGAATGGCGAGGTTACGTTTGCGATAGGTACTTCGGTAATCCGTTTGAAGCTATCAGAACAGACCGCCTGGATAAGAAGGCACCGCAGAACTCACTTTTCTACAGGGATTGCAGACATCGGACACCGCAAATAAAGATATTTAAATTATGAGAGAGATATGTGAAAATATACAAATCTCCTTATTGGAGTAGGTAAAAAGAACACCGACGTATACCTTCACTTACACCTCGTTTATTTTTATTTTTCATTTTGGTCTTTTAAGTTTTGGGGTAACAACCTTAAGATCCCAATACTGCTATTTTCGGAATACGGCGGACTGACCGAGATATTCGTCAAAATGATTTGACAAATTGTTTTTGCAACAAAAGATCATAAAAAAGAAGAAAAAGTACTTAAAAATTATAATAAAAATAATTACACCCCAGCGTCTTTTGTCTTAGATTACTTGTTTTACAAATTAAAAAAATTCTTTGTACTTTCAGAAAAAAATGTGGTGAAAAGAGGTGAAATAAAAATCTGTCAAAAAAATTAGAAAATAATAAGTAAAAACGAAGTAAAATAGAAAAAAATATATATCGTTTGCGCTACGTGATTGACTATCTTTTCACGTATTCGAATTTCAAAATTTAGAAAATCGACAAAGATATGCAACAGAAACCAAATTTCACTCGAATTAGCATAAAAAGAAGAGAAGAGAAGAGAAAGAAAAAAATTTAATGTCCTTAATTTTCACGCGCAAATCGTTTACCTTAAAAAATCAAAATGTACAAAAAGTTAAAACAATCAAACGTATATCACAGAATACCATATATTTTTGAATGATTTTCAAAACGTATGTGTACCTACGTATTGAAAAAAATTCTTCGTTTATATTATAACTTCATGCAATGATTAAAATACACCTGTTATTACTAATTGTTTGTGTGTTTTTTTAGACTTTCCTAAAATTCAAATAATTCGATGACTATCTTCGTCTAATGATTTTAGACGAGGAATTATTCTGATCATATTATAATGAATGCACCTAATTTTATATGAAATATAATGAAAAATAATAATACGTAACCGAAATCCTAATAGTTCATTTTTAAATCTGCTTTTGATATCTGCTTTATAAAGGTTAACAAAAATTAATTAAATTATTTATTTTCACTTTTGCCTTTTTTACCATTAACTAATATAATGAATCAGGAAGAGAAAGCGGCGTATTTTTCTTAAATTATAGAAATATTCCAATTTTTATTACATGATGTATTATAAGCGTTGCGTGCTCTTTGATACAGAATCGACATTATTTTGAGCAGGGATCGCGGTCTTTGTTGACCCAAAGACCGCGTTGTATCTACTGAATCACAAATCAAATCAATATCGGTATGCTTCGCGTTAAAACTTAAGCATTTAGAAAACCTTATTAAAATGATGCACTATGCATGAAATGTTGCATGGTGCATGCAATATGAGCAACTATATGTGTCATTCTTGAGAAATTTTTGTACATATTTTAAACTATAAATCATTTATACGTATAAAGCACAATTTTCCTAAAAATTGTAAGTAGGTACTTTAACGTAACAAATTTACACACAATATTGTTTCTTCACTACTCTCCGCAATATACCCGCTCGCACACCCCGCCCACATCTCGCAAGACGCGAGCTGCCGCTGCTGAATTTATGGCGACTGTTATTAAGTGTCGGATATAAATTTCAAATAAAAATTGTCTATTCATGAAATTGAAAAATTACAATAAGCGCACGTGTGGGAGAGAATGCAGAGAGAGAATGCATTATAATAACTAAAAAAAAACTGCATTTCTCTTATATTATGCAACCACAAAACAAGGACTTGCGATAACCGGGTGTTACGCTTTCCCAGAAGCAGTTCAGTCAGCTTCCAGTCATGTAATAAAAGTGACAAATATTTTTTGTATGTAACTTTCAATGTATTCTGCATCATATTAGGTCCTTACATATGAAATTGGTGTTTTGCCGTACTGGCAAATTTAATCTCAAATATCTTCTCTTTGGTTAGGAATTCCAAATCCAAATTTATACAGCTATTTACTCATGTATTTGTGTTTTGAAAATTATAATTCATTTGTTTTTTCCTCAATTGTTTTTTTCTTTGCGTCACTCAGTTTACAAAAAGGAAAAATTTGAAATATCGCGTTATTTACGAGTACGAGTTCCACCGTGGCACCAGTGCTGCAGAAACGGCTCGAAGGATTAATGATGTGTATGGCGACGGTGCCGCAAAAGAAAACACAGTGCGTTTTTGGTTCCAACGTTTTCGTTCTGGAAATTTCGACCTGCAGAACAAGCCCCGTGGACGGCCGGAGACCAAAGTTGATAATGAAGAATTGAAGGCTATTGTGGAAGCGGATCCATCGCAAACCACATCCGAGTTAGCTGCAGGCTGCGGTGTTAGTGATAAAACTGTTTTAATCCACTTGAAGCAAATTGGTAAGGTGAAAAAGCTTGAAAGGTGGGTACCTCACGAATTGAGTGAAGCAAATCAACAAACGCGCGTTGACTGCTGCGTTGCATTACTCAACCGGCACAATAATGAAGGGATTTTAAATCTTAAATCTGGCCAGATGATTACGGTAGATGTCTATTGTCAGCAACTGCAAACCATGATGGAAAAGATAGCTGCTAAACAACCGAGGCTGGTTAATCGCTCTAGGCCACTGCTGCTTCATGATAACGCTAGACCACACACTGCACAACAGACGGCTACCAAATTAGAGGAGCTTCAATTGGAATGTCTAAGACATCCACCGTACTCTCCGGACCTTGCCCCAACAGATTACCATTTTTTTCGAAATTTGGATAACTTCTTGCAAAGGAAAAAATTCAACTCCGATGGGGCAGTCCAAACCGCCTTCAAAGATTTTATTGATTCCCGTCCGAATGGTTTTTTTAGTAAAGGGATCGATGAACTACCTATGAGATGGCAAAAGTGCATAGATAGCAATGGTACATACTTTGATTAAATAAAAATATTATAATAAAAAAAAATCGGCTTTATGTTCCTCCCATACTAAACGCCAATTTCATATGTAAGGACCTAATATAATTAATTACAGTTTAAAGGACTAAATTTTTACTTATAGTTTGTTCCCCATAAATTGTTTATATTTATTTATTTCAAAGTATCCTAATTATTCATTTTCCTTTTAAATATGTTTTGATTTTATATTTTATATTCGTATTTTGGTTTATTTTATCATCTTATCTTATTATTATTATTATATTGGTTTAATTATCTTTATTTAAAGACCTCTGATTGTTACTGTTTGCTTGTGTGCTAATCATCATTTATATATATATTGTTTTTTTTTAATATAACAAAAACAATATAAAATAAATGAACATTTCTATTGTTTATTTATTTTATATTGTTCATTTATCTTAAATATGTTCAATTTATATTATTATTTTAATAATTTACTGTTTTTTATATTGTTTGTTTGTTTGTATGTTTTATTTTATATTGTTCATTAATCTTAAATATGTTCTATTTATAATATTCTTTTAATCATTTACTGTAAAACGTGTTTTATGTTATAAAAATCCTTTTAATTTTCTCGTACTGTAAAGGTCCGGTGTTTATTATTATTATTATTTTTTTAATTAATTTAATTAATAAATAAAGAGAATTTATTTGGGGAAAAGTTCCAAGAGCGCAGTAAAAGGCTTACGTTAGGTGTCTTTTTGCAGTGGATAATATTAGCTTTTAAGGATTGTGGTGGATATTAGCACGAGAAAAGCAGTGGGGAGGGGGTTATCAGAATATTTTGGATAGTCTTTGAGAGATCTTATGTTGCAGTATTCTATTTGTGCAACGTCGGGTATCTCATGAATTCATAAAAACATAAATCACACGTGTATCCGGTGAGTTTCCGGTGACCTCTTATAGCATAAAATATGATCAATTACATAGATAGAACACCACCAATATATTTTTTTTCTCCAGCCATAATGAAATGGAAATGGGGTGTCAATTTACTAACATCTACCCATGTAGAGGTCTTATAAATATCATAGAGGTCTCATTTGAAAGTCATTACGTTAAGCATTTCACCAGAATTAAAAAAAAAAGAGATCAAAAATAATTGTTAAAAAAATTACGAAAAAAATGCTATTTAAGCTTTAAGTTATAATATACTGTTATAATATACCTACCAAAAGTAGGTTTATTATAACATTTAAAAAAATAGTAAAAAAAATATAAATGTAACAAAAATTTAAAAAGTAATCCGCTTACGAAAGGCTCCCAGAAAAATTTCTTAATATGATTAAAATGCTATATATGATTATAAAGCCCCTTGAAATGATCTTCATTATAATGGAAACAGTAATATTTCTGATACGATTTTTTTTTAGGTCCTTCATTAATAATACCTTTGTGATTTTTTTCCTTTTTATCAGCATCCTGTTCATCACAATCGTCTTTTTTAAATTATTAAAATCAAACAATTTTAATGATAAATTCCATATTTGGCTCGATACGTGCATACCTGGAATTTTTTTGCAGTGATCTATTGTAGTTGGTGGTCAGTGGTTAAAGCCTCGCCCCAGGAGACCTCTTAGCTCTTTCTATTTCAAGCCTAATTAAAATTATTATAATATAAAATAAATATAAAATTATTGCCTAAATAAAACAATAAAAATGTTTGTAGATGCAACATTCAAAACATTAATATATTTATTGCGTTGAATGAAACATTGAAAATTTAATATTGTGGCTAGTAGGTATGTATAAAAAACACCAGATGTATATTTTAACATTGAACTACTAAAACAAACACACATGTATCTAAATAATGTAAAATTTCTAAGTGTCTTATTTAAAATTAAAATATTATTTTCATTGATGATATATACTTAAAATATTATTGACGAACTTTATAGAGATTATTTATTCACGATGGTCATTAAATTGAGTGAAAAACCATGTAAAAAATGAACGTTGCATTGTGCAGAGTGATCACTCAAGCCAGCTCATACAGGTTTTAAGCCCTGAGCCATCGTATAAGACACTTCCATCCACTTTTCTCATATATAAATAGCTTCGTCTCTGTGAGACTTCTGTAATTTATCCTTAATTAAAAATATATTTGAATGCACTAAGTTTAATATTTGACCTGCTGATGAAAGATTCTGAAACTCTCGAAACTCGAGTAGTTAAATATATAATTATAAATAAAGTCCAATAGAGATAACATATTTAACGTTTTTTACTCAATTAAATAATCATAAATAATTGTGGTAGTAAAACCCTTATCCCATATCCCTCATCCGTGCACCACCTTACACGTGTTGTAGATCTCTAAGGACGAGAAGGTATTCGATATTATTTCGAACAAAGTTCCTTTTTTCCGGTTAGCAGTTGTTTAAGGCTTCTGCGCCGTTGTAAAACTTTACCTCAAACTCGAATCGCTCCTAACTGCCTGAATATTGTGTACACGTGATATGCACGTGCTAGTTTGAGTACAATTAATTTCAGTTTAAACTTTCGAGAGGGTCTTGGAAGCCAAAAACAGCTGTCGGCTATAACAGAATAAACATTAGGATGATATAAATCGCTTTTGATTTAGGTAATAATACAACTGTGGACTTAAATAATTCAAGATAAATGCCAACCCCATCAGTTTTACATTACTCCTTGTTCTGCAAAATTTACATAAAGATTTTCTAAGAATAAATATCTCAAAGGGTTCTTATTCAATATCTCTCCAAGTGGATTCTTTAGATTAAGTAGGTATTATAGATTTACAAATCATGTATATCTTAAAAATAAAAAATACCACGAAATAAAGTAAGATATATTGGTATACTAATCGATAAAATTGTGAAATGAAAATCTCAAAAAATTTCCCCGGTTAAAAAAGTTAGAAAATTTATGTTTATCTAAATATAATAACTTCATTGTCTGTCTGTCTCCGTGACTTCGTGGGGCTTGACCCCCGGGCCAGCTAACTTGAAGGCAGCAAGTATAGCGATGTTGCTACCGCTGCCTCTTCGCAGACCGCCAAAAAGATAATACAAGCATATACAAGGGGTTAGAAAAGAAGCAAACCAATGTTCCGTAATTTTTGATGGGTAACAGTTAGTATTTATTAGATTCAAAGAATATTAAAACTGTTTATTTCTCATTTATAGAATTAATTTAACATACATTGTTAAATTATTGAGTGGGAAGGATCTTATAAAATTCTTCTTTAAATCTACTATTCATATCACAAAAAATATTATCATAATTATTTTAAGAAAATCTGTAGTCTACCCATCAATGTATTCCAGGAATTTCGTGTTAGGTACCACTGCTGAAGAAATTTAAAACAATATCTATTAGGTTTCCAAATATTAATAGAAAACAAAAAATGTAATATTCGAAATTCGAGAAATACAATACCTCTTTTAAATTTTAACATATAACATAATACTAGTGCATGTAATATTCGAAATTCGAGAAATAAAATACTTTTTTTAAATGTTAACATATAACATAATACTAATGCAGCGAAAAACTTTTTCTTTTGTAGGAATAAAACATTTTAATCAACTACTCACCTGCAATATTAAAAAATAATTGAAATCATTCCAAAGTAAATTTAAAAAATATATAAAACAATCTCGTTAGTAACTTCCAGTAAGTTAACTTCAAATCAAATTTTTATTAAATTTTTTTTACTTCATATATATTTTTTATATTCATACATATGCGCGCGATAAAGAGACTAACCTATTTATTTCTTTCATTCACCCAAATGAACAATATTGCCACAGAACTGCTTGATCCATTTACTTGAATGATGTTGCGAATGTTTTGTCGACTTGACACTTTATGCAAAGCAGCTATATTTCTTACGAAAAAAAAACTGAAAAAAAAACAAACACAATTTTTAAAAAATTATTTTCATCTCATTCAAATTGAACTTATTCAGATATCATACATAACACGTAACAATTTTGACTTATATACTTGTATGAATAAAAAATCATTAAAAAAATCTGTATAATATGGTCGCGCCAAACGAAGCTGGGAAACAGCAAACAAAAATAGCTTGTTGGCTATTTATAAGGTGATGATGATGACATAAAAATATAAAAAAGTATCCCATAAAAAAACAAGTTTTTATTATACTCGCTTTCTTTGTAAAATATAATAACAATTAAAGACGAATTAAAACGTATAACAAAACACTAAACTTACAGTAATTTAATATATTTCTAAAATGTCAGATGTTTTGAGCTTTGATAAGACACTTCATGCTTTGTGTATAGTGAAGTACCTATTATGTATACCGACGGAGTAATTCAAATTTAGAAAATATTCCGCGATGTTATCGGGCCGCCGTTGCTAGTAATCAAACTTTTGTAGTGATTCCAATTTGAAAAAACTATTAAAAATTTGAAAAATCCCAAATTATACTATAATTATTATTATTTTTTAACGAAAATTTGATATATCTTTTTAATCGTCGCCACGAGTCTGCTTGCAAAGTTTCAGCTCGATTGGATCACGGGAAAAGGGTAAAAAATGGATTCAAAGTTTTTTTGACGGCAAGCAAGCAAGCAAGCAGATGCCACGAGTTGATATAAAGGGAGTAAAAATGATATTAAATAAATGTTCTCTCTCTCCTTCCCAGTACACAACTCTTGCACAAACGCGATTTTTACACGCGAACAGATTTTTTTTTTGTAAATAATGAAAAATGATTAAATATTTTTTAGTGGCATTCACACAATTAATATCTGTCTAAATATATTAAAAGGATCGCCCCGTTGTATAAGAAACAATAAAGCAGCGAACGAAAGTCTTCCGACTAAAATATCATTTTTCTTCCGTTAAATTATGTAAACTAAGGCATTTTTTCATTTTGCACATCATTTTAATATTCATGAGATGACTTTTATGAATATTGTCCCTGGCTTTTATTTCCAAACGATAATTTTATCGGATGAAAATGCGAAATGCGAATACTAAGAGAAGTTTGCGAATTAAAATACCTGAAAAGTAAGCTTACGCAAGATAAAAGGAAGAGATATATGTTTATTATATAATAAAAGGAATAATGATGAGATAAAGATTGAGATTGATGAAGAAGAAATAGAAATAGTGGGTACAATAAAATATTGGGGGATAATTATAGACTCTAAATTATCATATAAAAAAGATTGCAAAGAAAATATCATTCTTTGTAAGAATAAGACCGAAATTAACTAAAGAAACAGCGATAACAATATAAAAATCAATAATTTCTCCTCATTTTCAGTATTGCCCCACTATTTTGTGCCTATGTAATGAAGGAGATATAAGAAAATTGAGCAATGAGGATAATTCTACAGAGAAATAGATATTCCAAAATTAAATACATGCTCTCAAATTTAAATTGGATTGATATAAAACAAGGATTCAAATTGAATACAATGACGTTCATTCTCAAAATATTAAAGGATAAAATGACAAAATATTTTAAAAATAAGATCAAATATAACACAGAGATACATAGACATAATACAAGAAACGCAAACAAAATAAGTATTCCAAATAGAAAAAAGACAAACACACAAAACTGTATTTATTACAAGGGAATAAATGAGTATAATAGCACAGTATACTAAGAACAGTAATACGTCTTCATTCAAACTGACCGCTACCCATTAGAATGTGTGCGTGCGTGCTCGGCGCCGTGTACGCACGCACTGTGACGCACACATTGACATAGAATATGGGGGCACAAGGCGGCGGCAGTAAGGGCCGTGCCTTCGGTGCCATTCGCGCTCGCAGCCGCCGCTTTAGAAAAAAAATGCCTTTTTTATGTTTGTGGTGCTTTACTAAAAAGGTGTGAGTTTTTAAAAGTCTACGTTGATGTTAATCAGTGTTCTTGCAATTTAAGTGCAGAAACAAGGTATACTAATTACAGAAATTTTCGTGTTTCGTGTCTACCTTATGCGTCGGAATCTCAGACGCTACGAGTTAAAAGAAAGGGAGTAAAAATAAAGTGACAACCCTAGCGTCAACGCAAGAGTAGGCTAATAAGTCGCCGACAGGCCGGAGATAAACTACTGTTCCGGGTATACTGTGATAATATGTAATGTAATAATAGCCTGCCAGAAGGTGTGAGGAAGCTGAGCAAAATCAATATTCAATATTCAAACAAGAATTTAAACGGCACATAACAATGGAAAATGTATGAAGAGAAATATTATTTAATAAATGTACATATACAATGTTTATAATATTAGCTAATGATAAACAATTGTGTATCATTAACTAAATAAAGATATATAAATAAAAATTTAACAATACTGCGTAAGTGAGGGTTGATAATATGGGAATACATCAAGTCGTATGTCGTCATTATTCTTAAATATGCATGCATCATGAGGATTATCCTCGAAAAGTGGGAGAAGGACATATAAACAGGGTGTAACAGAGCTAGTCCACAATACTTTGCAGTTGGATTCCCGCCTTTATAATGGAGTCGATATTTCAATATTTCTATTTTTTTTTACAAAACATTGAACTATCATTAGGGTAACTCATATCGATTACGAAAAATTCATTCGTTCCAATACAAGTTAAATAAAATGATAAAAACCTTTCAAAAATTACAATTGGAAGGTTTTTAATATTTTATTTGACTTTTCATATTTGATGTAAGTTACTTTGATGATTGTCCAACGTTTTAAAAAAAATAGTTTAAAATATTGAAAAAAAAAAGCTAACTTTGATGACGAATATCTCCATAACTATTAATGTTAGGTCACGGTTGCTTGAACATTTTCGACTTGTAATTAAGCCAGGAATCTATCAATTAAGTATTATAGACTAGCTCTGTTACACCCTGTATATTGTTAACCTTTTCTCTCCGGTGCTCTATATACCTCTAATTATTTGAACATCTGTGTAAATATACAAAATACAGAGTTATACTAATGTGCAATATACTAATGTATTCAATAATTACAATAATAATAAATAATTACAATATTAATTAATTTACCGGACACAATAAAATAAAATATTTCTTCGAAGAAACTGACGTTTATTTGTCATTACGTGTTTGTATTGTAGGGAGGAAGGGTGCGGGTAGCGCAGTGCGCTAGAGTGTGGTGCGCAGTGCGTAATGCGCAGGGTGCGTATTGCCGGCTTGCCGTTTTACACTGTGTAGTTGCAGGACATATAGTACTGTAGCATTTCATGTATGTATGTTACTTTTGATCCCCACTCAATGATAATAAAGTATGTCCCCTTTGTTATTTATCCCTTCACATCGGAGACAACGAATGGGGACCCACCACTTTCTCAGGGCCGTTCTATGAGCCGACGGCTCCCATATCGGCCCTACTCTTGCGTCGCCAGGTTGACATTTTTCTTATTTAAAGCCATCCCCGTGCGGCGCCCGTGTATAGGGCGAACGCCGTAAGGTTCTGACAGCAAAAAACCCATTCGTTGTCCCCTCCACCAAGAACTTTCTTTATTAAATCAAATACAAATACAAGAAAATTAAAAGCATATAAAAGAAATAGATTTGTGCAGCGGCATAAAAATCAGAAGTAGAAAAATAAAAGCAAAGAAAAATAGAAATAAAATCAGGTTAAATACAAAATCAAAATAAAAAGAAGATAGCAAAATAGTAACATAAAACAGTATAAGCGAGGAAGAAAACAGGTTAAATTCATAAGCAAAAATAGCAACAAAATAGTATCATAAATTATCCAAGAAAAGAAAATTAAGATATAAAAACAGGTTAGAAAAGAAGCAGAGTAGTCACATCGGAGACAGTAAAGAGGTTTTGTGTGGATGCTTTCCATTGCATCAACCCACTGCAAGCCATTAAGCATTAAATTTAACTGCTTAACTCCCACGGCCACTTAAGCATTAAAAAAATGCCAAACATGGGTGGCGAAAATGTACTGTGAGGGCGGACCCACCTCTCACTCAGGACCGTTTTATAAGCCATAGCTCCTATATTGTCGGGCCACGATTTTAGTGTATTGATATTCTCGTTTGCTGATTCGTGAACTTTTTCCCATAAAGGATAATTTGCAAACAGTGTGGTCCCGTCTGCGTGGAATGATAATTTTACCGTTGATTTTGTTGAGATGTGTCCTTTATGCGAGTGAGAAATGGTAGAGTTCCAGGGACCCGTACCTTGGGGGAATCCAAATTCACCTATTGGTGGATTACTTGATTCATTTGATCTGACTATCTCAGGTATGTTCGGTGAGTGTCTTTTTACCCGTTTGGGGCCGTTTGGTTAGTCCCGTTTTCTTTTAGTTCTGATACGAGTTGTTCGTGGAGATACTGTCGAGTACTTCCCACGAATCGATGAAGGTACCTGTACAATTGCTTGATTTGTTCAATTTATTTTGCGTGGTGGTGAATGTTTTGCGGTTGCGCTTTGCGTGCATATTCCCCCAGTGAACCCGAATGGGTTGTCACTTATTGTAGAATTGATTTTGTAATTGAGTTTGATCTGTATGATTGTAAGTGGTTATCCCTCACCAAACACAAGAATCAAAATTCTTTATGGTGAGGTATATGCACACAACATTTTCTGCGTATGATTGTTTAAAAAGTATGATATATATTTTTAGTTAAATAAATAAATAAGAAATAAATAAATTGGTCCTGCTCATTCGCCACTCAAAGGCCACTGTGCGATCCCGCTAAATACGCTGGTGGGGCCGCATAGTGAAGCACACGAATTCACTCTCATTGTCCTCGGCAAAAAAATTTCTTTAGGGCCGATATAGAGTTATTGCTCTTAGAACAGTCCTGGGCGCACGCTGGCTGAGTTAGACGTGTTGGAGTTAGACATTCTATCATTCGTGTCATTGTCAATGTTTTTCTCATTTTTAGCACTTTAACGCAATAATTGATACGTATACTCACTTACATACATATCAACTTTCCTTGTGAAATATGTTAGGACACAGGTTAATATGATCGATTCTGATAACTCACGCACTTATTCATGCATATCATTATTATATCTGTTTTATTTCAAAAATGTACAGCGAAGGAGCGCGCGTTTCAATTTTACCACCGTACGAGAAAGGTTAACGAAAAAAAATGCCTAATATGAAGTGAGAGTATTCAAGAGGGGCAGTCCTTCTCGAAATGTTACAAAAATGTAACTCAATTGTGTGTTGTGCAAGGTTTGGTTTAAATAAAAATCAAAATAATTGTATTTTACTTCAAAGTAACTGGCGTTACAATTAATGATATTTAAATAGTTTATTTTAATCATAACACAAAATTTAAAAAAAAATAACAAAATTTCAAATAGAACGTGCTCGAATTTCATCCCGTGTTTAAATTAATTGATAATTAAAACTCGGCGTATTTCGAGAATTAAAATCAATAATAGGTACGAGTGAATGGCAAATATACAAAAGGGAAATTATTTTTTATAATAATAATTGAAAGATGTCTGCGATTAATACTGCAATACGATTATTTTTTTATTAAATAAAAATCACTTCTACTCGTAAAACGTTTGAAAGCAGGAAAGGAAAAAACGATGACGCAATATTCTCTCTACTTTAAACGATCGAGTCTTAAAAACTGTCATAGGCAACGTGAGCTCTACTCGAAATTCTCGCACGTCAACTTATAATACTGTAACGAGGCTAAAACGAATGGAAGATATTCTAAGGCTTTAGGGAAGCATCTAAAGCATTGTAGAAACATCTATAAAAACCTGGAAGTCACGAGAAAGTTCTCCTAAACACTAGGAACGCCTAGAACGTTCGATATCAGCATTAGCCAGATATAAATAGGACCGCGCTCGGAAGTTGTTGTACTTTTTAGCGCGCTTGACAGCGGAACAGGAGCGGAGGCAGCCGCGAGCTGCGAAGGCCATGGTGGCCAAGCGAGCGATAATTCGACAGCGAATAATCGAGAAAAGTTCCTACCTAGCGAAATAAACCGAAGCGAATAATACGTGCGGAAAGAATGTTCTAGTGAGTAGTGAATAAAGTGTTAAAGCGATTATAAAGTGTCTATTTACGAGTGATAAGTTTTTCGAAATAGTTGAATTTAAATAAAAGCGTTAAGTTTAATATTGTTAAGTAACTTTGTACGTTTGATTAATTAATTAATCAGTAATTAATAAATTCCATAAATAAATTCCAGAGTTTTCATTAATTCACGACACGACACGTAACAACACATTTGGTTAGATCTGCTTAAGAATTTTAACACTTAACCAACAAAGTAATATTTACCTAACAATTAAAATGCGAAGGATCATTGGTAGTTAAAGTATCCTATTGGTAATTTAAATGCCCGTAAATCAAACTTGCGCTGCTCTCCTTTAAGTAACTTAAAATATCAATCTGAAATTTAAGCTTAAGTTACTGTTAAGTTAATATTGTTCACCAAAATCGTTGCTAATAAACCCGCTAACCATTTTTGTGGTTTCAGCCAGTGCAATGTAACTACGCTTATATCTCACTTTTCCCGTACTTGGAAAACTTCTACGGCAAGTTCGAAAGTTTATCTCAAAGCGCCATTTCAACTTATTTCGATTTTTCGCTACGTTCGCTAATAGACTCGATAATTTCCGTTCAGAGCACAAATTTATATTGAATAATTTTAAAATTATTCAAGCTAACCTTACTTGGATAATTCTTCATACAGCACCTATTTATAATTAATAGCTGTTTGTTTTATTTTATTACTTTAATTATTCGATTTGTTCTGTTGAGTCTCAATTTTTATCCATCTACGACGGTTCCTCGTAACGGAGAATCGTGAACTTCAAGAACTCTCACCTTCTTGAATATACTCCACTTTTCTCGATATACAGTAGATCTGAGAACTGTGAGTGGAAACCCATTCATTACTGAGACCGGAGGGAGCAAAGACTCCCGTATCGATCCCGATCATAACTATCAGGTTGGCATTTATATTGTGGCAACCATGCTACGTCATAATCATATACACAGCAGCAATACAACACGTCACAGTTGCCAATAAAAAGGACTTTCAGTGCCCATATAATGCAAAATTTATTCATAACATCAAGATTCAAATTAAGTGCAAAGCTGACATAATAATATTGATTGATGGTGGTGGACGCAATGCACGTAGCGTTATATAAAATAATTTAACACGCATAAGAGCACATTGTAAATGAAACACATAAAAGAAATGTAAGGGGATGGTGAATAATATTACCCTTGCATGTCTCAAACACCTCTTAAAGGAAAATATAGGCAGAGAGGATAGTAAGGATAACCAGGATCGAATTCAATCCATCCAAAAGTGGGAGGGTGGATGTATCTCACCCTCTTCGATAGCATAAGATCTCCTTTAAATTCCACCGTGACACCCTCCCCCTAATAAATTCTTGGAAGAGTTCGAATTCTGTCACTCCTCATAAGGTCATCGTTTCACAAAACCACCAAGAATAATTTAGATTTTAGAACCGTTACCAAAGAAGTTGTTGCTCTTTCTGCTTGGTCAGTCCAACAGATGACAATATTCTTCCTATGACAATAATCTTCTCGGTACATGCCCAACAAAATTGAAGAATTCGTCTTATGAAAATGCTTGCAAGTCTAAACTTGATGTGAATGATGTGGAATGGAGACATCCATACTATATGCAGTATTTTGTTCAATTTGTTCGTTTCGAATAGCGCTATGGCGCACCAAGAATATCCTTCCTGGTATCCCTTGTAATCCCTCAATACTCAGGGGATGTGCTTCGGCATCTGACTCACAAAACCACAAAGAATAATTTAGATTTTAGAACTGTTACCAAAGAAGTTGCTCTTTCTGCTTGGTCAGTCCAACAGGAGACAATATTCTTCCTCTTGGTCTTTTCTCATCTAATGCCCAACAAAATTGAAGAATTCGTCTTAGGTAAATGCTTGCAAGTCTTAACTTGATGTAAATGATGTGGAATAGAGACATCCGTAGCATATGCAGTGTTTTGTTAAATACTACATCTCAAAGGCAATCAATTTGTCTTCTCTCGTACACGAGATTGCGCAAGCCAGGTCTCTGCTTTGAAAACACCGTTGTCCTTTTTTTTATCTTCTTTGCTGTCATTTAAATCCTCAATAATTCAAAATGCTTACTAAAACGAGTGTATAAAATATCTACTTATTTGTTTTATAACTACACGCATTTTAATTTAGTAATTGTTATTGCAGTTTATCTGTGCGAGAAAAATCTACTTTGAGATATTGATTTCGTTGTTGGATCGATAATTCTTGACTGATTAAACTTTTCTTGACTCTCGGAAATATATAATAAATATCATAAAAGTCAGTACAGTACATTCATATCAGGAGCTAGTAAATAATATATAAATATCACGAGATCTATAATATATTTGCATAAATATTAGTCCAGATACAGTACAGTGGTAGTTATGATGAATTTTTAGATTAAAAACCTCCACGACGAATGAGTAAAGTCCATTAGGTAAAAGAGAATTGAATATTTTAGGGATTAAGTAATTCCTAGATCCAAATATCGTCTCCTGTAAACAATAAATTTAGAAAAGATAGGAGACAAAGAAAATATTTTGTTTATTACACTTGTGATATTGTGAAAATATTCCCTTTTCAATTAATTTCTATCCAAAAATATACGATAGCTGCACTAAATAAAAAATGACAATTTATTATAAAAAAATAATTTCTTGTATACATCAGTTAGGATCGACCAGTCGATGACCTATCTACCGTCCTTTACTGGTATTTTTATTTGAAGGTTTACCGCAGAGGATGCAATGCTTTCTTCGAGTGAACGAGACGGTACTTGGTTGATCCTCTGTGATACCGGGAGCGTTTCTTTAAAGCGAGTATTATAAAAATGAAAAGGATCTACGGATAATCTGGTCAACACCCCGAGTATTATCTTGATAAGGGTTGGTTTTTGATTGCTTGTTTTAAAAATTGAAACGAAATATTTTCATCACTAAATAAATCAAGTTCTAACTTCATTTATCGTTGATCATCGGATGTTCTTCGTAACCAAGGAAAATTTTCTCTCAGGATTATGGCTTCTCAGGTGATCCCGTAGCATTTTCGAAACGGGAATACAGCATATGTTTGCTTTTCATTCTCTTTTTATTTTCTTCTGGTTGCATCACGTTGCACGCTGACGTTTTATTAGGCCTCTTGCGACTAGTTGCAGGTATCGCTATTAATGTTGGCTATGGGAAAGTCCCCAGGAAAGTTTTGAAGCGTTGTTGTAATCTCGTGTGAAAATTTGTCCTGAGATAGATGGGAGTGCATAATTTCCTTTGATTTCGGGAATTCTGCAGAAAATTATGATTGCAGAAGAATGATATCTTCGATTATTAGTTATTTTGACCTTTATGGGCTTTCCGTTACTAACCTTTGTGCATTTATGTTGCGATTTAATCGAAAGGGAAATAGTTTTAGTAATAGGGAGTACATAAATGTTGTTCACTTATATCTTATTTTTTGCTTAGATCGTCGATTTTGAAAAATATTTTTCCAGTGCGACCAAACGCGTCGCGTGGTGCTCGGCCCATGGATATTTTAGCCTACTTAATTGTTTAAACATAAAGATCTTATTAAGTTTCTTCTTATAAATATATTATTATCTATTTTACATCTTCCCTTTCAGAATTCTAGTAAATGAATATCCCCTTTAACGGTTTTCTTTTTTCAATATGAAAACATAATAGTGTATATCTCTAGAAGCGTCTGAGATTTTTAATAAAAAATCACTTTAAATAACAGGGCCTCGCTGTCCTTTGAGAGAGTCGGAGGTTTATCATCTTTCTGTAATACTCTGCGGGTGGAAATCACCCCTCAATCCATAACGCTCCATGGGGCAGGAGTAACCCCGGAGTTATGGTCCTGCGAGGGTTGTTGCGATCAGCGGAATACGGACGCTCCACTTCACGGGCACACCTTTATTTTGTTGCCTCTTTGCAGGATCATCCCCCCGTGTGGCGTAATACACTACAAGGGTGGAAAATTAATACAGGATTAATTAAACGAATGTGGAGCAATTTTGCGAAAGAGCTTCTCTTGTTTATTTAGCGAATATTAAGAGATGATATACGTTTGCGTTTCAATATTCCTGTACACGATAATATTTTCAAACCAAACTTTCTACCATTATTCACAAAATTAGGTAATCAATATGATAATTATGTGTCTTAAAATAATAAGCTTAGTGTGATATTCTTGTTTTGTTCTTATTTGTTCTGGGTCCAATAAAAGATCTTGTTGTAGACTCGTAATTTATTGGCGGTAGCAATACGTTTTAGAGATATGGTGATAACAATGAACAATAGCGATCGGTCTCGATATATCGCAAAAAAGCCCTTTCACTCTCGCTGCTCGCCCTTATATCCATTTACCCTCTTTGTCATGCTCTGTCCCTTTTGCGCGTCGCGACATACGTTCCGCAGATCCATTACACTTAGAATCTACAAAATATACATAATTTATTTGAAAATCACTATGAGCCTAATCTTTAAAATCAACTGGTGTAAGAAAGGAATGGTTGTAATGGAAATATTGAGAAAAGTTGAAAAACGTTTTATTGTTAAGAAAATTAATTTGATTAAAATAATTTTGTACCCATCTAATCATAGATGTTTCCACCTAAGTCATGTATTCCATTGAATGTATTTAGTTTTATACTTCGCCTATCGGTAAGAGTCACTCACGAAACTTGAGTAGCATAATGCACATAGGGCAATAAGTTTTCTTCCATCCATTTTGAAGATTATCATGAATAATCTCCACACATAATGCCGCTTCCATCAATAGTATTTGGGAGACTTTCAGAGGATCCAAGCGGTTGTGACGTGGTTTCTGAGGGGTGTGCTGGGGGTGGAACAGCCTTATGGGTCTGGGGGAGAAGATCCACAATTATAGAGAACCTCTGTAAATATAGAACACCTACCTCTTTTCATAGTTGGATCCCAGATGAGCTGGATTGGACGTGTAATCAGAATCCCAGCGGATTACCAGATTACTCCAGTGGATTTTCTCGGGAACCCCAAACGGATGGCGCCTAGCGGGTCACGCAAAACCAGGGTAAACAGATGGGGAGCCTGTACAAAGGGAGGCTTGGTATACAAGTCTGTAGTCACCGAAACAGCGAAGTTCTGGGACACCTGGAGATTTTGTTGCTGATTTGATGAGTTTTTGACCATTTTAGAAAATTAAATGATTAAAATAAAACACAAATCACTTTTCATGTTTGTGTTTACTGGGGTATTATGCCGTGTTGTTACGACCTTTCGGGCCGACGTTTCGGATCCCATTGCAGGGTCCATCATCAGGGCTGATGTGTTGTTGTTAATGTTGGTGTTGTGGTTAAGCATCGGCTTGCAATACCGTGCCAAAGTCATGATGTGTTGTATTGTGTTGTGTGTATGATTCATCTGTTGTCTGATCACTATCTCTGCGGAGTCTGCGACGAGAATGACTTTGAAGCGCCGGATACCAAGATGTTTTTAATTTGAGACCAACATCCCTATTAATATTTATAGGAAAGGTCGTAACAACACGGCATAATACCCCAGTAAACACAAACTTGAAGATTCTGAGTGGCCGTGAAAACCTAAGATCATTCTTAACAAATTACTTTGTTTTATTTTAATAATAATGTCACCACAAAGTTTAAACTTTCATCAGAAGAAAAAAATATTCTTCGAATAATTAAATAATTAAGTTTGTTATGTCATTTTGAATATTTGTGTTAAGATATTTTCATACATAATATACATAAGACTAGATTAAAGTTCTCCAATGATGATGGGATAAAAAATATATTTTAAAATTTAGACAGAATACTATGCAAGTAACACATCATCTGAAATTGAAATAAATTATTACTAAACATACTCCGACTGATAATTTTTAACAAATTGGTGACCATATTTTTAATTATTTATCATAAATAAAATTTAATAAAATAAAAATTCTGTAAAGAAGTAGAATAAAATAAGATGTCTAATTTATCAGCGGCGTCATCTATGATGTTTCATGGGATTAAAAATTTTTCAAACCACAGATGGCGTTAACTTAGTTAAAAATTCTAAGCAAGGTGGGCAAAAACCGTAATTAATAAATTATTAACTTTATTAATTCATTAGATACGCATTTAATAGGAGCAGCGCATTTTTTAACATTTTTAATTCACACCAAATTTCGCAATCGTCATGACTACGGAGCACTTCTCACACGTCAAAGGATACTTAATCGCTCGTTAAATTTATTGTCACTTGATCATACTCTGAATCACCGTTACAACGCAAATACTAAGTTCGAAATGACCCGGTAAATCTCCTTTTATAGTCAATGTCGCTCATTAACCTTCCTAAACTCTTCTAGCCACTTCCGTTTAAGGTGCTGTAAAATCCTCAATTACCAGCAATTCCTTCCGCTTCTCAAAATTTGACTGATATGTGGAATCGGTGAACGTTACATTGTGTGAAGTGATTACTCAAACCAGCCTCAAGACAGATTGTGGACACTGTAATACCCACGTCTGTCCACACATACTTTGCCATTTAAATTGCTTCTTTTGTGCAAGACATTTATAATTATTTATCGTCTTTTTCTTCTTCCTCTTTTGTTAGATCCTTGATGAAAGGTCGGTCCTGGTCTTGTGACGAGGACGTCCAGCTCTCTCTCCATCTCTTTGGTGGTCTCCCTGGCGGTCGGCGCCCCTCTAATCCCGCGCATCACGGCTCTTTGAAGTCTTGCCTGCTCCATTCTCTCGACATGGTCCCTCCAGAAACGCCTTCTCTGCCTGCTCCATCTTAAAATGTCTTGTATGTCGCAGCTTCTGCGAATTTCCGCATTGGGTACTCTGTTTCTGATGATCTTGCCCGCAATGGGTTTTAGGGTCTTCATCTCATTTTGCCATACGTTGCATACTCGTTAAACTGATTTATACTGAAATTTATCTGAAGGGATATAGAGATCTTAAATTGGAACGATACGGAGCTAAACTGAGATCAATGAAGTATTATTCTTGAGGAAGTTAAGCTGTACCAGAGCCAAAGGTGTTGAATTTGTAGTCTGTGCGTATGTGGAACATTGTCAGGGTTAAAAAGTGATTAAATTGTAAGTAACCATGTTCAATGTAATGGCTGTTTAGTTTTGTGTTTGGGGGTAATTATACTGATGAGTGTACACGACACAACACTCTTGTTGCATGTATTTCGACCATGAGCCAGAATGGATTACAAATAGGTGGCGGGCATGCGACTCGTTAGGGAACTTCAGTTGTCTGTTTTACCGACCAAAACATGTTATTACTTTACAGAAACATTATTTACCATTTGGAAACATGCTTAATTCCGGCTTCATATATTATGAAGCAACGTCTGATGGCCGTAAGGTAGTGGATCTGAATATTCAGAGTTGACTCGTGTTATCACGAACCATCCGAATCAAAATATTTTCTAAAAAATTGTACATATGTGAACTGAACCCTTTCTTAAGACGAGGTTTGGGTCACAGTTGAAACATGTCCCTCTTCGCGTTTATTTAAAACGCATTTATACGGTCGTTAAATTGCTCTGGGAATAAAATCCAGTGTTGTGTCTAGAAAAATTTACTTTAATTTATTTTCATTTACTTTCTGTCCCCTTATACCAGCATACAATTGCTGTTTGGGGACATGCTATTTAATTTTTAATTTTAATTAATACAAATAACTAATTAATGTAGTGTGATCATATAAGAATATGTAAATAAAATAAATATTATCAACTATCTATTCAACTCATCTTAGTTTGTAACATGCTCATTATTCTTATACTGATTTATTCTTATTTTGATACAAACATTGTATGGTGTCACCTACCTTATATTCTCACTTAACATTACTTGGCTATATGTATCACTTTTACTCCAATTCTTTCTCCTTTCAACTTTTATTTTGAGCTGTCATCCATGTATTTTCAATACTCATTCATGTATTCGACATACATCATATTATTCTTTTACATACTCTGTATTTATGTATTTTGTTGTATCTTTTATATTTTGCACTATTTATATTCCTGCTTTGTTATTTTCTGATGTTTGATATTTATGCTTTGCTTTTTCATCTCCTTGTATTTCTGTTTTTGTTTATATTTTGTTATTTACTTGTGATTTTATTATTGTGTATTGTTATTTTCTTTGAATAAACTGTCTTGTTTAAAAAAAATAATTGTACGTACTCTAAATATTCAAAACGTATAAAAACTGGTCTACAAAGTAGTTAAAAAAATTAAATCATTTTCAGGCATTTTCTAGTGTATTTCTTAATAGTTCGAAAGAATCTCGTATACGCATATAAAGAATATAGCTTTAAAAACACATTCACCCGTGAAATATCATGGGACACAATAATTGCAGGATTTTGACGCTGAAGATTCATGAACAGAAAACCATTTGTTTTTTTAAATTGAATTTTATTCACTTAAACCTAAAATTAAATTTAATAAAATAATAATTTAAAATTGTCAAGACCGTGTGATTAGATGGGGCGACCCTTGCGTGTTGCCCGAGTCATTGCGCGTAACACTGTAATTGTATAACACTCTAGTTGTAATTTCAGCTTTATTCCAAGTTACGGACGTTACGGACACACAGACAGAAAGACATCGAAATTATTATATTTAGATTGTAAATCAGCAAGTTACGAAAATGAACATTGCGCGAATGAATGAACAAGTGTAGTAAATTTACATTGTTGAAATCCTCCAATTAATAATTCATAATTCATAGAATTAAAACAGGATCGCTCAGGTGGTTTGGGCATGTTGAGCGAATGAATGAGGAAAGAATGGTAGGAAAGATATGTAATGCAAGTGTTGACGGCGCCAGAAAGAGAGGACGACCGCGGAAGACGTTGCATGACCAAATTAACCAGCTACTGGAAGATGGTTCCGTTAGAAGCCTCAACAACCGTCGAGCTTGCATGCGAAGATGTATGAATGTGGATGAGGCGAGAGTTGTATGTCAGGACAGAAGATTATGGCGCTCTATCCTCTCTGCTAACCCCCACGGAAAAACGGCGTGATGGTAAGTTAGTTAGTTAGTTAGTCCAATTAATAAGTAAACTAACCGTTAACTCGTGAAAATTTACGGGACATAATAATATTAGTGGCTGAGTGTAGACGATGATTAATTTTTTTAACATGTTTGTAGAAAATGTACTTTTTTTCTAAACTATTGTGTATAAAATGTACTTGCATAGAAGTAAGTTATAATCGTACACTTTTTCTGTTTCAAGACAGAGCTCTCTAGTGAGACAGGCATAGTAAAATCAAACATTACCAATATATATAGGTAAAGCAATGAAATAAATGAAAAAAAAAATTAATAACGGCCTTCGCGCGTAACCTGAGCCGCGCGCTGATTAGCATGTCATACTCGGGCGCTCGGGCTTCATCAGTGTTTTTGTTGTAATTCCAGCGAGTTATGTATAGATACACATTCGAAACTAGGATAGTTAATGATATTATTTGAATTATATTGTAAATCAAAACGTTACGAGAATGAACATTGCAAAATGAAATTCAGTGTTGAAATCTTTTAATTAATAATTAAAAAATTGATAAATAATTTTAAAAGCATGCGTAGCAATGAATTTTTCACACATTTAACCATATTTCGATATTTAAAAACACTAGTTACAAATACAGTCCGTCAGGATGGATTATTTCGAGAACTGTTAAAACGATAATATGGTATCATTCAATTTATCTGGCAACATATTAATCATTGATATCGCGTGTTGGCGATTATAAAAACAAAAGCGATGAAAAATGGGATGTCGGTGCTTAAAGGGTTAGATTTTACATTTCGATCGATCACAGCGGTAACGAGTCGCATCCGTATTTGAAAAAAATAATATTTCAATTTAGATTTCGGTGTGATTTGAATATTCGAGCGAATTCTTGTACCACGGTTTAAAGATTTTGATTGCGGATCAAGATAACCCGTAGCGATGTTTAATCAGCTCTCAGCTAAAGTGGTTGGTTTCCCTGTTTCTGTTGTAATAAAATTAAAGTAATAAAAGTTTTTAAGGGAGTGTTTTTAAATTTTATAAATTTCTAGAACTTCTTATCAGATTGTTTGAACTTACCAAATTTAAACCCGTTTTTACTAAATGGCTACTTAGATTTCCATTAAAGGAGAGCTGAATGTGAAAACTTCTCGAATTCGAGGCATAAATAACGGTCATAAACAGTACATTGCTACCACACATAAACTGATTTTTCCGAATTACCTACATAAGGGTATTACTGTATCGCTATTTCATATGTAGGTAAAAAAAGTTCCATTCCCGGTGAGCATATATGCATTTCTGAAGCCTGGGTGTTTTTTTTTATATGTTTCGCTACAGTAATTGTGTCTGTTGTAATAAAAAACAGAAAATAAACAACAGTTTGAGCGCCCAAAAAATAGAAAAAAATTTGTATCAGCATTTTGTTAATAACAGAGCTAGGAGAATATCCAATTTTTTACCATACAAACCATTTTTAAACGAATTGATATCATCACTTATAGAATTTCTATTTGTTAAATTTCAATCGGAAAACCGCCATTTTAACTTTTTATTGGCGAGTCGTGATTTTATGATGTGAAAATTTTGCATTGCATGATGCACACGAATTTCGTTGCATCCTAAAATTTCGCTCTCAACGCGCCCACCTAAATATTTGTTTATTTATTTCATCGAAAATGTTATCTTCTTATCTCATTATTGAGTATTGTGACTACCGGTTTGTGACCTGTTGATGTCCAGAATGATTTTACTCCACCTTTCTCCACAGTCCACATTTGGAGTGCTGGTGCAACAGCATAGGTAGTACCAAATTTGATCTGATTGGTCCATTGTGTGTAATTAGTGAAGGTTACATAGTGTAAAGTGATACGATACGTCATAAGCTCTTCAAAGCTCTTCAAAGCTCCTCAAAACTCTTAAAAGCTTCCATCCTTACTTTCCCATGTAAATAACTTCTCTATGAGACATCTATGATAAAGGTTGTTTTTTAGAGGCGAAAAACTTTTAATTGATATAAAATACAGAAAAATATTTTTATTATGCATGAAATTGGCTTTATTTGACAAATAATTTTATGGCATTAATATTTGAATGTGATTTCGGAGAGAGTGTGATGATTGGACTTCCAGATTACGCTATGTACACGCCAGCACGGTGGTTACATGCCGAATTCAAATTCAAATATAAATGCCATAAAATTATTAAATAAATCTAATCCCGTGGATATCAAAAACATTTTTCTGCGTTATATTTTAATTTAAAGTTCTCCGTTTCTAAAAATACATCCTTCATATATTAATTAATTATGTTCTCTCTGAGGAAAAGATTCAGTATTATGTTCTTGAAAACTTTGAAGGTACTAAAAATATTCTGAATATATTATTTATTTAAAAATATGATTTTATTAAACATAAGGTAGTTTTTGCACGCTCTCCTTCAAATCAAATAAACATCTGTTTTTAGCACCCTAATGGCACTGTCGTGTGTCACGTGATTATTTGCTTGTCATTATCATTTGTCAGGTTGACAGCCGTCATTCTGTGTGCGCGCACACTGAGGCGGGCGGTACTTTATTTTTTTGTGATGTGCTTTTAAAGGCACACCTGCGAAAAGTCTATTACGTCCGATGGTTTTGCAATATCGTCCCATGTTTTTGAACTCCCTTTTAGCCAACGGGTTGACAACTGACATTTCCCAGAGCCGTCAGTTTAACATGATCCTTCATATTTCAGTTCAAATATGGCAGCCTTTTTAGAACAGTTTTAAGGTTCTGTAAAATCGCACCCCGATTTACTTTTGTAAATATGCATTCCGGGGTAATGAGATTAACATTTGTTATTGTCGTAATTCAAACAGTATCTATTGTAAGCATTGATAGCGATACTTTTACACACGAACATGTGTAAAAATATCGCTATCAATATCATTATTATTATTATATATCTAATAACAAGACAGTCATATTTTAAAACGAATATTCTTGCACTCAAGTTAAAGAAAAATACATTCAATGCAACTGTATCACTTTTCATTATAAAACAATAATGTAATGTCTTACAAAGACTATTTTTTTTATATAAATAGACTAAATGCTGACATACTTAATCAATAACGTTTTTTTTAAAGGTGATAGATTTATACTCGGAGTGTTGGATATTTCGACTAACAGGTCTATCTGATAACCAATGTAGTTTTCAGAACAATCTAGAAAATTCTATAAATACTTGGAACATACAAAAATATACCAGAAACTAACAAAAATCCAACGTGAAAAATGACGCAATTCGGAACATTTCAGTTAGACTGCCGCGAAAAACCATAGAAAGAGCGAAACAGACAGACTGGCGATATAAGTGCGAGTTTGACTAGCGACTTGTAACTACCGACGGCGTGTTCGATATAGCTCAAAGAGATACAAACGATATTAATTAAAAATTCAAGAGACAAGTGGAAGATTCGCGAGTTATTAGTGTGAGATATAGAACGAGTTACAGAATAGTGCTACAGTTAAATTAGTATGTATTGAAATGAAATTTAAAATAAATTAAATTATTACGTTCATATATCAAACAGTTGACTGTTTGATAATGGCCTTACAAGCCGAAACAGATGTTTAATTTAAAACAACACTTAACCTGCATTGTTTCATTTTGTTTTCCTTAAAAATTGCACATAAAAGGCACATACAAAATTTTCCCGTCTTAATAGCGACATGCTCTTCGTTGTTCCAGGGTTTTCATGTTGCGAGAGTTCGCTACTTCCAAATTGTACTTGTACTTACATATGCACATTAGATCTGACGTTAGAGTAGAAACTGTCTTTTATTTGTTCTAATCTCGTAATGTATGCTATCTGCTGCGGGTTCCAGAACTGAAATGCACACTCTAAATGAGTACAAACTAAAACATAGTACAATACACGGGATTCTGTTCACGATGAATATTGGATACATTCCACAGTATACCGTGTATAAAAAATGTCTAAAAAATTCAGTACAATACAGAAAAAATAAGGATTTTTTTTATTGTAAAAAATCAACCGAGAATGTAAAAAAATACAATTCATTATTGTTTATTATGTCAACATTGTATTTACAAAATTAATATATGTGTAAAAAAATGTATGGGTACGTTAAAATATATACGCGCATTAGAAGTTATATTCTTTGGAACTAAGTTGGACAACATAAGGAGTATCAAATACAAACTAGAATTGACATAATTGACAGTTCTCCATCAACATATAAAAAACCCAAAGTACAAATAAAATACAGTACCCGCGAACAGAGTAAGATATTGTTTACAAAAGATAAAATTAAATTGCTAGTACATAATTCAATCACCATTAATAGCGCCCGGAGCATATGCAATTTTCTTAACAGTATTTAACCAATTTAGTTTAAAAAGAAAAGCCTTCGAATCATGCATACTGCCAGTGATAACGTATGGATTGGAGACAATTACACTTAAGATGTGGGAATGCTTAGATGCACTCAAAATAAGATGTGGGAATGCTTAGATGCACTCAAAGATCATTGGAGAGATCCATGCTTAGTATAAGCCTAAGAGGAAGGAAGGAAGAAGGAAGTTAACATGGAAATAGGCAGGACATATTGCAAGGCAGGAGAGACTCCTAGAGTTCTGAAGTGAAGATCTTGGGAGAATATCAGAGGCCTCAAAAGACATGGTCTGACGATAAAGCCGCTGTGGGGGGGAACAAATGGCTACAAGAAGCAAACAAAAGAGAAGGGTGGAAGGTTATGGAAAAAGCCTATATCCCGCGCTGGAGAAATGAAGTCTGAGGAAGAAGTCGTCACTTATAAGAATTGCTATTGGTTAATTATAACTCAGAAAACTGCCATCTCAGCTTTTGATTGGTGAGTGGTGTAAAAATTCTATAAAACGACGCGTGCGCATGTTTTGCATACTAAAATATCACACAAACGTTTCTAAAGAAGTATAAGTTGAAAAATCATAATACATATTTTTTTTCACTCTCTATCAGGTACTAAGCGCACTCATTTACGCAAGTTTTGTACAAAATCAATTTCATCGTTTAGATATTCATGTGTTCTATACTATTTGGTAGGTATCAAGTTTATAGGTTCTATCGTTTTGAACAAAACATCAATTATTTTGTGTTTTTTTTTTATGAGTTTAAATGAGCCTTGCAACTGTCGAATTTCGATGAAATTGCACATTTCATTCTATTTTGTGATAATTGTGATCATTTGTTGATGCAATGAATTTAATAGCATTCTTCGTTGACCTCCTTTTTTGTCACTATTTTTCTTATAACTTTTGCAGGCTTTTCAAGTAGATTTTTCATTGTTGTCGTTAAGAATAAATTAAAAACAAATTTATTAATTAGTTAGAAACCACGGATCTCTTCCTATCTGTGGCAGGCGCGTTATCCAGTTAGCTATAGTGGCCTTTTCCGTGAATATATCGACCGTATCTGTAGGTCTCATTTTTAACATATATTATCCATTTTTAGAGCAATCCATTTTTCTGGTGCGGTATGGCTATTTCTTTTCTTTTTTTCTGCCCCGGATAGGATGAGATCGATCCGTGGAGGAGGAGGAGAAGAAGATCCGTGGTTCGAATTCCGGTAGCAGCCAAATATTTTTTTGTGGATTTGATTTTTCTGTATGTCTTTCTCATTGATTAATAAATTTGGTTTTCAATTTCACAGAACTTTATTCTGAAAAAATTGCACAATTCACAGTAAGAATGTGTTCTTGAATAATAAGAATATAATGATTATAGAGTATTATCCCGATGACTTTTACATTGTTTTTATTTTATGGCCCAATTGTGTCTCTTGTGTAAGCAAAATCAATTGTTTTTCCTTAAAAATATTATTTGAAAGATTTTTTTTTGTAACGGGATGTTTTTCTCGCTAACGGGGTTTGTTTATCTTACAATATGCGGAAACAATAATGGACTAATGATTTTTAGCGTTAAGAAATTTGTTTACTCTACAGTAGGCGGGCTTAAGCATTTTTAACGCCCGATTTTAACGTGTTTTTGGTGAAAAATGGAAAAAAAAAAAACAACAAAAAACGCTTAATTAAATTATTATTAAAAATATCAAAATTAATTAACATTTTTAATATTTGAAGTAATAACATTGTGGTTAGAAATTTTGAGTAACGTAATTAATTTCGTTTTTATACAGAGAACTTAATTATGAAAATAATTAAAGAATATCGCTGTTGCTTTACACAACTACATCTCGGAATTTGCGAATCAATGAATAACGTACATAGCAACCATGAAAATATAAAAAAAACTCAAAATTTGAAAAAATTTACATAAAATTTTCTAAAACTTCACACATGATTTCTATTGTTCCAATTACGACCTTGTTCGTTGTTGAAATATGGAAATAGTTCAACACAAAACTGTATTTGTCTCTACATGAGAAAGTTCAGAAATTATCCTTGACTCTACCCAACTGAGTTTCTCCAGGGTATATTTACATACAGGGTACAATAGTTTAGGGACTAGAAGTAATGTTTATTTGATTATGAATTTTTAACAGTATGATCTTTAATCATTTAATTATGCGGAGCATTGATTTATATGTTCCTGATGATTACCTAAGACAGCGTCAACATGTTTCACATTCCAATATACAGGACCAATCTGCCAAAGGTATGCCTGTTAGAAGATTTGTTTCTATACTGAACAATATCACTTTTGATATTAATTTATTCCATATCTCTGAAGGGGTTTTATGAAGCAAGATTATTATACAATGATGTAGATATATAATTATTTGTAGTCGATATAAGTTTCTGTAATGATACTTCAATATTTTGTAAAAAATTAGTCAGAAATATTTAAATAAATGCAATATTTGATATTTGATTTTGTTTTTCGCAATATTTGATTTTGTTTTTTTTTTACTATTTTATGTTTTGAACTGTTTTTCTTTCTCTTTTCTTTTTCATTTTGTGATTCTATGATTTTAGTATGTAAGAGTTTTTTGTGTGTAAAGCGCCCTTGAGGTGAAATTTTCACAAAAATGGCGCTATATAAATAATCCAATATTATTATTATTATTATTATTATTATAACATTTTAGACTCATAACATAGGCAGGTATCTGCCGACCAAGTTTCTGTTGCTAACTTTGGTACACCTTGTTTAAAAACAATGTTTAGTTTATTGAAAAAATATAATATAATTCTTGGTGTCAAAATAGGCGGAAAGTAGCAGAGTTGAGGTATATTTTCCATGACACTCCCAGGTTGTAGAGCTAAAGATAATGTTGATGACGACATATCATTTTTATTACTTTTAAGTCTAGAATCTCTTCCGTTTTTATCCGAAGACTAAGTACACGTCGGTATAAACTCGGAGTAATGTCATTGTCTCAGCCCGTAGGAACGCTCGGAGCTCCCATCAGAACGTTAACTTTACCAAAATTAAATTAAATTCTGAGTGCCTCTGTATATTACGAAATAACGTAAAATAATGAAAACCTACCTACGTTTTCATAAATCCAACTTGTGCATATATGTTCGTCTAGGCCGAACGGAAAATTAAATTTCGCTCAAAGGATGTGTTTATTTAGTATTCGCGTATTATTTGAAGTCTTAAATACACACGCGGATAGTTAGTTTAAGATTAAAGCGGCAACTGTTCCTTACAAAAACATATAAAAATTACTCTGACATTCGCAAAGTTTACTTTGAAAGCCTTTTAGTTAGTAACTCTTACATTAAATTAGTGTTTTTCAAACGATGTTCTAAGGAGTATAATAACGTAACATCAAACATTCTAATAACCCATACCCACGCAACGGTGGATTTGTATGTAATAGTGAGGGGTTTGCTTTCTATATAGCTCCCGAATCACTAAAATGAGAAAAAAACTAGCAGCTTCAGAGAAATTGTATTCTTCTTCTTCTTCTGCTTGTGTTAGGATTATGTCCTGTTGTTTTTCGACTCCCGCTTCTGCTAGGATATGGATGACCAGCTGTTACTCCATCGTTTTGGTGTTCTTCCTGGAGGTCTGCTGCCTAGAGATTTGCGGGAGTCAAACAGGGAACCCTTGGTGCGAGAATCCAGTGTCATGCTCACTGGCTACGAGGGCCGCCCTCTCGATAAACATGTGTTTGTTTTCAAGTATCCGGCTACAATGGCAGCTTTATTCGCTTATTGAACTTCTTCATAAAGGTCACTATTGCTTGATATTTCGACGCCCAAGTATTTGAATTGTATTACGCATTCGCAGAGAAATTAAAAAAACAACAGATAGAAATAAATAAAATAATGTCGACAGAGATAGCAGAGATAGGCTCAGGGATTTCATGTAATGAAAATATCAAGCACAAAGCCCTCACACAAGCCAACAGGATCGAAACCAAGAGGAATGTGAATGGTACCCACCGCTTACCTAGGACCGTTTAATGAGAAGAAGTTCCCATATCGGTCCTTCTCATTCGTCTTCAGGTTGACATTTTTTTAGCTACAATGCAAGACCGTGCTGCCCCGCATGGGTCGTATAAACCGGTGCGAGGCGGCATGGCCGCAAAAACAAAACCATTCACAGACCGACACCATTAGATACGTCTTTATTGCGTAAAAAAAATACATAAATAAATACAAGAACAAAGAAAAGGTAAAAACAAAAGAAGAAAAATAATACATAGTAGACGAATTTCGCGGTGGCGGCAGTGGATGGCTAAGGTCAAACAGACACCCCCTAAACTGGGAAAGAAACGAAACAAAAAATAATAAAAATACATTTGGCTAGGGAAGCACGGGACCGGCAGGTCTTCATCCAATGCAGGAGCCCACACATTAACACAACACCAAAGAATGACAGAGTCAAACCACCAGTATACAATAAAACTTATAGCACAGATCCCCTCAGGATTTCCCAACGGGACACCCACACCCGAACGAATCTTCGGAAGCATCCGAAGTTCCTTTCATTCCTCACTAGGACTATGGACGTCCTGTCGCAGTCATTCCAAACTCAGTTAATCCTGCTAACATATCCTCTCTCGCGTCATTCATGATCGTACATTCCCAGAGGATATGTTCCGCCGTTTGGGTCACCCGCAACCAAGGGGAAGAGCAAGGTTGAGGTGGGCGGATTGTGTCCGGATGAACCTTCAAAAAATAGGCAAGTGCCGGTGATGACAAGAGATCAATGGACGCTAAAGAAAAAGAAGATGACAGTAAAAAAATATTTACAATATGCAAAATTCTACCGATTGATAAATAAGTTGCGATATCGGGCTAATAAGCAGATAGAGTTTGACATCGAAACTATATTAAGAGGTAAGCGAACTTTGAAACAGCGCGAATAAAGTGTTCCATTGACGGGTGGCATATTCTAGTGCGACTAGTGGAACTTTCCAGGGAATTTAAATTATTGCAAATTACGGAATGGTTTCCTAGCTCATATTTGTGTTCTGTGATTCGTGTTAAATACAAATTTTATAACTGTTATTTACAATTCATTTTATCATTAAGGCATTATTTATTAATAATTTATTGTAAAAAGTGTATTACGTATTGTGTAAAATCTGTCTAGTTTGAAACACAAACACATTGTATTTATTGATTTGCGTTTATTCATTTTGTTCTGAAAATTATTCACAATTTATTTATTATTAGGTCAATATTTATTATTAATTCATTTAAAAAAGTGATTCGTGTAATTATATCATATTCAAAATGTTCATGAAATGAAATGATCATCTATTAGGGACCTATTGCAGGTCTGTTTGTTAAAAAATAAAATAAAATTACTAACGAGAGATTCATTTTTCATCTCCCGCCTTGACGAACCCATTACAATACAATATTTAACTTTTTTTTCAATTGGTTGAGCAACTTTGTAGATTGACATTTAAAAAAATTATTTTATTATTTGTATATGACATTATTTATAAAACACCCTGACAATGGAAAGGTTTTTCCGAAACATGTAAGTAAATTAATAAAATATAAGTAGAAATATACAAATGATAAAATCAATTTTTTAATATTAGTAGAATCTCTAGAACAGATGTTATCAAGAAAAAATTTAGCCTACGAGATTTAAGATTAACTTTTTAAATGTCAATAAAATTTGTCGGCGGGACTTTTACGATATACCGCATTATTCATACACGTGTCTAAGCTATTTTTCGTAAAAATAAAAGGAAGGAAATGAATATAAAGGAAATGCGAGAAAATAACTAAATCCTCAATGCCTGAATTGGTAATTAAGTTTTCTCCGTAAAACCACAATATTTCGTTTGACTTATTCAGAAAATCCGCAAAAAAGATTGTCAAAATTGCATGTTTCAATATTTATTTAGAAACTTTTAACATTACATCATGTAAAAATCATGCTCGATTACTCTGCAAAATTTTGCAACAGCTTGCCTTTTTATGCATAGAAGCGCAATTTCAAAAATAATGGATAAATATGGAGTAAAAACTTTAGTAACGTTGACCAACAAATTACCAGCATTCTTACGCTATTTGATTTGCTTAGTTTTATTGAATTTGTTATCAAATTACAAAAAATACTATTATATTAATATTCCTTATTTGTAAAATGCATCCTTAACTATGATGCTGCATACAACGGATGTGACCTAACAAGCGGTTATTTTAGCCACTAAACAACCAGCCGATTGCCTTCTGATTTAATCCCATCCCAATCATAATAATTTCGTTATCTGTCCGTCTGTCCGTCCGTTTCTCTTTTCGGTAACGTTGTTCGAATTCACGACTGATAAAACGAAACTAAACGGCCGGAGATGGGGCTTGAACCCCGGGCCAGTGAATGGTACCCACCGCTTACCCAGGACCGTTCTAAGAGCAAAAGCTTCCATATCGGTCCTACTCAATCGTCGCCAGGTTGAAATTTCTTTCAATGAAATTGCCTCCCTTAAAAAATTGAGTCCCTGCTCCCCCGCTCAGGTCGTATAAACCATTGCGGGGGGGCAGGGCCGCAGAAACAAACCATTCACTGTCCCCGTGGAAGGAATCATCTTTATTATTAAAACAAACATAATTACATATATATTTCATGGTAGATACATTCAATCAGATGCAGTGCATGAACCCCGGGCTAGCAAACCCAAAGGCGGCAGTAACAGCGATGTTGCTGCGGCTGAGCTTGCGTTACCCGTCAAAAATACAGTACATATAGCAAAAACGCGAACTATTTCATGTTCTGCCCAGCGGAATCGTAGTTGTGCAAAAAATCATTGATAAAAAATCAATAAAATATTTTGATAAAAGCCGTTATTACTATTTTATGGGTGTCAGCTATAAACAAGTAAATACTTATACATAAATTTAAGAACACATTCATATTTGTGAAGTTGCAATCTTTCAGAACAAAGTTCTGTGAAGTATTTAAAAACAAATTAATTAATCAATTAGAAAGATATACAGAAAAATCTAATCCACGAGAAAATATGTGTCCAAATAAAATGAATTAATTGTTTAATTCTATAATATTACAAAGTAATTTGAACTACCGTATCAAAAAAGTGGATTGGTCTATGGACAAAAATAAAAATTAATCAATTATAAAAATGAGAATTGCCTGTAAGGTCGATATATTCACGAAAATCTAAAGGCTCCTATAGCTTAGTGGTCAGAGCACCGGCCCCGGAAAGGAGGTGACCTGAGTTCGAATCCCGGTAGTAGCCAAAATATTTTTTCGTGGAATAGATTCTGTATGTCTCTCTAATTGATTAATTAATTTGGTTTTTAATACTTATTCTTTAGGAACCGGCATATAAAAGAACCGCTATTTTTGATGGATGTTAGTTGGATGCTATTTGAATGTTAAATTTCATTTTGATTGTGTAATTAATTATCAATGATGATTTTAGTGGCATTCAGTGGTTAAAATCAAAATATGAACAAAGATTAGCCATCTACGTGGGAGACCTATTTACAGCAATAAAGAGACAAGGGAGCAAGGTAATGAATATTTATATAATAAGATTTTCAAAAGTCAAATCCATGTTGCCGTAGATTCTTTAATCTTGACTTTTTTTTTGAAGATATTATTATATTATAGTAACCTTATGAAAAACTATAAACTGTTTATTTTTCTCACGGATTCACAAGTACGCAGTATTTTTAATCTTTTATCGGCGAATTTTCTCAGTTTGAACAAGTGTGCCATTTATCAATGGAGTCGTTGTATTGCCTTTTCGATAAAGATTTATTTTGATGCGCATTGTTAGCTTCGCAGAATTGTATAGCTGAGGAAATGTTGTTTAAGCCGATTACCATGACCTATCGTTAGAAAAAACATCAATACAGTGCCTTAAACGAACAAAACACCGTGATATGATTGACAGATCGCCATAATATATCTAATAGCGTACCATGCGTGAACTTGAATAAATTAAAGCGGGGACTACACGCTGGATCCGTAGTAAAGAGATCATAGAATTTTTTTTTAAACAGATTATACGAAAACAAAATTTTACTAAATACTTTTTTGACGGTCGAGGAATTAAAAAATTATAAAATAAAATTAAGAATGTAACGGTTAAATATTAATTTTTTGTAAGATCTATTTCTACGCTTTATTTGCACTTGTTAGTTAGTAGTGAAGTGTTAAATATCCCAGCCAAAAATCTCTCTAATTTTTCTATTATGTGTACGAACTATAAACTTATCTAAGTAGTATATTTTGAATTAAAAAATATGTGCGCAAATGTTTTTCACTCATAAATCCGAGTTAAAAAGTACAAACTTAATTAAGAAGAAATTAATTATCTATGAGTCAATTATACAATTATGAGTTAATTAAATTATTATCTATGAGTTAATTAATTTATTATCTATGAGTTAATTAAACATTCATCATGTTTTGGGGCTTCATTCCTTTAGAGTACAATAGGTCGATCATTAATAAAATGCTTGTCCTATGTTTGGTCTATTGAGATAAACCTAAAATTTGGTTTTTTATTTTTCTTTCTGTGTGCGGGGGTTGGGTACATGTGTGTGGACATATATTTTTAAGTGAAGACCCAAACACCTTCGAAGGAACATTGATCCCCGCATGCGCACAGGTTTTGATTAATTTTTATTTTGAAACATAAAAAAACTTTTATTTCACGTTCACGTAGTAAAATCTCGAACGTGGATCTTACTATAAATTAGTTATAAATTACTTTACAGCAACATACAGTATTTTAAAGCCGTTATTATCATAGAATTGTAAAGACGTAATAATTTATCTGAATTTATCTTTACAGATATAACATAATATATAACATAGCACAAAATAACATTATTTTATAGATAACAATCCTAACAAGATAAAAAATGAAATCTTATTATAAACAAACTTATTTAATGTGATATCATATACAGCAACTTAATCTTAACTTAAAACTGAGTAAAAATTTGTATTTGGGGACAGAAACTCACTCAAGTTTCTTTTGGAATTTTGAAAATTAATTCCCTTGCAAATATGGAAAAAATATATCATTATTTAAATAAATATAGAAATGAATATTTAAATAAAAACACTTAACAATTATTATATGTAGTTTTAATAAAGTATGTAATGTCTTTTGTTACAAATAGTTGATAAAAGAATGTGAAAATGTGTTCAAAATTATATGAAGATATTTAAAACGATTATTTATTGTGAAAAATTATGTATTTTTGAGGATTAATTTAATAAAATATATTTTTCTTTTTTGCAGGTGAGAAATCAATTTCAAATTCGAATTATCATTCATCAGCAGTCTACCTCTATTCCATTTATTCAAAGGTATGATAAACAGAATATTTATAATCAAAGAATTCATAATGCATACGTAGAATAATTTTATCTCTTGTAAACCCGTATTCATATGTAAAACGTTTATTATTTTCTTATTTTATTTTGTAATATCTATGATGATCGAAAAAAATATTTTAATTTTAAGAATCTAAAATTTGTTTTGAGCAGAATGAAAATAATTTTATTTTTTTCCCTAAAAATAAGAAATGCCGCACTTTATAAAAGAAATCGTAGATATTGTTCTATCGATATAATCGGAGACCTGGCAAGACCAGATAAATCAAATATTGGAGGATGGCCCTGTTAGAAGCTTCAACAGCCGATGAGCGTGCTTGAGAAAAAGTATGAAAGTGGCGTTCTATCCTCCTTGCCTACCACTTTGGGAAACGGCGTGATACTTAATTAGTTAGTTACTTAAAATCTATACTTATAAAACTCAATGTATTTCTGTACGTCTGTTCTCAATACAAATCTGCACCGTTTGTCTGATTTGACCCAAATTTTGCAAACTTATTTTTTAGGACCTTGCGGGTAATAAAAGCTACATTCCCCCCGCCCGTAAAAACCACCACTCTCTTTGATATATCTTCTGTACAAATCTACACCTTTAGACCGATCTGACCCACATTTTGCATACTTCTTCTCTAGGACCCGGCGGGTAACATTTGCGAAATTTACCCCCTAAACATCCCATTCGTCTCAGCCTAGATTAAATATAAACATTGTTTTTATTAGAGACTTTGCAATACAATGGAACCTATGTGTCTTCCCATAAACTTACTTTTAACTAAATCCTTAACTCGAGCAACGGCGGGTACGAACAGCTTGCATAAGATAAAGTAAAAAAAATAATTAAAATATGTTTTACTTTACTTTGTAATACACACACAATATGAGCTATTAAATTACAACTATAGTTTCGAGAGGAGCAGTCCCTCTCATCATCAGGTATAGATAATAACCTGATGATGAGAGGGACTGCTCCTCTCGAAACTATAGTTGTAATTTAATAGCTCATATTGTGTGTGTATTACAAAGTAAAGTAAAACATATTTTAAATTATAATGTTGCACCACGAAGTATCTGCCAAATCTTTCAATGATAAAAAAAAACTTGAATGCAAAAAGATACCCATATATCTACACAAAAGCGTCTATGTAAAGAATCTGCCAGATTAATTCTGGTGCCGTTTGTGTTTGTCTCTTAATCTCTAACGAGTGTCACCTAAAATGCTGCACCCTGCTACCCCCATCTAATCACCCCCTGTCTAGTCGGAAATGGATGATGCCTCTCTCCATTCCGCTCGAACTTCTCAAACACTCTCGCCTTACCTTTGATCTTCCTCGTTCGCAGATCGGCAGACTTCCGCTTTTCCATCGCGAGCGCGACAAAGAACTACTAGAATTTTTCATTAAAGCTCGCACCATCTTTGTGTGTTTGTTTACCAACTGTAAAATAGTACCCACACAGTAAAAAGTAATTCGTCTGTAGGATTGTTCTACAAGAAAATCATTATATCCTAGATGTCTCATAGGGACGAAGCTATATTTTATGTGGGAAAGTATTTTGGTGTTCATAGAGCTTACGAACTATCGTACGGCTAGCTTAAGTGATCACTTTAAACAGTGTAACGTTCACCAATTCCACCCATGATAGACTAACATATCTTTCAAATTTTTAATTTGCTCAACTTGTTTATTTAAGAGCTGTTTTTTTACTACAGCCACCTGCAGACATTGCAATATTCCCATACGCATGTCACTATAGATAATGAGATATCTATATATATATTTTCGAGTTTTTAAAGCAATGTCCTTTATATGTGTATATGAGATTCTTCCGAATTATTAACATTATACTTGAGTACGCTTGAAAATTATTTAAATTTTTTAACTCAAGCAGTAAGAAAATTAATAAAAATATGCAAAGAAATAGGAAAATAATGAAAATAAAATACAGATTATTAATAATAGAGAACAGAAGAGAAAAGGTGAGAGAAGATGCGATATGGATTGAAATCTGTATAATAATTAGAATATACAAAAAGTATATGATGTATATGTTTTATGTATTTTGATTTCATTAAAATAATACATGTCCATTTTTATAATTAACAAAAATATACTTATAAGCAGGGGTATGCAGTGGGAACATTACAGCATGACTATAACATAACCAATTATTTGAGAAAAAAATCGATACCTATATTTATAAAAATCGATACCTATATTTATAAAAATTTATAAAAAAAAAAATACCTATATTTCGTAATATTTATATCACAATAATTATCATAGTATTCATATTTTGATATACCATAAAATTCTGCGCATTAATATTTAATTTCTATTTTTTTATCAAAATATAAAACAGTCATGCTTTAATATTCCCACTGCACGCGCCTGCTTATAAGGATATGTTAAATAATTCGAAAGAATATCATATAAATATTAAAAAGAATATTGCTTAAGACTCCACTTTTAAATATGGAGATATTACCGGCTGCAAAATTTATGTACACTAAGTAGTTCACGAGAAAAGACAACAGATGTCTTTAGCATAGTCCCTTCAAGTATTCCAAAGGTTTTTAGATTTGGAACATACTCGTATATACAACTTTCAAAACATTTGATGTATGGATGTTCTTACGATGGAATTGTTGAGCGTTGCGTTTGTGGACTAAGCACAGAGCACAGCTAATTATTGGTCGTAAGCCCTGGGCCATCCTATAAAAAGACTTCCATACATGTTTCTTATATTAATAGTTTCGTCTCTGTGACTTCTGTAATTTATCTTAATTACAATAAACTTTGTTAACACAACCAATGTTCCCTTCATCAGGATTCAACGTATACTTAAAATAAAAAATTCAAGTATAGACATTAAGGCATTAACATTAATTAATATACTTAAAGAAAGTATATTTTTGTTCATTTTATTTTTGATGACCGTATTTATTAAATAAGTTATATCCATTTAATTGCATGAGTTGGAATCATGAAAAAATCTATTTTCATAATCTGTATACAGAAATATTGAATAATTTACTTATACTTCAAGTTCTAGAATAAATATAATTATTCCATTGCTGGTAGATTGCTTGGTGATAGTTTTATGAAAGAGTAGATAAGACAAAGGGCACATTTGACAAATATTACAAGACCTAGATAGAATAGCTTAACATCAATTAATTAATTAATCGCGGAATTAAAGTGTTATTTTTCGAAAGCAAATTTTTTCATTTTTACTCCCTTTATATCAACTAGTGGCGTCTGCTTGCTTGCCGTCAACAAAAACTTTGGATTGATTTTAGACCCTTTTCCCGTGATCCAATCGAGCTGAAATTCGGCAAGTAGAACGTGGCGACGATCAAGAAGATCTATCAAATTTTCGTTAAAAAAATTAATAATTATAGTATAATTTCGGATTTTTAGGAATTTTATTGGTTTTTTCAAATTGGAATCATTAGAAAAGATTGATTACGGCGGTCCGATTACGTCGCGAAATATTTTCTAAATTTGAACTACTCCGTCGGTATGCATAATAGGTACTTCACTACGAATGTTGAAAATCTAAATTGACTGACAAATGTTTTTAGAATTTAACTTTCAAAGCATGAAGTGTCTTATCAAAGCTCAAAACATCTGACATTTTAGAAATATATTAAATTACTGAATGTTAAGTGTTATGTTATATGTTTTAATTCGTCTTTAATTGTTGTTATATTTTGTAAAGAAAGGGAGTATAATAAAAACTTGGTTTTTATGTGTTCCTTTTTTTTTTAACCACATATTCAGTTTTACAATAAGTACCTAACTGCAGTGTAAAATGTACTGACGTATTCATCATTTTATTTAATTAAAAAAATATATATGACGTTATCACTTTAACAAGTTTAAAAAGTTTGTTAAAACGAAATGTTTAAAAAATATTTCGGAAAAAATTATCAAAAATGAAATTAAAATAATTTAGCAAATGATGCTGTGAAATATTTTGAATTTTAGAATACCCATTTGGTCTTTAGTAAATTTAGTCAACTTGGAAATCGCAACGCGCGTCGATCTGTGCTCCCGCGGGGAGGGCGACCCGCTGGCCCGTGAAATTGGGGACGATCTTGCATCCCCCGGGGTGAGAGGAATTTTTGACTTTTTACTCTTCACCCCCTTCGTTCGACTCGTTTTATCTCAAAAATGTAATCTGTTTTTAATCGATATTTTTTCATCCCCCAACTGAAGACGTTTCAGACAATAGACGAAAGACGAGATGTTTTAAAATATTGTTTCTTGTCGCCAAGTATTTCGCTGTGTCGTACAATTCTTCCAAGATCCGCAAAGACTCGTTGCGCCATCTGTTTGAACATATCACACCCCTTATCATTCAAATGTTTATGTAAAAAATTGCATTATGAAATAATTATATTCCACGTTCCAATTCTCGGAAAGAAATCAAAAAATGCATTTTTCTACATTATAAGGAATTTAAGAACTTATAATAGTTTTATTGAGCTAACTATATTTTCATCAAGCGAATTTGAGACATCTCATTATAATCAAACATAATAACTTCGTTCTGTCCGTCTGTCTGTCCTTTTGTAACTTCGCGTAACGTCAGTAATTTCATTCGAATTCAAGGTTAAAAAAAACAAATTAAACGGCCGGAGATGGGGCTTGAACTCCGGGCCACCAAACCCGAACCGGCCGCTTTACGCATCTTGTTGCTACCGCCTCTCCGTGGACCACCAAAAATGTGTAGCTTGGTAAAAACGCGAACCAATGTTCTATTATTTTTGACGGGTTACAGCCAGTACCTACATAAAAATTATAACAAGAATACATAAACATTATTTTTTTCGAATATCTTTATTTTTTTCCAAAATAACAGAAATCCAAATACCTTCTATTCCAATGGGATTAAATTTATTGTGGTTGTGAAAAATATTTTTACTTGATACACTTTATATCTTCTGATGCTAATACATACGATTGTAAATACTTTGAAACTAAATATTTATTAAAATTCGAGGCTGATCAATTTAAAATAGCATTATTTAGAAATATAACAAATTTTGTATTTTATTTATTAACTAAAAAAGAAATATTATAACTTGTTATAGTCTAAGATGAGGGGTATGATATAAACATTTACCGTATGACGAGCGGCGCGTCCGCTAGCGTCACATACACAGGATGGCCACGTGCTGCTCCAGCAGCCATTATTTTGCCTCATCATGATCCTGTAACAGTGTCAGGGCAGTACACCGCATTTTATTATTATTTTATTATTTATTTTTATTTAAAACGTAGTGGAAACCTAAAAGGTTTATGGGTAACATTTACATGATTCAAATATAAGAAAATATAATAATATAATTTAGATACAAAGGAATTTTTTTTATATTTGGCCGAGTTTTAATATTTTTGTCACATCTCTTTTGAATTTGTCAGTGGTCAGTTGTTTGGTCTGCTGTGGCAAGTCATTGTACAGTTTTAGTGCGTTGCAAATTAGTCGGGATTGTCCTGTTTTTGTTTTGGCGTGTGTTTTGTGATAGTTTTGAGCCATTCTAGTGTTGTGTTGGTGTTTTTCGTGTATTTTGTCTAATTTTATGTCTTCGTCTTGTATTTCGCCAATTGCTAGTTTGTGAATGATTTTAAGTGTTTCGATTTTTGTAATGCTTTCGATGTTTAATTGTTGTGTTATACGGTATACAGTTTCAGTTGGTGTCCGGTATTTCAGATCATAGACCATTTTTAATATCTTGTTTTGCTGTCGTTGGAGTCTGTTTAGGTTAGTTTTGTTTCCGGTTCCCCAGAAGGGTATCAAGTATTCTATTCTACTCTCTATACTACTTAAAAATTGAAGAATTTTAAATCACTTGTTACCATTTTTAAATAAACCATATGAATAAGTAATTATGGATACCTTATACCCTAGCATTGTTCGTGTATCGAGGTGCTCTATATTTGAAATAATGTTGAACATTACATGTTGAACACAAATGATGGATTGAGTTAGAGGTAATCCATCAATATACCACCAAACAGTGGCAACCGTCAGATATCTGATACTGGTATCATCATACACCCGAAATATTCCACATATGTATCAATCTCCAATGCGGAGAACTCTAGAGTATTGTGGTATAGTTAGATTTTCCAACAATGAAATACCAATTATAATAATTTCGTTGTCTGTCCATCCATCCGTCCGTCTGTCTATCCCCGTTACTTCGTGTAACGCCCGTAACTCCTTTATAGTAAATTTTTTTTTTTTTTTTTAAATATAAATAAATACTTTTTCCTTAGGAACCGAAATGTAAAAGAACCATAATTTTGGATGGGCTAGTTTCTAATAAACTACTAGTGTCCAGAAAATGTTTCAACAAATTATATCACAGCTCTAAGGGATACCGGAAAGTCTTAAAAATTACAATACTAATATTTTAAAGCTATTTAACCTCAATTAAGATAAATTATAGAAGTCTTACGAGACGAAGCTATGAATATGAGAAACGTGTGTGGAATCTTTTAATACGATGACCCAGGGCTCATGGCCTGTATGAGCTCTACACAATGCACAATTCACCAATTCCATCGTAAGAATATTATCATAATTTTAAAGATCTATGTATGTTCAAATCTGGGAATCTTTCGTTTATTTGAATGGACATGCTAGAGAAATCTGTAGTCTTCTCTTATGAACGAATTAGTAGTATACATAATTTCTCGCAGCTGGTTATGATACATCCATATTTTTTAAAGTGGAGTAAGAAGCAATATACTGTGTATAATGAATACATGAACATGATTTTAACAGATGTACTAGAATACGCCTGAAAACAGTATTTTCTTTTTCACATACCAGTAAATATTTTAAAAATATTTTTATACGTAGGTATGTTCTGAGAACAGTAAAAATATTCTTTTTAATCTCGTTCAAAGATAACAAACGCGTTTTTTTAAAATATTTTTTATTTTTGCGTACCATTATCAATGTTAAAATAGATTTATTATAATAAAATCTATCTCTGAAATACCTTAGCATTCCTGTACCCAGCTTGTAAATTTGACAGTGCTGTAAAATGCGAATCTTCTATTCAAATTCAAATTGTAAATAACTAGAAGATTAATTGCAAATTTTTGAGATAAATTTTTGCATGAGAGATAAACTACTTTCATTAATTGAATTAAATAATTGATAAAATAAATTAATTTAAATAAATGCTTCTATGCGATTTCTTCGTGTAAATTCGTACTTGATTTTTTAACATCCCCAATGCAGTATCCAAATATTAAACACGTTGTTTTAAAGTTTAGAACAAATTTCCGAACGGCAGCTCTTTCTGCGGCTATTACTTGTGAGTGACGTGATTTTGAGTTTAATTGTTTGATACTATATGTTAGTAAGTTAGTTATTCACTTGATATCTGATTTTGTTGATAATATTCTCCGTATTGATCTCAATTGGATGCCCTGGGAGCCCTTGATCTAAAATGTATTTGAAAAGAGAAAAGTTCCACACTTTGTATTTTCAATAAGGTTATTTTAACCACTGTGTCGTGCGTGGGAATATATAAATATATTGCAAGATTTCGCTGTTTGCAGACCTTAAGTCAATATTGCCTTCTCTCTCTCGCCATCTCATTAGAGGATTGGTATGTGACTCCACATTAAGGGAGGACTTTTGAGTTGCCCCGTACAGACTCGAGCGTGTATAATTACGTACTCTCTTACGAGTGCCTTACCCTTAACGCTATTTGCGAATGAATTTAGACGCACCCCGTTCCCCTATAAAATGTTAAGACATTGTTTTCTTAACGTTTTCCAAATCTCTCCATGTATAAGGGCGCCATGGGAACAAAGCGAAACTCTTATCATGGTTGAATTCAAAAACAGGATTCATCACGAATCACCCTGTAGGCGGGGTAGTCGTTTTTTTTTTCAATAATAGTCATACGTCACAACTGATAAGACAACGGTTGTTATTATTTTATAAAACTACAACCCTTCAACAGATTTTTTTTAGTTAAAAGAAATATTCGTAACCTACGAAAAATAATCAAAATAAATATTAAACCAACCCCGTGTTGAAGCGGAGATACCTACTGCTAAACTACAGATAAGTGTAAATACAACATATAAATATAGTAGCTAATTGGTCTAGTGGTTAGGACTTTCGCCTCGTGATCCAAAGATCGCGGGTTCGAAGGTCACTCCAGATCAGCAAGTTAGTCCTATTTTCATAGCACAAGCATTTAGCTTATTTTGAAAATAGTAAGAATATTGATGTGACATGTATTCCGTATTCGCATCTTCTTTTACGAAAAAAGAGATTAATAAATATTTATATTCAACCTAACTAAAATAAAATCATTTTTTTGTATATGTTGACTTTTAATAACATGGCTTAAAACTTACATCATTAAAATAATCCACATTCTAGTCATTAGCGGTTACTAAGGCAATCTGTTCTATACTACTTCTGGAGTTACTCAGGGATCTCACCTGGGCCTTCTTTTCTATAATATTATTTTTAACGATATATATGAACGATGATATTAAGAATATTTTTGTTTTTCACCGACCACCTTAAAATTTTTAAGTCCATATCCACCGCTCATGACTGCCATCTTCTCCAAACTGACCTTAATAAATTCCTATTGGTCATTATGATCTCTACAACAACATTGTTAATGGAGAAGTTTTTAGTGCTGATAATATAATTTGTTGTAACATTTAACTAAAATTTAGACCAAACCTTAAATTGGTGAAAAAATGCAGAAATATGTCTATAAATAACAGAGAAGAAATTATATTATATTTAGTGTACTTATTAATTCACTTTCACCTTGCCTGTGACGTCACGCATCGGCATTGTTAGGCGCCGGAGTACGAGTCGCGATATACACCGGGAACAAGAGATGACGTCACGCCCCTTCGACGATATAAATGACAAGAGACTCGAAAATTTGAAAAAAACTCGAATACCCTCTCACCTCTCATACTAAGTCATCCCTGTACGATTAGTGAGATCTTCAAGCCTATTCACACTAAGTTCAACAGCACCAATCTAAGCTATTTCTTTCTTCTACCTAGATCCTAGAATGATCAATCAGCAGTACGATACTTTATCCAGAAAAGGGAACCTCGATATATTTTTCATGGCTCTGTTCAAAAACGAAATATTGATAAATTTGGTTAAAGTTCGCTTGAGCGTGTAATACACTCTTAACATAAACAAAATTTGGTTTTGCGCCGAGAATCGCAACTTGTAGTTAAGATACACGGCGTTGACCTTGGAACCTTGGAACTGTAAATTTATATAATTTATATAATGTATAATTCATATTCATAAAAATTTTACTTTGTACAGTAAAACCATCTATCTATCAGGATCATTGATGACCTATTGATGGTCTATTTGTTAAAAAAAAACTATGACAGTCAGTGATGATTTGAGATTTTTAAAAAAGATTTGCGATGGATGGATTATGTATCACGATATTGTTTGTTTATAATACAGTGTTGATACACTGTGACAAGATAATCTCTTAAACCTATGCGTTAGTCGGTTTCGTGGAGCATTAATAACGATAATGGTTTGGATAAAAGTATAACTAAACCTTTTAGTAAATTAAACCGTTTTCAATAAACGGCTTACACACAACTTCAGCCTTTTCCCGCTATTTCTTTATTGTAGTTAATAAATCTTAGAAATTCTTCTACCCTGCACTTGGTGCATTTTGGTAGCCGATTAGGGTGTAGATATATATATATATATATATTTTATTATAGACAGTCGTAAACGGAATATGTCTCATCAATCAATTACTAGTGTCAAACTAAGATTGTAAAAAAAGTGAAACATCTTTGATCGATATCACACTTAATATATAGATACATGCGTCATTTTTAACGAAGCCTAAAACATATTCGTGGATGTAAAAACTAACCCATAAAAACCAAGTTTTTACAATACACCCTTTCTCGTTATCGGGATTCGTGTCTACCAGATGCGTCGGATACATATACAACTTACTCAGTTATATGAAAAAACCATTAAAAATTTCGAAAATCCAAAAGTATACTATAATTATTCTTTTTTTTAACGAAAATTTGATAAATCTTCTTGATCGTCGTCACGAGTCTGCTTACAAAGTTTCAGCTCGATTGGATCACGGGAAAAGGGTTTAAAATCGATCCAAAGCTTTTTCGTCAGACTAGCAGACGCCACGAGTTAAAAGAAAGAGAGTAAAAATGGCATATTTTTTTAAACGTAAAAATAGTGTAGGGTTTTGCTCGATTTTTTAGTGTTAATCAAAATTAAAGGAACAATTGTGTCCACGTTTGTGACTAATTCAACTTCAAAAAATTTCGCTGTATCATCGTCAAGACTGTTACACACTTTTTTTCAAATTTTCAAAGAAATCAATGAACTGTGGGAGAGAGATTGTTTTTTTTAATTGATCATTTTTCAATTCTTTAATACAATATTCACTACGTATCTTGTCGAGTCTTCATTGTGCAAAAATTAAAACTATATATAAATTCTAATGCAAACCCACATTCTGATCGTACTGTGAACAGGTGGTAGTAGACCTTGACTCGGTGAGCGATGTAAGGTTGTATTTTGAGAAGGTTTTGTGATTAGAGCTTGCAGCCCTTAGCAGATACAACAAACACACAAACATTTACACGAGAAAATCAAATTTATAAAGTTTACACACTCAGATTAAAAACTTGGAATTAGTTAGAAAATCCTCTCAATTACGAGATGAAATTTTCTTAATCTTTATAATATAATTAGAAAATTTACTTTCCTTTGTTCTCAGTGTTACATTTTCTAATATAAGGAATGCGAGTGGGTTAAGTTCTAGAAATATCATAAACATTTACAAGACAATGCATTAGCATTCGCATTACATTTTTTCAGATCTATTTTGAACTGCTTTCTTCTAAGGAATTGTAAAATACTCAAATACATATGTGTGTACTCGAAAATAACTCAAAAGTATCATTTCATTTGCCTTTAATAGTTTTGTTTTCAGTTTACTTCAAATTTTACTTAATTTTTATAAATTTTTTATTTAAAATACATATATGTATATATATATAGTAGCTTGTTGGTCTTTTGAGTAGCTTGTTGGTCTTGTGGTTAGGACTCTCGCCTCGTGATCCAAAGGTCGCAGGTTCGAATCTCACTCCAGACAAGCAAGTTAGTCCTATTTTCATAGCACAAGCATTTAGCTTAATTTGAAAATAGTAAGAATATTGATGTGACACGAATTTCGTGTTCGCATCTCTATTTTTTTTTTTTTAAATAAATAAATTATATTGTATTTTGATGAAGGGACTATTTTTCATTTTTTTTATTTAAAAAAAAATAGAGATGCGAACACGGAATACGTTTCACATCAATATTCTTACTATTTTCAAACTAAGCTAAACGCTTGTGCTATGAAAATAGGACGAACTTGCTAGTCTGGGCTGAGATTCGAACCCGCGACCTTTGGATCACGAGGCGAGTGTCCTAACCACAAGACCAATAAGCTACTCACTATTGGCCCCGAAACATGTTGATTCATGAATAAATTAATAGTGGTTTAAATATTTTTCTTCTTTATGTATTGTAACGGATCGTGTCTTTGAGAGACAAAAAGAATGAAAACACTGGAAATTAATTAGCGTTTTATTAATTAGTAATGAATGATTTATTAAATGGACAAAGTCACTGGTATTGAAATCACATTATTTCGCAAATTGTCACTCGACTTTGAACTCTTTATTATCGCTGGGTGACACTTTATTTTACACTCGTCAGAGCATTCATTTGTCGCACATCGAAGTCGCACTTATTTATTTCGCCACTATTAATAAGAACTCGCTCGAATTATTATGCTCGTTATTAATCGCCCGAAATTCTGCAACTAACTACACCAGCCGTCGTCAAACTCTGGTTTTTCGAACCTCCTAGATTATTCTAGTATTTAGGGGATGGCTCCCGTCGCTTCTAGGCCATTCCAGGCATCTCCCAAAGGTTGTAAGTAATTGTAAACTGTTCCAGGGCCTTGCAAAGTGGCATTTTACAAAGGATTCGGACAGTGTTGAATTCCTTCTGCTTACTATTGCGTGACAATATATTTGTTTATAAAAAGTTAAAATTTTGAATTTGTATTGATAGAAATACTTGAGGAGTTTACTCTGCCTAGAAAACACGACTTGAATTTTTGTGGTGCAACCTAAAATGAATAAAACTATGAAAACATCATTCTCTATTCATTACTCCGCTATAGTGAGTCGCAATTTTTTGTTGTTTTTTATTTTCCTAAAAATTACCCGCTGTCACTAGAGGTTGTTCCGGCTATACTATAATTTTCAAAAAGAATTCAGCTGTCATCTAAGCTAGAAAGAGCACGGTATATTTTGGGGTAAATATGGATCAAGAAAGTTGGTCTTACAGTTTTATGTTTCCAAAAGAAATTGGTTAACCCCGCTCGGGGTTGAAATACAGATTAGCCACTGGAGCACCCCGAAATTCAGCTGTCGGAAACCACCCTAAGAATTTAATACTTAGGGGTGGTTTGCTCTGCGCTTTATATTGTTTAAGTAGCTGTAAGGCTCAGCGGCAGAGAATTGACATGCGTTGTTGATTTACGAAAATTGTTTCCTTAGGTGTTATGCGAACGAGACTGTGTGGGCTACTGAATAAATTTTATATTAAAAAGTGTACAAAAAGGTTTTACGGCTCTTATATTTTAATTTCACGTCTTCATCTTATTGATATTTATAAGCTTTAATAGCGTTAGCGGTTATGTTAGCGATCATTGTTTTATATAAAGGAGTTTGAAATAGTTTATTTGAAGAAAATTATAGATTCATATTGCGCAATGCGTGTTACTTTCAATATTCTTAACTAAGTTACTAATCATCACGATAATATAGTACGAAATTAATGACGAATTATTCGTAAAAGTAACAAATTTATTCCATTGTTTTACGAAATTGTAAACAAAATACGATAAACAATAAAAAAATGTTTCATTGAATGTTGAATTCTTTATTATATTAAAGAACACATTCTTGTTGTGAAGTTGCAATTTCAGAACAAAGTTTTGTGAATTTTTAAAAACCAATTTTATTAATCAATTAGAAAATACAAACATTTTTTTTATTGAATTTCTCTAATACACTTTTTTTTAAATTCTCATATCCTGTCAATACTTCACTATTATTCAATATTAAAAAAAAATTAATTCAACGAATATAATTTTTGCACAAACAGTATAAAAGAGAATAAACATATTCTGAGAAAGGAAATGGATCAAAATCTAATAAATACCTAAAAATGAATATATTTTGTCAAGTCGACGCTTAGAAATCTGTTAATCTTCCCAGTTTCATTTACTTCTCTCGTGGATTTCTAATAAATAATAAATTATCTTGTTTCTTCAACCGTCTTGAATCGTTTAACCGGACATGATGTTGTTAGGCACTTGTTTTAAACAAAATAAATTATTCAGACATTTTAAGGCAGTGGGCTGAATTACAGTCTCATGTGGAAAATTAGATACACATACCGCGACCATATTTGGAATTTTCACATCATTAAAAATTAATCACAGGTCACTGAAAAATCGCATCACTGCTTGAAAAACAGATCCGGCTCCAGGTATTGATAAATATTGGATCACTTAAAGAGAAAGTAGGTACGTAAGGATGTCTTTTTAAGGCTGGCTTAAGTGATCTCTGTGAAACATCTATAATTTATATTTTTAAATGAAATGATCGATTTGGGGACAAAATCTAGATATTGTGTTTTCAAAAATTTTACTTGTTTTTATTATCACAAACTACACGGTGATCCAAACAGTTTTACAAATTCTTTGCCTTAGAAATAAGGAGTCTGTTCTCATCGGCTTGCGGTATTTTAAAATCTTGTCTTGATTCCTATTATACAGAGTGTAACACAATAATTTACATTAATTACTCTATTTCTATTGATATTCGATCATTTTTGCTTCCATATTTTTGACTTATAATTAATTATAATTAAGGAATCTATCATCAAAGTATTGTAAGCTTGCTCTGTTATATATTGTATAATAACAACGTCTATACCCCAAATCGTAATAGCAGACAGTCACCTACTTTTCATATCCCTCTTTGCAAGACCAACTCTAAACAAAACTCGTTCATCTATAGATCCACAAATTCATTTGACGTAAATTTCAAACACATGGACATTTTTAACTCGACTATTCGGGACATTAAACGAATATGAACTTCGCAACCACACCCTAAATAGTTAACTTAATTAATAATTTATATTACCATAATACTCCAATATTCTTTCCTTTATCCTAATCCTACATCCCTCTCCGCTCCTCCCACCCCTTATCAATATATAATAAAACAATAAGTTGTCATAATGTCGGAATAGGGTGAACGGTGCTTTGAATGCAATAATTTCTAATACAAATATGTCTACCGAGGCAAAACTAACGGTACACAATGGAGTTCTGGTACCGACACTAATGTATGGAAGTGAAGCCTTGAGCTGGCAGAAGAGGAACGAAAGTAAATTGAATGCAGTGGAGATGAGATCCCTTAGACGTATGTGTGCAAAAACATGTATGATAGAGTAAGGAATGAAGATATTAGGAATGAATGTAAAGCTGATCGTAGCATAATACATAGAATAAAAATAGGGTCGCTCAGGTGGATTGGGCATGTTGAGCGGATGAATGAGGAAAGAATGGTAAGAAAGATACATAATGCAAGTGTTGGCGGCGCCAGAAAGAGAGGGCGACCACGGAAGACGTGGCATGATCAGACTAACCAGATACTGGAAGATGGTCCTGTTAGAAGCTTCAACAACCGTCGAACTTACATGCGAAGATGTATGAATGTAGATGAAACGAAAGTTGTATGTCAGGACAGAAGAGTATGGCGCCTATCCTCTCTGCCTACCCCCACGGAGAAATGGCGTGATGGCAAATTAGTTAGTTAGTTAGTCATAATGTCACAGTTTGCTAATATCTTTAATAATTAATTTTAAGTGGAAAGTTTATAATTGGCATAATTAACTATTTTTTTATCTCTTGTATGTTAATTTAAGATTTGCTGTTAACTTATCCTTAAATAAATTAATAAAAAAAAATTGTAGAGTTCTCAATTTTTACGTGTAATTTTATTTTAAAAGTGTCCAAATATTAAATTAAAGCCAATATTTCCCCTAAAATTATAGAAATACTTTGTTTTGTTTTAATATTTACCATTTAAAATTTTCGCGGACATAAGAGGATAGAAGTATATGTTGTTCTATAATACAACGCAAGCTGCAAAACTGTAAAATTTCTGTGGAACCGCTTCATACACTACTGAGTAACTGGGCGTTCCGGCGATTAACGTGATAACCGGTTAAAAGTTACAGGTACACAAATATCAATCAGGGCTACCGCTTGCTGGCGTGCGCTTTTACGGCGAGGCTTGTATCTCAGGTGTGTAGGCGGCTTAAGGATTCTGGTGGATGTGGTTGATTGATTTATAGTGGATTGTTTGTTTATGGTTAGTTTTGGGTTTGTTTTATTCAATTGATTTATGTAGGTTGTACCGGGTGTACCGGGAAGTTACGAAGCAAGGGGTGTTTCCGGTGTACACATAATAATATGGTATCGCGTTTTGTGTTAGTAGGGCTAAATTGTATAAGGAAGACGATTTGAATAATTTTATTCACATAGACGATGATTTGGGGCCGACGTCTTAGGCGCGGATTCTTGGAAAGTAAATTGTGCACACGAGTATGTGTAAAGTTAACCATGATACTGCTAGAAAAATGGCGCATTGAAATAAATAGTGTCACGGGACGTGACTTTGGAAGACAAATAAAAATACTGGAAATTCATTTAGTTTAATTTATTACCAAAGAAAGTCACTGGACTCTAAATGTATCACGAATATTTCACACACTTGTTATTGTACTGTTCCTTAATTCGAACTAATTAATGCTTAATTTATCATGTCCTAGTAAATTCCGTTTAATGTTCGCTCCGGTATTCTTTTCATTTTCGTTGGTTGCACTGTGTTTGTTCTGTTGGTAGTATCGTGTATTGTAATATCCCCGTCAAGAAGCGCTGGTTATGATTTTTCTAACGCGAGATGTCGCACTTGTCACTGTCACAGATGAATTGCTTGACCCCGCGTTGCGTGATGACTTTTATAGATAAATTACTACGAGAAATTTGTTCTATAAATTACGATAGATCTGTGGAGTATTCTAGACGGTTCCAATGTAGTGTTTTAGTAAGTAATGAAATATCATGGAATCTTCCAGAGAGAGAATGCGGTCATGAATGATTAACCTTATGTTGCGCGATGCCCTTTTATTGGTATAAGTATTCAATAGGTTTACTACTTCTTGCTACCATACCACAAAAAGTACCGCCGCCCTCTTTATAGATCAACAAGCCTTAAATCCATGATAATAATGCTTAGGAAAAACACCACGTCTAGAACAAGCTAATCGCTGCCTCGCGCGCACTTTTTGCTCTCTATCCACTAATGGGCAGGAATAGCATACTTACCATAGACAACAAGCTCCTCATCTAAAAATTATCCTCACCTACGTAGCCTCTATCTGTCGCCTCACATATCAATCTAAAACACAAAGACTCTACAAAACAAAGCCATCCAGGCTGCTCTGGGTGTGGATCAAAGATATTAATTTACAACAAGACTTGGTATCCCACCCATCAAAAATTTCATCCCATACAAACCATTCATAAACTCTCTCGCCAAATACGACGCCACCATTCTCAACTATCTTAACTAATTTCACATAATACTGTCCCCTAGCAATGTTTACAACAATACGAAAAAGCAGGAGTCTTCGGGTTTTGACTCAATACTCTGTATGCCAATAGACAAAAACCAACATCTTTATTGTAAGTCTAAATATGTATTTCAGATGCAGGCCTCTCAAGGATTGACAACTCCTCACTTCTTAAATTATGTGTTATTACTCTTTACTTCTACTATTGAATATAAGTTATGCCTCAAAATATTCAAGGCTATTCACAAAATGGCCCCTCAATACATTACTGACTTCTTCATTCCATTTTTCGCACATGACAGATAGATAAACACTTCGCTCAGCATCAACATCTAATACAAGTAGGTTATTTGAAGTAAATCGCGTCCACAAAACCAATTTCGGTGACCGTGCTTTCGCGATGGCTGGACCAAATTTATGAAATAAGCTACCTAATAAACTGAGACAAGCACCACAGTTCAAAAAACAACTAAAGATGCACTTTTTTAGACAATCATATAAAGACTTATAGAATCAGACCGTTACAAATGTTTTCAACTCCTAGTATGCACTACGCGAAAAAACTTGATTCTTCCTGGCACTCTCAACTATTATAGTTTTAAACGTTAATTCCATTTTTTGCATGTCATCTAGTAAATAAGTTTTTTAGCCAGTAAGTTGTTTTGTAATATATTTTTTTGTGTGAAGCACCCCTGAGGTGAGTGAGTGAAAACGGCGCTATATAAGTGATGCAATTATTATTATAATTACTTCCACAATAGAAGAAGTAACATAGGTTCCGTTCTAACCCAAGAAAATAAGCATTGTACGCAGTCGAAGGTAAAGATGGAGTAACGTTGCTAAAAATAACATTGGTAACCACTTAACTTTAACATTACCGAAGTTAACTGCTTTAAAATTCGCGGAACAGACTGGCTCGCCGGCCGCTTACAGTTCCATTAATAGTCTAGCCCAGCGGTACTCAACCTTTTTTTTCTTCGGGCCACATACATATGTTTGTTAAGTAACGCGGGCCGCAAGAATATACTGATATGTCGAAAAAAAATCATATAGGGAAAAAAAGTATTAGTTAAAACCTGTTTGATTTAAGATTAGGTCGCCGCCATTTGATTATTCAATAAATATTTTTTAACTATAACACAATAAAAATGTCCTTAGGTTTTCACGGCTGTTCAGAATCTTCTGTGTATAGTTTTCTGGGATATTCTGCCATGTATATGTGACCTCTGGCCAACGTTTCGGATCCCATTGCAGGGTCCATCACATCAGCCCTGATGATGGACCCTGCAATGGGATCCGAAACGTTGGCCAGAGAGGTCACATATACACGGCAGAATATCCCAGAAAACTATACACAGAAGATTCTATAACACAATAATAATAATACTTATATTTTATTAGCGTACCAGCTCAAACATTCATAACAGCTTATTTTCCTATATAAAAAATATTTTTATCATATCCGCACACTCAAAATACAATAATGAAAAAATAAAACTCAAAACTAACGCATATCTAAGAGTTTGTTTTTGTTTAGCGTCTTAACAAAAATAATAGATTAATAAACGAATACGAAAATATGGTCTATGAGTACTGATTCTACCACTTTATAACAGACGTTACGGGAGACGATATTATAAAAGGAAAAAACTTCCAGAGTTGCATAAACTACATTAAGGCGGGAAACCACGACACGATGCATTAAAAATACAATTCCAGTTTCTGCAATGATTGGGACATACTCAAAATATTGTGTGAATTATTTGATTGATTAAAAAAGTAGGAATCAATATACATATATAAAAAGAAACCCGTGTTTCCCTACCCGCCAAGTTTTCTCCACAACCAGCCACAACCACCCACTGGTGGTTATGATGGTGGATAACCCTTGGTATCACATCGAAAATATGCGAGTTTGGTGGGGGTGGCTGTGCGTGGGTGGGAGTGGGTGACGAAAATGTGCTTTCTAGCGCATTGTTTTGTTATGGGAAGGCCGCAAATGCTTCAGATTATTTCAAAATAAGCGCGCCCACTGTATCAGTGAGTCTAGAAGGTTCCGGAAAAACCTGCTTTAGAAAGTTCTGGAAGGAGAAGGTTCTAGAAAATTCTATGCTGAGTGGCGGAATGTGTCGGTGTGTCTAGAAGGTTCCTGTACATTCGATAAATATCTTGAAAGTTCTGGAAGGACAATGTTTTAGAAGGTTTGCGAAAGTTCTATGACGATACAAACAGTGTACTAAAAATCTACGCGTGCGAAGCCGTGCGGGCACAGCTAGTAATATTTATAAATTTCAAAAAAAAAACATACGACATACACGCAATTTTATTGACAGTGATGGATGAATGTGGAATACGAGGAGCACCAATAAAATGGTTAAAAATTACATGACAAATACAAATCTTACGCTCTGTGGTTTGAAACTATTTATGGTTGAAAAAATAAATTCGTTCTTAGACCATAGAAATCGCCCGCTTCAAAATGTCAGGAATTTGTCTTTTTGTTCGCGCGCATTTCAAGATACTCAAAACTTACAATCGGCCCGATTCTGAAAATAACAATGTCTGGATCTTTAAGATCTTTATCCCAACACTTAATAGACGATAATAAAAATTAAAAATGTCCAGAGCGAATTTTGTAATTCTACAGCTCAAATACACTGTATTAAAAGATGATATAAGAAAGATTGTTTCTTACAAACGTATTAATTTCTTCATACACAGTGTCCAAATGAAATATCATGGCTAAACGAAATGTCACAACCGCGTTCGGCGTTACCGCGTATTCAAATTTTCCCATCTTGACATTTTTTGACAGATATGTCTGGATCTTTAAGATCTTTATCCCAACACTTAATAGACGATAATAAAAATTAAAAATAAACGAGACATAGCTTTACGTCGGTGTTTGTTTCTGTAAGTTTCTATATGAAATAGATATAGAGGGAGGGAGAAAGATGTAAATTGTTATCTGTCAAATGTCAAGATGGGAAGATCTGAATACGCGGTAACGCGGTCATGACAAGACATGATATTTCATTTGGACGCTGTGGATGAAGAAATTTATACGATTGTAAGAAAAAATCTTTCTTATATCATCTTTTAATACAATGTATTTGAGACGTAGAATTACAAAATCCGCTCTGGACATTTTTAATTTTTATTATCGTCTTTTTAGTGTTGGGATAAAGATCTTAAAGATCCAGACATTGTTATTTTCAGAATACGGATGAATGCCAGATTTTTTAATCACGTTCCTGATGATAAATGTGTTTCGGGCCGCAGGTTGAGTATGGCTGGTCTAGCCATTCCGTCTGCTACGCTACCGTTTACAAAACGCCAAATTCCAGCCGTCAAACGATGCTCGTTATTAAAGTTTTAATGGTGAGATGTTAAGTAATATATTCTTAAGCTAAACATCCCTCTGCAGGAAGGGTAGTGAATAAGATAATGTAGTGCGTCAGAGTGTTGGCTTAACGACAAGCCCTTAAAAATAATCACTCGCTAACAAGCGACAAGAATGAGGGATTAATCAAAAGTATTGTATTTAAATCGTACATTTATACATTTATAGTGGTAGGGGTTGTAAAATATCCTAGGGCACCAAATAGAGTAGAATCTACTATATTTGCTGCTCTAGGATATTCAACTCTATTACATTCTAGAAAGCAAGTCATCAGCTAAGCAATGCCAAATAAAGCTATGAAAATAACATCAGATGTTCTTTTCATAGCTTTATTTGGCAATACTGATTAGTGCTTTACTGATAAGTTGCTTTTGAGGGTGAAATTGAGTTAATTAAAAGAATTTCTCTTCAAAATTTATATAAAATACATGCACATTGAGACATTAAAATGGATTTCTTCAGTAACTGCAAAATGACTTTGTGGTAAAATTACTAAAATAATGCTTTTTTAAACAAATAATGAAATAAAACAATGAACTTTGTTTTTTTCCACTTCTATTTGAGTGCTTGTTTCACTACATGTTTCGGGAACGTCCGTTTCCTTCATCAGGTGAATTAAGACTGAGGTATGTAGGAGTGTGTTTTCCTAAACACAACAAATAACATAATCAAATACAACCCTTTACATCACCTCTTCTTACAATGTTCCCGATCTCCCACCACCTAGATACCCCCTCCACTTCTTCCGAATCCACAACCCACACACCAGACAACCACTTCTACATACCTCAGTCTTAATTCACCTGATGAAGGAAACGGACGTTTCCGAAACATGTAGTGAAACAAGTGCTCAAATATAAGTGGAAAAAAACAAAGTTCATTGTTTTATTTCATTATTTGTGCATAATGGATTTCCACAAAGTTAACGACGAAACATTCAATTACTTGCTTTTTTAAACTACTCTTTATATTTATCGTGAATTTAATCCTGAATAATCTCTATAAAGTTAAGAGCCGCTTCCGTCTAAAATAGGTGTCTAAAGGTGTACTTATAAAAAAGATCCATATATAACAGTATGCACCATGTGAGGTATTTTATTTTTCATGATTTTAACTTAATCTTGCCGAAATTCAACCTCCAAAGTTGGCCGACGTAGAAAAAGTGTTCAATTCAACTACATTCATCTGGTAGTAGTAAATATGAGAGCTTCCGACGTTTCGACGATGTCACTGGGATTGCTTAACAACATGAATAAACAAAGAAAACGTAAAATTAATGTCCATAATTATTGGCAAATGAATATTAGAAAATAAAAACAAGTTGTAAATCTGGTTAGGTTAGTTTTGTTTTTGAATATAGATCCATTTTATAGGGACGCCTTTAGATTAGTTATGGTATTTTAACCGGTGAAATTCTAACAGTTATTAGAGTTTTGTATCTGATTTCATCAATGATTGGCAATTCAACGGGCAACCAGCGGCACTATAAAATAGTTATATCTTAGTTATCAATCATCGGTATAATAAGCTACAAATCACAAAAAACGGTTTGACCATCACCGCTTTAGGTATTGAAAGATTCTTATTCTAAAATCTACCCAATGACACATGCGAACGTGGAAAAATTTATATCAGGACAAAAGAGGTTAACGTTATATTCTCTCTGCCTTATGAACTCTGTCCCCGGTAAGACTTGGCATGATGATAAGTAAATAAGTTATAATTGGTTGTTATGTACACAAAACCATAACTCTAAACAATAGATCTTCAAGTTGATTCATTGAAAACAAGAAATTCCTCCAGAGATTCGCGTTCCATATCAAAATATTAAATTTTAATGATGTAGCTTCTGTTCATTAAAACTTTGGAGAATTAAATTAGTTGCGTAAACAAATGAACGTAACACGTACGCACATATGTTTTGTACAGTGATTGATTGTATGTGTTCTTTTGTATGTAATAATATTAAATACAGACAGTAAACATTGTATGTAAACCAGGAAATCTAACAAAAACGCATTTTTGACTTTTTGGTAGCAATACAGGTACCACACACCCATGGCCCAAGGCCACCCAATTCGGCATTTTTTTATGCTAAGTGTTCATCTTTTCCACGCTACTTAAACTCATATGAGTGCAAGCGGTGCGAGGGGCGTCCACACAAAACCGCTTCTCTGTCATCAATAGCAAACCATACAATACAAAACAATAGAATGAGATTATGGTACAATGATATACATATATGTGAGGAAGTACCGCAGAGACAGTTGAACTAGGTACAATATTCACTCTCCGGAGGGAAAAATGATAAGGACTCGCTAGTCCGGAAAACCACTGCCGGCAGACATAAACCACGGTAGATATCAAGCTTGTGACGTTACATGAACGGATTAATAAAAAGTAATTTAAAAATGTGGTACCAATACATAGAAAATACTCTTTCCAGCAATGTATATTTTTATAAAAAAAAGTGTCAAGCCAATCTTCAAACTGAGTGCGAAAAGTTGCTTGCCAACTATGCTCGCCCACAGATGCTCGACAACTATTGCTCGCCTACAGTTGTTCGCCAACTTTTGCTCGCCCACAGTTGCTCGACAACTATTGCTCGCCCATAGTTGCTCGCCATCTATTGCTCGCCCACAGTTGCTCGCTATCTACTGCTTGCCAACAGTTGCTCGACAAATATTGCTCGCCCACAGTTGCTCGCCGACTATTGCTCGCCCATAGTCGCTCGACAACTATTGCTCGCCCACAGTTGCTCGCTCACAATAGCTCGTCAGGAAAGTTGTTCGCCACATAATTGCTGACCAGGAAAGATGCTTGCCAATTGCGTGACAGGATATTTGAGTACTTTTTACATGAATATACATTGAGAAACACGTTTATTGAAAAACATATATATTTTCAATTATTATTTGAAAACTAATTGTCATACACTAAAAGTATTTATAAAAATTAGGTTAGGTTAGGTAAGTTATCTGGTGGCGAGCAAGTGTGCAGCAAGAAATTTTCCTGGCGAGCAGTTTTGCGATCAATTTTGATCGGCGTAAAATTGATTTTTTGTAGGTTTCTGAGTTAACGTAGGATGAATTGAAATTACAATGCCTAAAAAGTACATAAAGGTTGAAAAATCGTTTAACAAATGATCCATGTAACCCTTATTATAACGAACGAAAGCAACTTATTACAGAACAGGTATTTCAATGCAGTGAAGTAATAAGAATAAACAAGCAAAAATATACAAGACGTTATCTCCTTTCTATCTCATTATTAAATGTATGTTTTACTCGTTTTAATGTTTTTTGTTTTTAAATAAATAGAGATGCTAACGCGTCGCATCAATATTCTTACTATTTTCAAACTAAGCTTAACGCTTGTGCTATGAAAATAGGACTAGCTTGCTGGTGTCCTGGACTACGTCTCAAATCACCGACCACCACACAACTACACCAACAAGCTATACTATATCCTTTATAGCTGTACTGTATAAGCTATATACTTAACTTTATACTTAAGTAACATGAAAAAAAAATTATCATATTTAAAATTGTGTGCTTAAATATATAATAAACGCCCTATTCCTTAGTAGTTAAATGAAATGAATAAATCTTAATTTTTATTTATGAAAAAGAAAAAAAACTGTAAGGTAAATAAATATACAATATACTGGCTCCTGCTAATTCATGAGTTTTAATAAAATTGCTTATTGAATAAACCGTGTACTGAACTAATTGAAAATCTATACCTAAACAGACAATATAAAGTTTTTCTCGCGTACGCTATGCAAATTTAAAAATTATATAACTGGTACACTTTGTAATTTTCATTTGTATTTTAAAATTAACCCAAAACATGTGTCTTGCTCCAATTTACAACAGGGTGTCTAAAAGTTATGTTGTACTTTTATCTGTCGAGGTATCTTTCAGCTTTCGCTTCGCGGTTATCTTGTATATTATGTCTGTATGTCTTGCACGATGAGCGTGCAGATGTGTTAATTCACGCGAGGCGAGAGTTCTGAGAAGAGTGTGGTATTGTGTACGTCTACCGGTCCCTACGGAGAAACGATGTGACGTCACGTTCTTTGTATTATATTATATTAAAATGTCGCGTCCGCGTGTAGTGCACACTTTAGTCAGGATACATACGTAACCGCCGCGACTGAGTGAGATGAGATGTCAGAATAGAAATCAGATCCCGAGGGCGCAGGTCAAAAGGCCGGCTAAGTGGACAGTTTTTTTTTAAATGTTTATGTATTTGTTTCCCCCGCATTGTATAAAATATAGTCATGCGACTATATTTTATACCATGCGACTATATTTTATACAATTTTATACAAAATTTTATACAATATAATAAAAACAAACGGTCGGCCATGCGACACGAGAATCAAGAATATTTTCTGTGTAGGTGTATACTTGATATATATTGTCATAGAAGAATAAATTTTTGGTTTATTTTTTATGGTAATCAGTTTTTTTTTAAATCATTCAAGTACATAAAAGGTTTTTAACGCGCGATTATACATTCTTACCTTACTAACCCAACCTTACTTAACCTAACCTAAATTAACGTATCCTAACCTAACTAATCTTAACTCTTCTAAACTGTCTTAACTAAACCTATTTTAAATACATATTTTTAAAATTATTTGTTTGTTTCATACACTTAATAATTTTAATGTTTTTGTTTTAATTTTTTTGCTTTATTAATATAATTCATACAAAACATATTCCCTTCGGTCTTTCTCTTTCATTCATGTAAGTTAACAAACTTATTATTTTAGGTTGATTTATTTATTTTGTCATCTCAATATCATAATACTAAAAAAAATATTCATTTTACTGGTTTTTATTTTTATTTCGCGGCTTTGACGGGTCACCGTCTCTTACTATCACGTGTCCGCACCACCTTAGGTGACTTTCTACCAGCGTTTTTGAAAGGGGACTACCTTAAAACTACCTCGTGCGTGTTCGTTGCCTAGTCTAGTTGGACCATCTAACCATTTTCATTTCTGCCACGTCAAAGCAGCAGAGAAAATCGGCAAAGGATATTTTTAGTGGCGCAAAATGCTGTAAGGTCGACCTTCGTTCCCACAGGGCGCTCCTCAGATCCCAAACGAGGTGGAATCTTCTTTTTTTGTTAGCCACTAACAATGTGTTCTGTCTTCACACTTCCACGAGGCCTATCATTAGACCGTTACCTTCGAGCACCTCCATGCGTGGTTAGTGCGCGTTCTGGGAAGCCCATTTACTTAACGCCTCGGGGTTTCGATCCTTTGGCCGCCCGCTCGTCGAGAATTTACTTAACAAGGAAGATCCAATTTTGTTGTTGTTTTTTATTTTTATTATTCATTATAAAACTGGCTCTAAAATGAGCTGTTCAATATTTACCCTTATTCTAACTTAAATAGGTAGTGTAAGTATTTATTATACATATTTGATAATAATTTTATATCGTTAGCCTTATCCTGAATAAATTTGTTAGCTGTATACAATTTTCATTAAATTATATTGTGTACAAACCCAGAAAATTTACTTAACAATAAAGTTGCAAATTTATCCAACAATAAAATGAGTTGTTAAACGTGAATTCAATATTCAACCTATTTCTGAGTTTACTAGATTGTAAAATACCTCATTGTTAATCTATATTAAAAATTTCAATACAAATTCAAAATTGACAGCTCCGCTCAAAATATAATACGGTATTTGAAATTTGAATGACGTTTTTGGGGTCAACATAGATTTTTGAACCGTCTTTATACAAAAGATATTTAAAAAAATATTATATTAATTATACCAAGTCTAGATAAAAAATATAATATTAAAAAGGGGAACAATAATTAATAATTTTACTTTACCAATTGCTTGATGACATGACAAGGAGATCTTTGGCCAATTTTTGTAAACAACTACTATTTTGTTAGTATCATTCTTGAAATGTACATTAACTTACTTGCATAATGTTTGTACCATTTTAAAATTTATCAAAGCCATCATCTTCATAATTATCTGCAATTTAGACAGATATTACATTTTTTAAATCTAGTACAAGGCGTGTTTCATGAACCCCTAGTAGAATCTCATAAATAAATTTTAATAAATCATGTTTCATCATCACAAATATTATAAAGATTTTTAAGATATTGTACTATTTATTAATAATCTATGAACAATAAACAAACATATATAAATATTCTTCTTCAAAAACAGCAAAATAATTTTGTGGTGACATCATTAATATAATTAATAAAATAAACTTAGTTTTCACCACTTTTTTTATATTCAAAATATTAACATGATTCAAGGCCTATGGCCCCTTCGTCAGGATACAATTAATTGTATACTAACAAAATTAAATTAAATTAACAAAATTAAATTCAATACTTCGATTTTTGAATTTAATTTTGTTAGTATACAATTGTATCCCGACGAAGGGGTCATAGGCCTTGAAACATGTTGATATTTTCAATATAAAAAAGTGGTGAAAACTAACTTTATTTTATTAATTATATATATAAAACTATTTAAACTGTAAAGCTGTCTAATAAAACCGCATGGTAATATTACAGATATAAAATTGTATAATAACTCATAACTTAGGTACCTACTCCTCACAGAATTGGTAAGTTTTTTACCGTAATTAAAAAACTATTGTAAAGCCATGCCTTTATTTTTTTAATGAAGCAGGTCATTATTGGTAAATATATAAGGGTTAATTACCCCTGCCCCATGGAAAACGACCTGATGGTGTGTATGTGTGTCAAGTTACCCACATATAAAATAAATAAATGTATGTGAATTTTACACCTCGTTTAATTTAAAACTAATTTCCTGGAGTTATCCAGTTGGTATTTGGCCAAAGGGTGGTTTTAGCGAAATTGCGTGAAACTACGCTACCTACACGAGGGTGGTTTAACTGACACAAAGCTAGCACACATTGGGCAAAAAATTAACTGATCCGTAAAATGTCTAGCTTTCATCATCAAATTGACATCAGTACTATATTGAGTAGTACCGTGCCATAGACTATTTGAATGTTTTTTTAATAATACTTCATTTCAATTTTTCGTAAAACAGAGATTGAACGCGATACGGGTTTTGTCGATGTTTTAAAAATATTAATCCACAAAGGACTTGTATTTTTTAATAAAAATAAGTGATTGGTTTATATAAATGAAATGTATCTTGACGTTACAGGTGATAATTATTTTATCAATCAAGCAATTTTTCGATACTGAATAGTGCCTTTTCGATACAGAAATATATAACAACCAAGACGCAATATAATCATTTTCAACACATTAATTTGTTTATGTCACCTGGCGCCATCTATGTATCCTCGAGTGATCCTCGGCTGAGACACGCACCACTGGAAAACGACAATATGCTGGCTGCATACATCACTATACAATCGACGGTCAACGCGAGGTCCTGAAGTTCTTCACTTTCTTTCCGGCTTCCACCTCGATATCTGATCCACTGCGGCTAAATAGTTGGACGGGTCGCGTTCGCGCTAGATTTTATGATCGCAGTTGTCAAACGTCACCAAAATAATCTTCTGTGTATAGTTTTCTGGGATATTCTGCCGTGTGTATGTGACCTCTCTGGCCAACGTTTCGGTCAAAATCAAATTGACAATCCGCACAGTCCGACATCCGTTCAACAAACAAAATCAAATAGACGATCCGCACAGTCCGACATCCGTTAGTAGATATATAACACACTACATGAAGACACACACCTTGCTTTCGACACGGTACAGCAATCCAGTATTTAACATAACACAAACTTGGAGACACCCTGACTTCGGTACGGTATTGCAAGGTAATACTTAACCTACACTTCAACACTCACTCGTCACATCAGCCCTGATGATGGACCCTGCAATGAGATCCGAAACGTTGGCCAGAGAGGTCACATACACACGGCAGAATATCCCAGAAAACTATACACAGAAGATTCTGAACGGCCGTGAAAACCTAAGGACATTTTTGTCACCAATGGACTTCGCCGCTTGGCTCTCGCTTCGCCTTTTATAGAAAACGCGTTGGTATTTCGAATTTTAAAGATTGTTCAGTACATTCCTGGTACTTCCTTGATTTCTCAAATGTTTCCGAGATTATCCTAGCCGTTTTCAGAGTGTTCTAGGGCATTCCAGAGTGTTATGGAGTTTTCAAGAGGTTTCAATCTTGCATAATGTCTCGTAATGTATCGTCTTATTATTATTATTATACACGTTATTGCAGCGCTTCCACAATGTTTGACCAAGGCCGAGTTCATGGATTCGTCCCGCTCATCCTGAGACATCGTGTTGCTGTGCTCCAGCCTCAGCTTGAGACCAGCTGAGGCTGGAGCACAGCACCAAGTCTCTAGTGTAAGTGGCGCTGTCGGAGTGGCATCGGACAGAATAGCTAGAGATATACGATTCCATAACCGTAACGAGCGCTAGTGTAGCAAGACATAAAGCACTCCACTATTACTATTATTTTAGAATTTTTATTGATATTGACTATTGATTTAAGAACTTTGAAATTGGTATGTGTATGTGCATCCATTGTCAAATTTATATGGTATATTTTATTTGAAGTATTTAATAGCTGTTCTTTTTCCTTTTCTTCTTTTTTCTTTATTATTTTAATTCGAGATGTGGACCTAGGAATTTCTTGGAGAGACCACCTTACGAATGAAGAGGTTCTTAGCAGGATCGATGAAACTAGGCACATAATGAATACCATCTCGAAAAGGCGTGCAAAATGGATGGGGCATATTTTACGCAATGAAAATCTGTTCAAAACTATAATGGAGGGAATGGTAGAGGGAAAGATTGCCAGAGGGCGCCCTCGCCGTGAATATCTTGAGCAAGTGTGCCAAGATATGAATTGTGCCTCCTACACAGAGCTTGGATTTCGGTGAAAGAGAAAACAATATCGAAAAAGCACGGTAGAATCGCGTAACACGTGTTAGACAAAGACGGACTGCAGTCGGTAATGATAGGTCGGCGTGAAATTCGATATGCCATCATTTTATGATCATTTACAAAAATAATGCAAATATGTATGTTTACTTTACATAAATATATAAAGGCACATATTAAAAACTATGTCGATTTTTAATTATGTAACACTGTGTCACACCACCGTTCCTTAAGACATTTTTAGCACAGTCTTTTAAGAGTTAAAATCGATATTTTTGTTAGACAAAGACGGACTACTGTCGCCCGCATGGTTGAATTCAGTTGGTAATGATACGTCGGCGTGAGCGCACGCAAATTCGATATGCTATTATTTTCTGATAATTTACTAAAATAATGCAAATATGTATGTTTATCTTGCATAATTTTATACTTACGATATACTTATAATATACGAGTAGCTTGTTGGTCTTGTGGTTGGGACTCTCGCCTCGTGACCCAAAGGTCGAGGTTTCGAACGTCACTCCAGACCAGCAAGTTAGTCCTATTTTCATAGCACAAGCGTAGTTTGAAAATAGTAAAAATATTTATGTGACATGTATTCCGTGTACGCATCTCTATTTAAATATATATATATATATATATATATATATATAGATAAAGGGGCCATTAAAAAGTCTTATCTGTATTAAAAAAATATTTTTTTTACCATATATTAAAAACAAAGTCGATTTTTAATCATGTAACGCAGTGTTATAAGGTATTTTTAGCACAGTCATTAAAGAGTTGATGTCAATATTTAGAGACGTCAATTTTCCCGTTGCGATGTTTTCCCTTTTCGCCGCGTGGCCCGCGGCTGTCCCAGGAGTTTCCGCACGTGGACGGCTTTCACCAGCGCGGTGCGTGCTTCGCGCCCGCCCGATAATTGCCGGCAAATGACCGCCTTCGACACGCCGCTCCACGATGGCACTGCCAATTATGGCCGCGCGATGAAAGGAACTATCGAAAGAAGATTTCAAACACGCGAAAATTCCATTACCAAATTGGTAAAAATCAATATTTGTTCGCTCGTACTCGGCCTGCATCCAAGTACACAGACGTGATCGATCCGATATAATTAAGATATGTCATAGACGAAGCTATTTATTTATTTATTTATTTCAACGGTTACAAAACCTATAACAGTAATTCGATGTTGTACTAATTACCTTATAATATAAAATGAGAGTAAGTAAAAGTAAGCATAAGATAATAAAGATAAAATATGTAGAATACAGAGTTAATATAAAATAACATAATAATGTTAAAAGTAAGCATAAAATAACAGAGATAAAAAAAAAATAATAATTACAGAGTAAATATACAATAACAAAAGTATTAAGAAGAAGTAATATATATTCAATAGTATAAAAAAGTTAACAAATGAGAATTAATTACAATTTATGTAGCAACAGAGTTAGAAACTAAAATGGACTGCCTTATTTCTCTAAGAAGTAATTTTATGTTACACAAAATACATCTTATAATATAAAGTGACAAAGTAATTTATGATATAAAATGAAAAAATAATTTATAATATGAATTGAGAAAGTAAATAAAAGTAAGTATAAGATAACAAAGATAAAAGATATAAAATACAGAGTAAATATAAAAAGCGTAATAGTGACAAAAATCAGAATAAAATATCAAAGATTATGTGGGAAAGTAGGTGTTGGAGAAATTTTCTGATTAACTTTAACTCTGGTTCGTGTTTTCTACAGGGAAAAATCGAACTAGAAGCTCTCTAGATATGAAGATGCCACTTACCAGTTTGCTGGAACTTTGGCGTCTTTCTCCGTCCGATCTCTTCTATCTTCCGTCCGTCTATCTTCCTTGTAGCTACCAAATCCGCTTAAAGCACCACTTTAACACACCAAAAGTTTAATTATATTGCATAGTTTTTATCCGCCGCGACCAAAACTCAACCATTCGAGATGTCGCAAAACAACCTGTCTCGTAGCAACCGTCATACACAGAGAACTCCGCGCTCGTATGTATTTCCTTTTATAAAATTCCCGACCACAGACTAACAGATTTTTTGCTCGAACAGTAGGTATGCAGATCTTGTGGTTGGGGATAGGGCTTGCGGCCTATAATTGGCTGGTTTAAGTGATCGCTTTACACTATGTTCACCGGTTCCACTTATAATCGACCACCACATCCATCAAATTTTGGAAAGCTGTATATAAGGTATGTATTATTTCAATTTATCATAAAAAGTGTATTGTCTAAAAACTTATTAACCTGTAACTTATTCATAAAATTGTGTTTAGTGATTTGCGTTAGTCTGAATATTATTTTCAATATATTTTATCATTTATTATTTTTCATTATTAATTATTGATTAATCGTAAAAAGTGTATTATATAATAATATACTCAAATGTTCACAAAATATTCATACTTAATGTCACTATAGGACCATCTATTTGGGTCATTAATGACCTGTTGACGGTTTGTTTGTTAAAAAAAAATCTTTATTTTTCTTCTTTATTTTGACTGGAGTTTGGAACAATATTCTTTTAATTTTTGTATATGGCATTTATCCCAATTATTAATATATTTATTATACACTAGACTATGTCTAAAAATGACTTAATTTATTTTTCTTTTTTAGAACAGTTTTTATGTTCATAATATTTTTTAAACTTTTTTAAATTTTTTAACTCTTTTTATCGACCATTTTGTAACGTGAGTACTTTAACCAGCTCATACAGGTCATAAGTCCTGGGCCACGCTATAAATACTTCCATACACATTTCCCATATAACATAACATAACATACGCCAAAACAAAAACAGGAAAATCCCGACTAATTTGCAACGGACTAAAACTGTACAATGACCTGCCACAACAGACCAAACAACTGACCACTGACAGATTCAAAACAGATGTGACAAAAATATTAAACCTCGGCCAACTATAAAAAAATGCCTTTGTATCTAAATTATATTATTATATTTTCTTATATTGAATCATGTAAAAATGTTACCCATATACCTCTTAGGTTTCCATTACTTTTTAAATAAAAAAAAATAAAAAAGCTTCATCTCTGTGAGACTTTTAATAATTATCTCTCTGTGGACAAAATGCAGTAATTGTGTTCTCAGAACGTATGTACATATAAAAATATTATTAAAATACTTGGTTTTGACTCCACTTGTTGATTTACTTTTAACTATTTAATAATTTAACTCCACAATATTTATTTATATGAATGTTTTTATATTGTAAAATACAGCTGCATAATTATCAATTTTGTATTATACTACTGCGTTGAAAACCTTCCATCAACGTACCAAAATATTTAGAAGTGCGTTGAGCATGGGAAAAACCTCTGGATTCTATCGGTCTTTCTGAGCCCTTCAAAACGCTCTTAAACAGTTCGTTTATGAGATTGCTAATTGGTCAGGAAGTCAAAGTTAATTCTGCGATCAGCGAGCGACATAACGGAATGTTTTTTGGATATTTCTTAAAACAGTTTATCATTTTACAAAAGTGTTTAACTCTAACCCCATAGCGGCGATACGTGACAATATGAAATAGAAAGCAGTGATTGAATTTCGTGAAAATATATATGATAATATTTTACATACCAAGAATTGGGGTTGAGAGTGGAACGCCACGATTGTTGAAATTTTCAACAATCGGTAAGGAATAAAGTCAAGAGGACAATCTTTGAAATTGACTACAGACCTACCTGGTGAAGGGGCGTAAACAATGGATACTTAAGAAGAAATAAGATAGGGAATTCGAACAATAGAGATGGTGTATCTTTGAAGAGTCACAGGGAGATTCCAGTATGGAATATAGCAATCCTGGAGTTATGGAAATTTTTCAGATAACCAGAGATATCTTGGCTAGGACGTGTATTAAGGATGATGCCATTTTCTAAGCGTTTTTAGGATCACCATCAAGAAGACGACGAGTTGATCGCTTACATTATGGTAAATGTTTTTTTTATAATGATTTTTATTTAAGAATATTCATATTGACGTATTTCGTATCTTAATTTTGGCGCAATGGTACAAGATTTTTTTTGTAAATTTTTAATTTTATTTATTAACCAGCTGTAACCCGTCAAACATGATGGTACTTTTACATGTCGGTTCCTAAAGAATAAGTATTTTTTTTTCTTCTTCAAATGTAGCAAATTTTAATAGTGAATAAGTATTTGCTTATTACTAGCCGACATCCATGAAATAGTAATAACGACTTTTAAATATCAAAATATTAGATTTTTTTTTAATTTACCGTGCCGACAGTTAATGGTATTATTTTAAAGCCTGGCGATTGTGATGGGCGGAACATGAAAGATTTGCATCTTTGCTTAGCCCTAGTATATATTTATAGCATATTTTTGTCGGTCCATGGAAAGGCAGCGATAGCAACATGCATTAAGCGGCTGGTTCGGGTTTGCTGGCTCGAGGTTCAAGCCCCATCTTCTTTATGTTTGACAACGAAATTGTTATGTTTGATGATAATAGTGACAGCAGAAGTTAACGGAGATATGGAGTAGCTTTGTACATGCAATGTAATCACAATTCGGTTTGAAAAATGGGAAAGAAACTGAACGAAACAAAATATTGGGATAGAGGGAGAAGCTTTGCACGTGCATTACAACTTTATCTGTTCTGGTTAATGGTGAGGAACATGAATGTATGTACATTAAAGTGTTGGTTGCGGCAGAATACAGCGATGGATGGAAATGCCTTGCGTTTGCGTATAACCACGAGCCGTTTTAGAAAGTTTCGGTGGTAGCAGAAGACTGTTGCGGATGGAGAAGCTCCATTGAAATTGGGAGTAAATATAGTAGACTGTAGTAGAGTGTAGTAGAGTCATGTTTGTGGTCACCCCTACCACGAAGATTAAAAAGTGTCAATAATCCCTCTAGGATAACATAACGTTATATCCTTCTCCAGGATTGTTATAATATTCTAAAACAAAAAGGTCTGGATGTACCTATGTATTCGTAAGGTTTCTCTTAGCAATATCGATACATCTGTAAAGTTTGTGAACTTTTACGTTTGTAAGTTTGGATGTTGGAGGTAATCTCCGAAACTAGTCATCCAATTTTAAAATTTTTTTCCCCACATATTGAGAATGGACTTTCAGGATGGACGTAGGCTATATATTTTCCCATTAAAATAAAAAGGCTTTTCGTGGTGACTTATTTTACATCTAAAGTCGACGGAAAAATGGTCGAGCGATGCGTTTTTTATGAACGCTGCCTTAATGGTAAGAGGTATTTAAATACTTTCTATAAAAAAGTCGCAATAAAATATATATTTAAAATTAATTCTAATCTGTACTTGAAGTATTTAATGTTAATTTTTATCAGAATAAATTTGCTTATCGTCAAGGAAATTTTATGTAGACAAAAATTGCCTTTTACACATTGTTTGGACGAGTAGTTTAGATTATACTGATTTTTCACTGATGCTCATATAGTCTCACACTGAATTCCACGTGGGAGAAGCTGCGGGCACAGCTAGTTTTATATAATGTTCATCACGTAAAAATTGACGAAGAGTACAATGTTATATATAATAACAGTCAAGTCATGCAGACAATTCAGTGCTTGTTCGTAATGCTTAGCACTTGCTTGGTGGCAAACGTGTGCATATCTTTAGCTGAAATCTGGCTCGTGGAAACATATAATGATTTGGACCAATCTTAAAATTCGTACTATTCATGCTAAATGTTGCTATTTCCGTCTCTTTGTAATTTTATTTCTGGTTAGACACGATAATCTTATGTTCGCTTGGTTGTCAGTGGCTCTGGGCTGTCGACGTAAAGGTTAATTATTATCGAGTTTTTGAAATTCTGATGATGATGAGATGAGAACACGCTATTTATTGGCGCTTTGTCGCATTAATGAAAGGAGTCACGAAATGTTAATAGAGTTTCAGAATATTTTTACAATTCTACAAGACAATAAAAGGGATGGTAAAAAATGCCGCGTCAGAGCTGAATACAATTTAAAAAATAAATCAACTAACGTCACACTAAAATACTAAAACATATATAATTATATAGTTTAAAAAATAAGGTATTGAGACACTGGCGTGAACAAAGAAAGAACTTACCTAAGAAAACTTGAGCGAAATAAATATAGGGTAATGAAATGCGCTATTACAATTAACGAATAGGGTGAAGAGTTAGATTGAAAAACTGTGTTCTTGGCAGAGAAGTGTTAAACCACGCGGAGCAGACTGCTGTGAAAGTGTGGTCTCCCAGACCGCGATGTGCTGCTGTGTCATTATTACATATCAGAGCATGTCCGTTTCCATGTATTTCACACATATAAGTAGAAAAAGTAGCACTTCTCGTTTAATCAAAATAAATTCGTTTCCTTATATGAACTATAAAATATGCATTCGATCTAACTCCTTTAGCCTTGCCATTAAAAGTTTCAAATAACGTTATTTTCAACAACTAGAAAAGGTTCGTTATCCTTGCTCTATAGAATCCTTTTGACATTTTTGTCAATGCTCTTTTGATAAATATGTAAGTTGGCGCATAAAATTGCAATGGTGCTGTTTGAGTTTAAAAGAAATAATATTTTTCAAAAGCGTACTAAAAGTTTATTTTATCGTCTGTTATATGACATGATTGCATAAACTCGTATCCCTATACCCTTTGTAAACTTTGATAGTTGAAATATTATTTATTTATCCAAACTAAGGATCTTCCTTGCTTACAGCTCTTTTTATTGCGGATGAATGTTTGCAATATATATTATTTTATATTTAGGTTATATACATTTTATGAGAAGGTTATATAAGTAATCAATGTATGATTACTTATTACTTATATATAATGAAATATTTCTGAAGAAACGTTCTTAGGTTTTCACGGTCACTTCTGGTTTGGGTCTTTTGGGGTATTATGCCATGTTATTACGATCTTTCTGTCCAAACAACTGGCCTTTTTGGTCAACAAATCGGCCAGAAAGGTCGTAATAACATGGCATAATACCCCAGAAAACCCGAACCAGAAGATTTCTGAATTTTATTTCTTTTAGATGATTTGATTTCAGTTTAGAGAAGCTAACTATGTAGGATCACGTCAAAGTACAGAGTGAAATAGGCAGATCGCTCACCTGTTAGATTTACCTGGTGGAAAAAGCAAGTGGAGCCTTTCTGGAGCATAACCAAGAAGGCCGAAGTTCACGATGATCACGATCATTAGTCGTGAGGGTCCTTGGTGGATGATGTTATCCACATATTTTATTTTTGTGTGTCGAGTTTACCATTTAAATGGATATTTCCAAATGTGATTTCGGCCTTAATCCATAGTTTCCATAATTAAAAGAATTTACATACAGAACGAATTGCATTTGCAAAATGCCAGTTCGTTTAATCCCTCGGATTCCAATTTATGCTTTTTGCTGATGTGAAAGGGAATATTTTGTAAAGTAAGCTTTAAATGGAATATATTAGAGATTTGTCATGCAGTCAGCTGATATTAATCAAAATAGAATCAGTGCGTCAAAGTAATCAATATTGTTATTACAATTAGTCAACGTTACGTCTGCTGCAATTTGTTTACTGCTAGAGGAATCAGGTAGGCAAGCGTGGCGATACTTAAGGGCCGGCAAAAAAACTGGATTTAAAATAAATATTGTCACGTGACATGGTTGCAGGAGGGATTAATGAAAACGCTTGGATTAATTAATACAAGATTTATTGAATACCAATTAATTAATTAAACTAACGTACAAAGTCACTTATCACTATTAAATGTAATGCTTTTCCTTAAACTAAACTATTTAAAAAATTCATCACTCGTAAATAGACATTTTATATTCGCTTTGACACTTTATTCACTATTCACTAGAATATTCCATCCTATTTCCGCACTTATTAATTTCGCTTCGGTTCATATCGCTATGTAAGAACTTTACTTACGGAATCTTTATTGTCGAATTACCGCTTGCTTGGCACCGCTGGCCTCTCGCTTGGCCGGCCTGACCCGCTGCTCGCGGCCACCTTCGCTTTATTATCGCCTGTCAACGCGCACGGAAGACAACTCACTTCTTACTCCCGTGTGTCGTATTTATGTTGGCTAATGCTGTTATTCAGACGGTTCCAGTGTTTACTCGCAAGTACTCGTGAATTCCAGATGTTCCTAGAAAGTTGCAGACGTCTCTAGAAAGTCGAAGGGTATTCCAGATCCTTCGGAAGTATTATGCCAAGTTCAAACAACTGTCATTTGACAGTGCGTGATTCTTTTTAGCCTAGTAATAATATAAAAATTAACGCCTCCTATAAAAAAGAGGAAAATAATTATTAACAGAGTCAAAAGTTTAATAACAGAGTCAAAAAGACACACAACTCTCGCCTCATCAACATTCATGTACCTTCTTTGATAACAGGACGAACTAAATATGGATTTTCATTTTTATAATACGAGAGGCGGTGACATTATCTATAAGACTTCAGAAGAAAAATAAAAATTCTTCACAAAATTATCTGATGTACAAAGGCCTTGAAATCTTCGATAGCCTAAAACAATAAAAAATACTGTGAATATAGAGAAGTTTAAACTAGAGTGCAAAAGTTTACTATGAAAATGTTCTCAGGTTTTCGCGGCCGTTCAGAATCTTCTGTGTATAGTTTTCTGGTCTGAAGTGATGATGAACCCTGCAATGGGATCCGAAACGTCGGCCATAGAGGTCACATATGCACGGTAGAATATCCCAGAAAACTATTTACTGTTAAAATCTTTTTAATCGCTAAAGATGCTTTGCAATATGTTTTTGAATCATGTATTTGCCCATAAGTGGGGTATAAAAGTAAAGTTAACAATATCTAATTTGTACTACATTCGAGATTTTATAGGTAACATAGCCTATAAATTCATAAGAAACATTTTTTGGGAAGGAAAGATACACAAAATCTAGAATTCAGTACATTTTAAATCAGTAATTGCATTGTATTCAAAATATTTTTTTGATTGTTTGGATAGTGCTGCTTTTATACTTCACATGTGTCGTCTTTTCAAAACTTTATGTGATTCTTCTAATTTAGTCGGACATCTATTTTTTTTTTTGAATTTGCGAACCTTTTTTTTATCTACAAGATTTTTGTCCTTCCATGGATTTACTGAAAATGATGATGTATACATAAAAGTTATTTTATAAAGATTATCCAATGGTCTGATTATAATGATAATAAATTTAATCTCATCAAAAAAAAAATATCTCAAACTTTTCATATTAACTATTTAGTTATTAAAAACATATTTTAATCATCGCTTTTGGTCCAATTTAAAAATACGGAATATTGAGCTGGTACAATTTGAAAGTGACTACTTCTATAAAAAATTTACTAACATTTGATATTCAAAATAAATAAAAAATATTCGGACTTATGGATACGATTTGTATTAAAATATTGTAACGACTAAAAACGAGGCTAAAAAGAATTGCGCACTTCTGTCACATGTCACAACAACACTGTCGAAGAATCGAGAGCGGCCTACAATGTTTTACGGCTTTCGGGAAGCAAATAAACCATTGTAGAAACATCTGTAAAAGCCTGGAAGCCACGACAAAGTTCTCCTAAACACTACATACACTAGGAACGCCTAGAAGGTTCGATATCATCATTAGCCAGATATAAATAGGACCACGCGCGGGAGTAACGTTGTTGTTGTTTTTGGAGCGTTTGAAAGCGAAACCAAAGCGAAGTCACTCGCGAGCTGCAAAGGCCGGGTATAATTCGATAGCGAATAATCTGGAAAAGTTCTTCTGTAGCGAAATAATCCGAATAATACGTGCGGAAATCGGTTGGAATGTTCTAGTGAATAGTAAATAAAGTGTCTATTTACGAGTGATAAATTTACGAAAAAGTTTAATTTAAATAATAACGTTAGGTTAAATAGTGTTCGGTGACTTTGTACTGTTGATTAATTAATTAATAAGTAATTAATAATTCCGTAATTAAATTCCAGCGTTTTCATTAATTCCTCTCGCAGCCATACATGTGACAATATGGTTGTACCAACTCCATGTTTAAAATGATCATTCTTCGTTGTTACTAGGAGTACCGGTGTAATAAATTAAAAATATTCAGAAAAATCTTATGCCAGTGCCACTGTAACAGGATAGGAAATCGTGAAAAGATATTCGCTAACAGTTTATCGGCATTTTTAAACGCTTTACGGCTTTTGAATTTCCCGAATACATAACTCACTTAAAGCGGCGCTCAGTTTGGGCACTTTTCGTATTTCTTTTTCGAAATTAACGACCGTGTCCGGGAGCCGAACACGAACCCTTTATTGTTCCGTGTTCGGCGCAGGCCACTGCGCCAGCGAGCCTTGTCACAAATGTCAAATTTACATAAATATGTTATTCAAATATCCTTTCTCAACGACAGCGCTCCTCAATTGCTGTTTTGCACAGCCGACCGCATTGGAAAATCATGGCTTTGGATTTTTTGCAATTCGTAACAAATCCTTGAATCCTCGAGTACCTACTAATTAATTGACGATTTATTAATTAATTATTAAATAGGCAAAGTCACTTAATACGAATTAAACTGAATGCTAATCTTTAAATTATACTACTTCGCAATACATCACTCATATATGATCACTTTATTTAACATTCACTAGAACATTCCATACAATTCTCGTCACACGTATTTATTTCGCCACTTAGGTACCTAAGTACTTGCTCGATTATTTCGCTCGAAATCTATAGGTCATTTATTCGCAACCGGTCACACATGACCGTCGCCTCGCCCGTACTTCGCACCGCTTTGCATTGAACGAACTGTCAACAGCAGATTCGCGCCATTTATATCCAAAAACTGGATTATCAATCCTCTCGTCGCTTCTTGGGTGTTCTAGTCGTCTTGCTAAGAAATGTAGACTATTCTAGAAGGAAATAATATAGGATTTGATCTTATTGTCGTCATTGACACATGACGAAGGATTCTGTACGTAATCTTTTCTACCTTTTCATTAAAATACCTACCTGGATGTTCTTATTAATAAATTGAGAATTTGTAGTAGAAATCCAAACAGATATGAAGAAATCGGTCCATATCGAATGTACCAAAAACAGTGTATGGAATGAAAGCATTATACTACAGGAGAAAGGGTTGAAAGAGCTATCAAAAATATCTGCAGTTCTACAGATTACTATGAGGGGGTTATGATTGTCAGTACTGAGGGAAAAAACTATTGGAGAAGAACAGGAACTCAGATTTTTATAATTACTTCTCAAATAATCGCAAAAAACTAAGTGGTTATATTATTTATATTCATTAAAATAGAACACTTTGTATAAAACAACTATTTATTGAGTTATCAAAATAATTTTTTATATTAGAGCACTTAAAATGTTTAAATAGCAATAACTTTTCTTTATTTTCTATTCACCTTCTGGAAACAAACCATTTTTTTGATACAAACAAGGGCTTAGAAATTTTGCGCACAAATAATACAAGATTACATTTACATAGATAAAATAGAAAATAAAAAAAACGATTAAAGCAAATTAAATATCATGAATAACCAAATCCTTTTTGCAAAAAAATACCTTTTAAATATATTTTCACAGCAGCTTCTAAATACATAATTGTACAACTCCCACGTATTTATTTTTATTTTTGTTTACTTCAATTTTTTTTTGTACGGTTTTTTTTGATGAGGACCATTGGCCCCAAAACTCGTTGATAATTCAATAAATGAAGGTTTTATACAATTTTTTTTATTGATATTTATAACTCTTTTTAAGTATTTAATAATTTTTACCACATTCTATATAATCAATGTTTGGGTAATCTCTAAATTTCCCGCAGAGTTTCCCCAAAGTTTTATCAGAGATACGCGGCGTTGCCAAGTGAAATTGGGAAGCTCTGCTCTGTTAGGGGTAGTTAGAGGTACTCTCGTAGTCTCACGTCGACCATTGTTGTATAATTTTCATATATTTTCTTATCAGTTTTTAAAATTATGGGATATTTATGGAAAAATCTAGGTGTGCGCCCAACGCTCTGCATGTTGCCAGTGTGTGCTGGGCTTTTAATGTTTGCTTGCTCGATTAAGTCTACAGTTTGGGAGCCATGTTTTTGAAATGAGAATTATAAAAATTGTATTTTTGTAATTCTCATTTCGTTTACTTTGTGGCTGGACATAATTTTTAATTTTTATTAATTACAGAACTTTTATAAACCGCATGGTGTGACTTAAGCCATGTATTCACTAGGGGACAAATCGCGAAACATTCCGCTCGGCATGTCGCATCAACATCTACGCTCATGTTTCGGGGACAATGACGCGGCCATTTGACGTGTACACACCGGGACTCGCATATCTTGTCGCGGAAATGTCACCCGATGAGCTTATGTTGACAGCTGCGGTATCTCATTTGGCGAAAACGGGGTTCCGCGCAATTCGAAATGTTTTTTTGGGTCGCAATTTCAAATTAACGAGGTTTTACTGTAGTAAATTGAATATTATTAAAAACAAGGTCCTTTTTGCAAATAATTATTGTTTTCCAGACGTCGCGGAAATATATCGCCTTATGAGGTTATGATGATAGCCGCGTATCTGTTTATGTTAATGAGTTTATCGAAAAGTAAGAGGAGAAAAAAGAGGAGAATGCGAAATTATTTACTGCAAAGAGAAAGAAGGACGGACATTCTATGCGATCTTCGATCGATACAGCTCGATGAGTTCGAAAACGATTTCGTTTCCCCGCATTGTCATCTTGACAGATACAGCGCATGCGTATTCACTTGTAAACATACCACGTGGTACTGACGCTCCGCGGAATGTTGCAGTGAGTACGCTCGGGTACCGTGCGCATGGCAACGTTGCCACGGCACGTAGAAATGCCGCGCTATGTTGTGCGCGAGGTCGCGGAACAGTGCACGACGTTGCAACGTCACGTAGACTCTACGCCGCGCGTGCTGTTGAGGGACAATTTGTCCCCTAGTGAATACATGGCTTTAACATCTACCGGTTTCGATGCCGTTGTATCTTTGTCAGGACTATGATTTTGGAAAACAGGTTAATTGTTGAATGGAGGCGAAATGGGGAATACGAGTATATCAAACAATGGAACTGAAATTCATCTGGTTATTAATAATATTGGCATCAGGCATTTCTTGTTTTCTATTATTTCTAAGTTATCCAATCTAAGGCCTCTATTACTTACATGGAGAATCTCAATACCGTATAATTTAGAAATATTAATTTATATGGGAGTTGCTTTGTAGTGTATTGCTTTTATAATTTTAAATTTCAATAAAACTTTGTACTTAAGTTTTGATACGAGCAGTCCGTCCATTATTAGGTTCCATAAGCATTTTAGGAAGAAGGATAAGCCATGGATGGGAGAGATTTTTTTTTTACTTTTAATGGAAATATAAGTGTGTTGTAAAACCAAAGTGGCAATGGGCAGGACATATCGCTAGATACAATGATTACTAGATGGGCGCCACTGAATATTGAAATCGAAGCCCTCACATAAAATATGTGTCGGAAGCCCACTGAAGAGATGGACCGACGACATTTTGATGATGGCGGCGCCTGGATGCAGAGGGCTCAAGACAAGGACGAGTGGAAGAAATTGGAAGAGGTCTTTATCCAGCAGCGGAGAGAAGGAGGCTGAAGAAGAAGAAGAAGAGTTAGTATAGTGGTGTTGCGCAGGTGAAGTGTTTTGTGATAGGTTAAATCCCGGTCGCCGAGCAGAGAGAATTTCGTACATTGACCCTACGCTACGTATCTTTGTCGTTCGCGCACAATTATGTTGCTCTCACTAGGGAATACAATCTCGAGTCGGGATTGCTTTTTCGTGAATTTCTAATCCCGCGGGATCCCTACGAATCGGGATCCCGAATACTTTTGCGTTTTTTTGTTTGTTTATAGAGCTAAATAGCAATTAACGACAATGCCTTGCATTTTTATATCAGCATTTTTAATAAAATGTTCATTATTAATCATTGCATTAAAGTTTTTGTATGCGTTTTTCCAAGCATCAATCTGTCAATGTAGTAGAGTAAAAACTACTATCTAGTAGTAGTTTTTATTACTATGTTAGGTTGATAAAATACAGCAAATATTATTCAAAGCTATTTTTATTATTTGAATGTGACATGAACATAAGTTTTAAGTACTTACTAAAAGCTCTATAGACATACATAATTAAACATACAAAACATAAAAATGCTGATCAATCCCGATAATCTCGTCTGATTTTTAGATTGATCTCGAGATCGGTATTGATCTCGTAAAATGCCTCGAGATCTCGCGGGATCGGGATTGCATTTCCTAGCTGTCACGCTCGGACAGGCACAGTAAGCGAGCGTGATGGTAATAATTGTGCGCGAGCGACAAGGACACGTAGCATAGGGTAAATGTATGAAATTCTCTCTGCTCGGCGACCGTGCTCTAACATCTTATCACCTTGAAGTTAATACAAATATTTTATGGCAATGGAATGAAAATAATTGGAACACTTTCTTGCTTCTACTTTATATATATCTATGTTTTTTTGAATTGCGCTATTGCTATGTACTCGCTTTCAACTTCGTGTGACTTCATATGAAAAACCTTATGACATTCCTATTGTTAGTATATATCAAGAATTTAATGTACCGTCACTTATAAAAATATACAAAACAAACTCCATATGCCAACTTAACAAAGAATATTTTATAAATAAATCTCACCTCTTAGACTGTATAAGTAATAGACATAGAACAAAGGGACAAATAAAGATACCATCTTTAAGAACCACCTTGGCACAACATTATTATACATAGGTACTTGGGAGTTAAATGGTACAAAACATTGTTGTCGCAAAACAAATATCAAGAAAGGAACATTCCAAAATACGAACAGTTTAAGAAAGAAGTCAAATCCTTGATTTTCGACAACGATGAATTGTAACATTGCCCACATGTCTCTTTTATACTTTAATTCTTTAGTTCTTTTTTTACTCTTTATACTTTAATAATTAATTTTTTTTATACTTTTATTCTTTAGTTCTTCTTTTATACCTTAATTTAGCTTGTAAATACTCCTCCCATAAGCTCGAGCTTTGGCTCATATTATGGGGAGTATAATACCTGTAAAAATGTTATAATATAGTATCAATTTATTGTAAAAAACATGTATCTACTGTATGAATAAATAAATAATTTTTTTTTTTTTTTTTTGTTTGTATTATTTGGGCGTTCACAATGAAACAATTTCTAAACATATTGTTTGAAGTATTCATTCATTTGATGTATATTTGATACTTAATTTAAATCCATGTATGATAGAGTAAAGAATGAAGATATTAGGAATGAATGTAAAGCTGATCGTAGCATAATACATAGAATAAAAATAGGGTCGCTCAGGTGGTTTGGGCATCTTGAGCGAATGAATGAGGAATGAATGGTAAGAAATATATATAATGCAAGTGTTGACGGCGCCAGAAAGAGAGGGCGACCACGGAAGACGTGGCTTGACCAGATTAACCAGATACGGGAAGATGGTCCTGTTAGAAGCCTGAACAATCGTCGAGCTTGCATGCGAAGATGTATGAATGTAGATGAAGCGAAAGTTGTATGTCAGGACAGAAGAGTACGGCGCTCTATCCTCTCTGCCTACCCTCACGAGGAAACGGCGTCATGGTAAGTTAGTTAGTTAGTTAATTTCAATACAACTTTACTTTCCTTTCAATACAAATTTGCTATTCATTTTCGACTTGTCTCTGATTTAAATGTATTGTTTTATTGTCATTCTTTATCTTGTTTTTCTTTATATACTTATCTATCTTATATCTTCCTAGTAATTGTATATTCTGCTTGACATTTTTTTATTTTTTATTTATTTATTAGAGACACTAATAGGACAATAGGTACATTATACTCAGATATTAAACATTATATTGAAGACTATGCCCATTATCCCAATTACCAGTGCCTTCGGCACGCTCTAGCAACATGTATTTTTGCAATTAATTATATTTTACAAGTACATTTATGTATATTATATATTTTGTGTTTGAGTGTAGTGCGATTAGTATTTAATGAATGATTGATTTAATGGATCTATAGGTTCATGTCATCGTTTAGAAAATGGACATGTATAATTTAACTCTTTTTTGTAAAGGCCTTGAAGGGCGTTAAAAAATAGATAAATAAATAATAAAAATTACTATAACAATATGTCGATAATCCTTGTATGTTGCACACTGCTCTACAGATTTAAAATCACAAGAGTAGAAACCTCGAAGACACAATTGTATGTATTAAATTACACGTAATGTCGAATGTTTCAACACGCGAGTACTGAAACTTACAGGGCTGAAAAACAAAACACAAAGGCTTAATGGAAATGAATGTTGATGGCCGATAAAATAAGGTAGCCTTATCTGCCTACCCCCGCTATAACTTAAATAAATAAACAAGTGCCCTAAGAGAAATAGAAATTGGACACAAATGAGAAAATATTGTAGTTTTATCCGCGGATAGAATAGAATATGGCCCCAGCGACGATAAGAACTGATATAAGAACCTTTTTGCAGGCTGCCTACGGACGTCGGCGGAATACTAATTTCCTACGTTTACGGGCAATTTGTTTTTGTTTTAAATCGAATTTAAACCTCGCGACCTTCGAGGATAATTAATTTCAACGTTTTTTACAAATTTCATTTATTTTACGTATTTTAATCCCAAACCGTTACTGGGCCTTGATTTTGACACTGCGCTGAAGATAGGTCGTATCGAAATAAAATCACTTATTTTTTAGTTCTACATTTTAAATTTTTATGTGTCACAAATTATTGAAAACGATGCTACCTACATAATTTAAGTAATTAACGTACCTTTTGTATTTCTGCACGATTCTAAGAAACACTTACGTTCGAACACTGATGAAAGGAACATTTAATAATAATAATAATAATAATAATAATTGGATAATTTGTATAGCGCCGTTTTCGCGAATACTCACCTCAAGGGCGCTTTACACAGAGAAATTATTATCTTACAAGACAGCTTACTGTTAAAAAAGAAAGAACTTATTTACTATTACTTATTCACTAGGTGGCATACAAGAAGTGGAATTAGAATTGAGTACTATAATAGTTTGTGAGTCCCTGAAAGAATTATGTGTTTTCGCGGAGTGCACAATAGGAGTGGAAAACATTAGCTAGCGTTGTTGTGGTCAGATTCTATAGGTTTTTATAGGATTGTCTAAATAAATTCGTCTTAAGTTGTTTTTTGAACTGTGGTAAGCTGTCTGTTTGTCTCAGTTTATTAGGTAGTTTGTTCCATAACTTTGGTCCAGCCACCGCGAAAGCACGATCACCGAAATTAGTTTTGTGGGCGCGATTTACTTCAGCTAACCTATTTGTATTAGATGTTGATGCTGAGCGAAGTGTTAGTTGTCTATTATTTGTGGAGAATGGAATGCAGAAGTCAGTTATGTATTGAGGGGCCATGTTGTGGATAGCCTTAAATATTGTAAGGCAAAGCTTATATTCAATCCTCTCTGGACATCTAAGCCAGTGAAGGTTTTGAAGATGGTTTTAAGGAAGAGGATAACTATACAATTTAATATAAATGAGATAAGGGCAGCATTATTCTTGGTGGAAATTATGTTTGAACACTAATTATATTTTTAAAATGCGGGTATTGGCTGTCCTAGCTACTTTCTGCGTTAATGATTTGATCCATATCTCTGGTATATCTATAACAAAAAGAAATAAATTACATCCGAGTCAAATCCTAAAAATATCCTACTAACAGTTTATTTGAAAATGTCAATTAAAGAAGATCTATATATGTGGAGTATAAAAGCAAAGGCAGCAATATCAAAAAAAAATAATGCAACTATCGAGGATTACTAATTTGCGAATGAATTTATACATAAAATCAGTACATTTTAAATTAGTAAATTTTTTGGATATTGCTGCTTTTGCTTTTATATACCCCACATAATATATTGACTTTTTAATGTATTATTGTTTTTTTTTTTGTTGAATGTATAAATATAAAATATTTATATTGAAAATGCGCTCATGCGGCAAAACGCGTTAAATTAAAATATAAAATTAAAAAAGTTTTTTTTTTACTTGTGTGATTATGAAGTATTATAAATTTACCTCCAAAATAATAAAGATTCAAGATGGAGTTGCATCCATTGCGGATAAGTAAAAAAAATGTGTATTACTAAGGATTCTGGAAACAAATATTAATTGAATACTCCTTATCTTATGTAAAAATTATTTCAAAATCCATTGCTACGGTTAGAGTTTTATAGCTTTCGTTATTCTCGATTATTTCTGTTTACAACTTCCACTCAATGCTTTTTCTGTTTTACTTCGTCAAATTCGTTTCTTGAAACTAATGTGAAAACAATTTAAGCAAAATGGGTTTGCTTTTTAATATAATATAAAATTTCCTGTTAACGATTTTTATAATTTCTAAAATTTCTTGTTTACCTAACTGTAATCCTATATAATAATATATTATTTGTTTGTAAAATTTCTTAACTCTTGGTAATTTCAAAATATTGACTATTTCCAAAAAACATTAGATAATTTAGAATAGTTATTGCTGTTAAAAAATTGTGAGTGCTCTTCAATTCTAATATCATCATTTCCATAATTTTACTTATAAAAAAATATTGCAATCATTTAAAATTAATTTATTAAAAATACCAGATTTAAAATAATATCATCCTTATTCTCGTTGTTTATGTTACATAATTCTTTAATGTATCATCAGTACAGAAAACTGGTTATATAGAATTAAAGATGTTTTTTATTACTAAATTTGAAACATGTTCATATTCAATAAATATTGGTTTTACAAAAAGTGTATTCATTTTATTAACATAAATAATTATACCATAAAGTTGTTTTGCTGTTATTGAAGAGTAAACTTCAAGAAATTGTACATCTGCAATATAATTCATTTTTTAAGTCGTTGTATTCTCGTAACGAAAAATGAATATTTTAAGTACAAGTAAGGGCTAATTGTCCCCCCTTGTATTAAATCTCAAAGCACCGCAACCACCGATAACACACCCCCAATGAAAATCAACCAATACGAATATAAACTCGGTTAAATGTCCTTTCCATCAGGTGTGGTAAAATGATTTAAATTTAAATTTAGTTTTATGCAGCAGTTGTTCATTGACCGTGTATAAAACAATAGACAGCGAATAACAGACAACACACTCTAAACTAATTACGAAAATTCATTCATTCATTCGTGGAAATATATATCTTTATAGTACTCGACTGATGTTAAATATGAAGGATTTAATCAGAGGCAGAGAGAGAAAGATATATGGATTGGAATCGTTCAAGATGTGTGCTGGAAAAGAATGGAAGAATAAACAAAGAAAGAGCTTTATAGATCACTTTGTGTGGCAAATACATTTATGATAGAGTAAAGAATGAACAAATTAGAATGTAATGTAAAGCTGGTTAGCATATTGAATATAATTAAGAATAGGTCATTTTAGAGGTTTGGGCAAGCTTAGCATACGAATGAGGACAGAATAATACGACAAATAGATATATTCTTCCATAATAGCTAAATAACTTTATGGTAACGTTATTTATATTAATATTTTTTATTTATTTATTTAATAATCATGGAAGACCAACAGCACAACAAAGAAGCATAGAAAATATTGATATAATAAAGATGGCAAATTACAGGTCTCCACATTTAGAAATAGGTTAGTAATGATAAATGTATTATGAATTAAACTTAGACATGTTAAGAATTATATAACAAAGAAAGACTAAAAAATTTAAACAAAAGAAAAAGAGACTTAATTATTAGCAGAGAAACATAGGCATGTTAAATATAATATAAAAATAATGAAAAAGAGAAAAAGAGACTTAATTATTATGTAGAAAAAAAATCTGCACTCAAAATTTTTCTTAATCTTGTGTGGCTCCATTCGAACAGATCAATATTCAATAATCTTATCAGTTTATTAAATGCATCGCATACCGTCAAGAAATATGAATTATAAATTATAATATATGTATAAGAATGAAAATATAAAGTAAACACTTTGTACGAAAATATATTTTATTGAATTATCAACATTTTTCGGGGGCAATGGTACCTTAGCCTTAGCGGGCTAACTAGACACTGAAAGATGGATAGAAGCCTCAAAAATTACTTTCGAAAATCAATTAATGTGTATGAGCGAGAGTTGTGTGTTAGGACAGAAGCGGGCGGCGATCCATCCACCGAGGAAATGGCGTGATAGTAATTTGGTTAGTGTAGTGCCACCGAGGTGGAATCAATTTAATCTTGAACCTGGCTGGTATTATAATGTAGGCTTCTTGACGGTTACATCGTTTATGGGTATTAATAAACCCGGCTACACGGCAAGGCGGTCGGTTAACGAGGGTGGCGAGCCACCCGCAGCGTCCGCGCTATTGCAGAGCATAAAGTTGCGTTATGCCATTATCCTAACTATAGGTCAACTACACACTGATCGTGATCATAATTTTGGCACGCGAAATAAACACAAAAAATTAATTCGTCAGTAAATTTGAGTAACAGTGTCATATCTGCAAGTGTTTGCACAGTTCTTACAATAATACTGTATTTATTTAAAAAAATCACTTATCAACTACATAAAACTCGCAGATGTAAAGATACTGCAAAAATAATACAGCTTCAGTAGGCAAATATTCAATTCAGTAAGACGGTCCTACAGATTGACGAAATAAATTTAATTCACGCAAACAAGTAAAATAAGAGAAGCATTGAAGAAATTCTAGCCGTAAGGGCTATTTAATTGATATTTGTTTCACAGAATCTTTATTAATGCGCAGATTTTAGCTTGTATGGGCTGAATATTACTGCAGAGAGGAGACCGCGACCCCATTAGCTATACGAGATACGGAGGGACCTGAATGTTCTTGTGGGACCTTGGTGTCCATGTTTGGAAAAGCATGGTTTAGACCAGAGAACAGAGTAAAGAACTTCTTAAAGCGCCATGATCTTTCAGAGGCTTTTGTGCCATGATTGTTTAATAGGCATGATGACAGATTTTGAAATAACATCCTATATCGTAGGTACACGTCTACTATTACCGAAAATAACATTATTTCAGTAATAAACTAAGTTTTTACGCAAATAATTGCATTTTCATCTACATATTTTTAATTTTGCGCAAAAACGCCCGCAGCTATCATTTCGTCAAGCCTCAGTAAACATTGCATTGTGTCTATGGCAACGGTTCAAAGTACGGTGATGGGTACTTAGGCGTGACGACATTCGCTCTGACCGGCGTTTCAGTTAAAATGGCGGATTGCACAATTTTATACTTTGATTTTATTGAAAATCTTATTCATCTCAATGTGTATATTAAAACTGGATCATTTTTAGAATCCTTTCAAAATATTTTCTTCTCTAAAATCACTTATTCATTCATTCTTTAATAGTGTCATCATGCCTTTTAACTATACAAATATGTACTACCTTGTTGGTGGTACGACGCGACGTGAATAGGGCAATATATTCATCGATAAAAATAATACCTATCGTACGTTCTGACAATATACCTTTGGTTGCAAATATTGCCTTACGTTATAATCACATAAAAATAGACACCTTAACACCTCAACTATCGAACACCTTTCTAACTGAGTTAAATATAAATATTAAAGGGCTGTGAATTTAAGCGGATATGACGCAGAAAGGAAACGTAACTCTGCGTGTAATTGATACCAGAAATCCATTAGCGGGGGAAAATTTAAAACACAGGAAATTCTTTTCTCAATATTGATGCATTACCTAATTTGTGATATTCAAACTGTCTTGAAGGGCCGTTGCGTTACTGGGTGGTAATTATTTTATTAGATACACAATAAAATAAGAACACATATGTGAAATAAAATACACAATAAAAGACGAGAGGGATGAGCTGGGCTGCTTTTGCTTATTTTCAAACTTATTTTTGAAATCAAAGAGATCCCAATTAGCTTAAAAAGAAATACATTTCTCCACAAGCTTTCTTCATGCTTTCGCTTATACACAAAATGTCTAAATTTTTTCATTCATACTATCATACAGTCCGTTCATCTTCCTATCCATTCCTCCCCTGATATTCCATAGTCCTACTCTGCACTCTATTCTCCTCTTCGCGCAACCTCCCCGGGTGATGCGGCATGGCTGATTGCGAGTCTCGTCGATACCTATAGGCATGACCCGGCAACCTTATTCTACTTAAACATTTGATAGACCTTTATCCTACAAACCTTATTTCTTACACCTTTTCTTATCAAGAGACAATTATATTACACATAATACATAAAATAAGTAGAACAATAGAACAGACTACAAGACACCTAATAGAATACAAGACACCTAACAGAATACAAGACACCTCTAACAGAATACAAGACACCTAACAAATTACACTAAAATTACACTATATTCACTGTCGCTCAATTAAAGGTAACTCTTTTCTGTTCACTCGATAGAACGAGTCTGATAAGAAAGTGAAGAGAAAGCATCTATTTATGCAAAAGCGTAGTTTAAAAGTATGTGTTATTGTCATTTTCAACACGGAGAAAAAAAATTGTTTGCGTTATAAAAAATGCCCTTTTTTCTGTGAACCCATTGAAGAAAACGTTTTAAAAACTATAAAATTATTTATATTTTTAAGTGATTTTCTTCTTATTTAACCGTATTTGTCTTATTCCTTACTTGGAGAACACACTACCTCCAATAATGTAACACTTTGAGAGACACTTCTTAACCTTTGAGCTCACCACCAAGAAAGCCTGTCAAATTCAGTCACCCTTATTGTGTTTTTGTCATGAAATTCGCTATTCGCATTAAAATTTGATCGGGTGTCAAAACAACACATGTTTGCCTACCTTGTTCGCTATCGGGTTATTTAAATTTACATCCCTAAATGTATTATCCATAATGTGATATTACCAAAATACTCACGTTACGTGATACGCCATTAAATAGAGTGGTTGTTGTTTTTTTAGGAATATTTTTTAATAATACGCGTTCATCCCTAATGATACAATTTTTTGTAAAGTTTTGTATAATAAATTACTCGGAAAACTCTGTTTAAAAATATTGTAAAGCTGATTCCTATTCTGCGCAGTCGTTTCCTCTGTAATCCCCTGCTTTTGAGACTTCTCTAGCCTTCCCCATTCAACTACTTTCTGGGAAGTGTGCACTCGCTCAAGTATATTAAGGATATCACCAGTAAGTAGACACGACTCGCTTCATCGTTTTGAAAATATTTTTCAATAACAATTTTCTTGATAATAATATTTTCAAAACATTTTGTAGACAGAGGTCATATTTTTTGTTAAAGAAAACGTCTAGTAGTCGATATAAGCTTTAAATAATATAATTAAGAAGGAAGGCAGTTTAGAAGTAATACATGAAAGATAATTCAATTAAATACGTTTAATAAATAAAACCCAATATTTCCAATTTTGCCTCACCACGACTGCTGCCATGCTTCTGTTTGAAAATTTATTCAGATTCATATAATATTCTATATCATATCAGTTTGTATATATCCGCTTAGTTGAAATGTAGTAGTAATGAAATCAATCGAAGTTATTCAATGAGGTTTATAGAAAGTTTTCAATTTAATTTATATGTTAACCACAATATAAATGCTATAAACATTTAATACGATATATATATGTAGGTATGTTCAACTTGCATACCTTGTTTCGTATGTGAGTTGTATTTTTACTACCGCCACCTGTAGTCGAAAACTTTGTCATTCCCATAATTCAATACAGATGTCACTATTGATAATGAGATATCTATATTCTGATTTGTGTTTTTAAACCAATTTCCTTTATATTGCGTATACGACATTTTTTACATTATTATAGAATACCTACACCCGAATTATTAACATTATTCTAGAATACACCTGAAAATTGTTTCAATTTTTTTTTTATCTATTTCTTTCTATATTTTTGACTGCAGCCAGTTTAATATTTCATTGTCGATGACAGATTCGGATGCTCGAGTAGTAAAATATAAAATAATAATTAAATTCTTTTTTCGAATTACGAAAACTTTTTTTTCGATTTTATTTTTAGTAAAATAAATAAATACTTATTCCTTAGTAATGTAAAAGTACCGTCATTTTTGAGAGGCTACAGCTAGTGAAGTAATAAAGACGAACGACAGGTAAATGCATTTTAAGGCCTCACATTAAAATCTTCATAACTCTCCTTTTTTGTTCTGTGTATGATGATGGACTCTGCAATGGGATCCGAAACGTTGGCCAGAGAGGTCACATATACACGGCAGAATATCCCAGAAAACTATACACAGAAGATTCTGAACGGCCGTGAAAACCTAAGGACATCTCCTTTTTTGGTTTCTCCAGGTTAATTTTTAATATTAATGTATTTTCAACCAGCCATTGCTTAAATCATTAGTTGAAGATCATTTCAAAAATTGCTTCTAATTCAAAAGCAATTTGACCGATAGATTAAATAAATTAATAGAATACAATAATGGTCATAATTGCTTGAAAAAACATTATCTCTTACGCTCTTTTCGTACCGTAACTTGCTTCCCCCATACTGATCGTTCGGGTCACGTCCCTTACGCTGAAAATAATACGTCAAAGGATACATTAAGTGTTGCTAATTATTCACTTAGTTGACGTTAGAATTTTTTGCACGTGCACTGCAGCTCTGATGCTGTACGATAAAAATGTCTTTTGACACCATACACGTCTTGATGGAAATAAATTACCTAGTCAGTATATTAAAAAGCGTTTTAGAGAATTGTAGGGTTAGGAATTATGTTCTAAAATTGCAATTTGCACAGTATAATGTGGTAAAATTTATGATTCAATATTGCCACAGAACATGACAATAGGAGGCTAATGAAATGCTAATTTTTATTAATTTACCAAAAAATCACTGGACACGAATTAATTCAGAGCACAGTTATTAAATTTACAGTCACAAAATGTTTCTTAAATACTTCATAGACTTATTATTACACTGTCTCTTAATTAGCACTAATTGTGCTGTTTCTATCACTTCGATCACTTTCGAGAGTATTCCATTGAATTTTCGCACGTAGGTACTTCGCTCAAAATCTGTCACTCGGCTTACAACGCGCTGGCCCCATTGTTTTCGCTATGGTTTATCGCTGGTAATGACAATTTAATCTCCGCGCGGCACTTGCTTGACTTTTATACAGAACATGTTGGCTTCGCGATGCCTCGAGAACTTTCTTTATATTTTTAGTATTTACTCGAGTTTTCCAGTGTTTATGAGAAAGTTCTAGTCGATTCCAGAATGTTGTGGATTATTCGAGAGATTTCGATACTGCGTAATTACTTCCGATTCACCATCTCATTACAATATTTTGATAATACAATGAGTGGACTTTACGTTTTTTGCTTCAACGTAATGGGATTGAAGTCTTGGCGACATCTAGAAGGTTTTACTCAAAGGTTTCTAAAACATAACAAAAATATACTTCAACAGAAATAAATAATAATTATTAAAAAGTATTTTAAAGCCTTATTAAAAAGTACTGCACAATTAATTACCTCAATACTCAATTCAGACGAATGAGTTTTATTGTGTTTTTCGGATATTTATTTTCAAAAATTTTCATTTATTTTTAATTTATTAAAGCTACTCTCGTTGAGGGGCGAACCAAGAATATTTTATTCATGTATCAAATTTATACGTGCACTTGTAACTGCGGTACTTGAATATATCCGAATCAACCTGAGAGAAGCGGGAAAATGGAGGTAGAACTAACGGAAATATTTTCCACGATATTACAGGACAGGAATTTTGATGCAATATATATTTCAAATATCAATCTATTGTTGACCCATGCAGTGAAGACTTTTTTGTTAAAATAATTGTAATATATTTTTGATAATTCTCTCAATTAAACATGTTATTTATTCAACTTTCTTCTATTCAATTATATTTTTAACTAATCAACAGAATATAAGGCACAACATAAATAAACAATTTTTATTAATCTATTAGAAAAGACATATAGAAAAAATCAAATTAACGAAAAAATATTTTAACTGTCACCGGGACTCGAACCACGGACCTCCAATTCTATCCGGGAATGGCGCGTTATCCAATTTCGCCGTGACAGTCTGGTAAGTTAACGAAAAAAATTTCAATCTTATATGTAGTCTCTTTTTAATTGATCAACATTTTAAAATATTTAAAACAGTTAAAATATTTTTTCGTTAATTTGATTTTTTCTGTATGTCTTTTCTAATTGATTAATAAAAATTGTTTAATAATTCACAGAATTTTGTTCTGAAATTGCAACTTCACAAAAATAATGTGTTTCCTTTAATAAATAAAAATAATTCATCACTTATTTCAAACTCAACCCAATCATCATTATCTTCATTCTTGGCACTACAACCCTTGGTGGGTCTTGGCCTCCTCAATAATTTTCTTCCACTCATCTCGGTCTAGTGCCAGCTCTCTCCAGTTCCGAAGCTCTAAGACAGAGATGTCTTTGAGGACGTTGTCACTCCATCTTAATTTTGGCCTTTCTAAGCTCCTTCGCCCTATTGGCCTTAAGTTCAGCGGGGACTTTGGTGCTTGATGCTCGGACATTCTCTCCACATGACCTACCCACCGAAGTCTTCCCAGTTTTATAAATTTTGTGACGTTTGAACTCAACCCAATATCCCAATTAAAAGTGTCTTCGACCTGTTCTAGCTACATCAATGCAATACGAGCGTGCACGGATTGGCACATATCCCGTACAGCAATTAAGCGTGTACAGTGCACATGGGAAATAAGCAAAACAAATTAAATTTGTAACAATTATTGACACAGATAGCATGAAAATCGGAAATTTAAAAAAAGAGTATTGAGAGTAAGAGAATTTTCGTAAATAAAGAATTGTAATTATGTATGCTAGGGGTTCAAATTATTTTCAAAACATGGATGCTGTGCAGAAGTGACTATAATGATGGGGTTTCTGTCTGCTGAGATATCAGCATCAATGTAAAGGTTAACATAATAATTTTGTTATTTATTTTTTATTTGTTTACTTCTATTTAGGTTGAATATACAAATTTCGGTTAGACTGTGCCAGTCTCACTTGAAATATCTGTGTTGAGACAGGCATAGTTTACAATAGTATGTAGATAAAAAATATATTATGAAGACATAAAGTAAAAATAATTATTTGTATTTGGTGAAGTATTGTATATTCAAGTAACATAATAAAAAAATATATCATATTTGAGGTTATAGTGTGTTTGGGTAAGTGTGCCTATTTTATCTCTCCCCTTGTTTCGTGTACCCTGTTTTATTTTAGGGTTTATGTTAGGGTTGTAAATTGTGGTTAGCCCGGATTGCTTTAATTCATCAAGCATGCAATTAAGTAATTTGGGTTATGCACCACACATTCTTGTGATGCAAGAAAAACCTCTAACATTAATAGGATGTGGACTTATTCTAAAGCACTCAGGGTTTTTTATACGGAAAACCACGTACATTAACTGCTAAATTACATAAACATGTAATAACTAGTATAACGGTCTACCGGCTTTACAAAGAGTCAAAGCTTCTTCGTGATTCTTAAGTTTTTAAATGTATTGTAATTTCTTCGAATCTTTCAAATATATGTATTTAATTTGATTAATAAGTTTTAAAACTAACATACCAACCGGGAAGTGAGACGATATTACATATATATATATATATATATATCTATATATGTATGTATATAAATGTTCAGAAATATATCTCTACATCAGAGAGTACAGGCATTATCCTTGGCATTACCCAACCAGGGTATGTATGCTTGGTTACAATAGTTTGGAGACTAAAAGTAATGTTTATTTGATTGAAATTTTTATAAAGTATCTCAGCTAAGTTAGAGTTTATGAGTACCGAATATGCAGTCACCATAAGTTTTTTGTTAACTTATTCATCAGATATTTTTCTGAGATTTGTTTAGTATGAAATTTTTAGAGAGAGAACAACATACCAATTTTACATTAACAATAAACATTCATCAACATTATCACTACTTGCGCTACTGTCCCTGGTGGGTCTTGACATATTATATCAGCTCAAGATTATAAAAATCTAGGAGAATGGCACATACTCGAAGGTGTGCGAATGGTCTAGAATTATCTGGAAGAAACTCGCATGAACCAAAATGTGCCAGAAATTTCTAGAACTTGAGCGGTTATAAATTACGCGTAAAATAGGCGCGACACACACAGTTGTTTTAAATAGCGGTGTGAGACCATAGAAGTGCAGTTGACTAGTGCAAAGTGACCAGCGAAAATAAATTACTAGAGTACCTACCGGGTGTTCTACAGTGTGGTATAAGTGTGGTCGCCGACGTAAGAACATTCTGGATGATTTTTTAAAGCGAAAATTAGTGCTAACTTCGTAATAGTGTTTACAATCAAGTTTGTGTCAAAATTAAAATTGAATGAATTTCAAGTATTTGACACAGTTCCATGACAATATTTATTTATAATAATTAAAACTGTATATATTAACCATATTGTCGATCAAAATCATAACGCACTTAAAACAAAGTATGCAATAATTTGTCTGAATTTTCGCGGCGATATTGTTTTTCGTACAACTTGCGAGATTATTGTAAATTTCTTAATCGTGTTTGTTGATTAATGACACTATTTTTTTTAACTTCTTCTTCTTCTTTTTGTACCTTGTGAGGTCCTCCCCATCACTTGTGCGAAAACCAAAACCTGCCTCATTCCGGTCCACTCTCTGATGCTGCGCAGTCAAGACGTTTGCCTTCTTCCAACCCCCCGTCTTCCTTGTATCTTGCCCTCGAGTATTAGTCGGAGGAGGCTATATTTTTCCCCACGTAGCACGTGACCCAAATAAGAAACCTCGTTTTGAACATTATTTCTAATTTTCTTAATAATAAAAAAGTGTATTTTGTAATCATGTAACTTGTATTTTCAGAATTTGTATAAAGTATTTGTACTTTTTAATATAAATATACACTATACATAGGATAACTTATTTATTTTTATTTTTCAAATGATTAATTAATAATAAACGCCCTAGTGGACTTTTACAGTACAAGAAAATTAAAAGTATTTTTATATACCTAACATAATACGCGTTTTACAGTAAATAATTAAAAATAATAATATAAATAGAACATATTTAAGATAAATGAACAATATATATAAACGATGATTAGTACATAAGCAAACAGTAACAATAAGAGACCTTTAAAATAAAGATAATTAAACCAATTTACTAGATAAATAACATAAGAAGATAAAATAAATCAAAAAATAAATATAAAAGATAAAAATCAAAACATATTTAAAAGGGAAATGAACAATCATTAGAATAGCTGGGAAATGAACAATCATTAGGTTAGCTGAAGTAAATCGCGTCCACAAAACTAATTTCGGTGATCGTGCTTTCGCGGTAGCTGGACCAAAGTTATGGAACAAACTACCTAATAAACTGAGACAAACAGGTAGCTTACCACAGTTCAAAAAACAACTTAAGACGCATTTATTTAGACAATCCCATAAAAACCTATAGAATCTTACTATAAACACAACACTAGCTAATGTTTTCCACTCCTAGTGCGCACTCCGCGAAAACACCTAATTCTTTCAGGCACTTCCAACTATTATAGTATTAAACATTAATTCCATTTCTTGCATGCCACCTAGTGAACAAGTAATAATAAATATGTTTTCTAGAAGTAAGTTGTTTTGTAAGATAATTTTCTGTGTAAAGCGCCCTTGAGGTGAATATTCGCGAAAACGGCGCTATATAAATTATCCAAATATTATTATTATTAGAATGCTTTAAAATAAATAAATATATATAATTCGTGGGGATCAAAACATAAGTAAAAATTTAGTCAATTTAACTGTATTAATTCTATTGGTATATTCTAATATAAGTATGATCTACCAGAGTCAATAACGACTTGTTGATGATTTGTTTATCAAAAAATTAAAATAATAAATATTAACATTAAATATAAACTTCTGCGATGAACTTGTTGAGTTTTCATTAGATTTTTGTAACAACGAAAAAAATATACCATAATCACAAATCAAGAGTATTCATTCAGCGAACAAACGAACCTGGTAGGGTGTTCCTAATATTATTCGGAGGGACAGTGTTAACAACCTTTGTAGGCAGAGGGGTGAACAAAACACCCTTACAGGAAATCAATTAAGGTAACACGAATCGACAACGTGGAGGTATTACTGGATCGCTGTGAGAAAATTGCGGTGGCGATTGTGTGGAAGGCTTCTCTTGGCAGGATGTGACCGTTTTAGAGCGAGAGGACGAGACGTTGTAAAGAAAAAATGTTTTTTAAATAATCCTTAATTCTGGCGTATGGAGGTGAGATATTTAGAAAACTTATTTGTTTATAGAAAACTTATTTTAACACACGGTTCATCGGATTAAAAATCTTATTTCTGCTTTTTTATATTTAATTTTTTAGCTAATATATATATATATATATAAAGAAACCCGTGTTTCCCTATCCGCCAAGTTTTCTCCACAACCAGCAACAACCACCCTCCGGTGGTTATGGTGGTGGATAGCCCTTGGTGTCACATCGAAAATATGGGAGTTTGGTAGATATTAGTAGAGATATTACGAGATTTATCTCTTATTTCGGATTCTTTTCAAAATCTATTCTTAGGAAAAAGTCATGTTTTTTGTTCTCTGCATGCACTTGCCTAGCTAGCGTTTGAAAATATGCGTATTTACGTGAATTCTTTGCGAACCTGTGTTGGAATATTCTAGCAAGCGATAATAAAGTGTTTCACAGACGAGTGATAAATTGTGAAATACTGTGAATTGAAATCGTGTCCAGAGACTTTTTGGCACATTAATAAAATCATTAATTTATTTTAGTGTTTCGTTAGCCTCCAAAAGCCACGTTCCGTGACAGTCTAATCGTACGACAGTCAAAGAAATGTGAAATTGTCTGAAAATATAATTAACTTGGTTTTTCCGGTAATTTTGAGATCTACGTGTTCGCAGTGCTTAATAAAGATGAAGAGATATACATGCGTACGCGTATATGCACAGAGATATATATGTATAGTACGTTCGCTGTCGGTAGACCTTTGAGCCCAGAATTCTCATTAGATGTGGAGTCAATTATGTGCGTGTGTTGTGGTGGCGGCGAGGGGGGTGGGGGTATCAAATGTCTTTGAGTAATCAATCAACTCTCGACTGTTCTTGATTTGAAAGACAATCAGAATGTAATCGCCAAATTTAATGAGAAAATCATTCGTTATCAACCGCGTCATATTACTTTGTAGAAATATCGACATTACCATTTGTCAGGTTTGGAAGCATTCAAAAGGCGTCAGCCTATTTTCGAGGGTTGGAAAAAATCACATTTTTAATTTTTTTAGGGTCTATATGCGAAAAAATTGCAGGGGAGAGAAAAAACACTTAGTGAAATAAATAAGTAAAATTTCAGTTTTAATTCATATTTTCTAATATCCACTTGCCAATTATAGGCATGATTTTTTTCTGTTTTCTTTATTTATTTGTTTTGCTGAGCAATCCCAGTGACATAGAGCTGTCCTGCATCCGTTATATTTGTTACTACCAGATATGAATATACACACTTTTTCCATGTTAGCCAACTTTTGAGGTCGAATTTTGTTTAAATCATGAAAAATAAAATACCGCGCCTGGTGCATACTGTTATATAGACCATTCTAAAACAATAAAATCACTTTGTGGTCTGATGTACTCTGCTCCACTAAGCTAAAAGGCAGAATTTTACTTCCCGAATAAAAAATGGAATAATATAAATAAGTGAATTAATAATTCAAAGAGATCCATATAACTATCAAATATTGACGACTTATTAAGTAGCTGGGATAGTGAAACTGGTAACACGCTGTCCGCGTAAGACAGAGGTCCGTGGTTCAAATCCAGGTTCCAGCATTAAATATTTCAGTTTTATTATTTCATATTTGTGTTTGTCTCTTAATTTCATTTATTTATTATATTATACTACTACGAATGCCTAACAATCATTATTTTCCGGAAGTCTAAATTAATCAGAGAAAAACTGGTGTTTCCATGTAAAAATAATGTTTTCATCATGGAAAATAAAAAAAATGAAAGAAAATAAAGATACTCATAAGACACAGTGTTCTATTATAAGTTCGTTGTAATAATGTTTACAATTCACAATTGGGTAGGGTAGGAATTTTCAATGGCGCAGTACCAGACTCGACCACTTAATTAGGGAACATTGAAGCGGCAGTCCCGAAAAGGTCGCAGTGTGTATTCACAGTAGAGTTTGCGGAGAGATCCGGGAGGGAACGTTTGATGTGGTCACCACATTCGGCTAAAAGGCTTTTGTTTTAGAAACGTATTGTTACGCATGATTTTTTTCAAACCAAACTCGGGAAACTCATTTTGCGAAAAATAAAGGTAATTTAATTAATATAATTATTTTTGCTTAAAAGTAATTAACGTGCCTGTTTGATACAGCGGTGCGATACTCACCTGGTTCCCAAGCAGGTTGAGAGGACTACTAAGTTGATCGTGTTTTTAAAGCATGTGCGCTTTATTTTATTTAACAATGTAAGGATGGGGATTCAAATGGGATATACAGGTAAATAAGGTATGTAAGAGGTTGAGAACTGTATTGGGATGTATGCACAAGATTAAATACTATGTTCCGATACAGACTATGAAAATTATATATCAATCTTTAGCGGAATCGGTATTAAGGTATGGAATAACTAGCCGGGGTCTAACTTGCAAAACTAATATTAGAAAAATTCAAAATATTCAAAATTCGGCTATAAAATTAATAAATAAAGAAAGTGCTACTAAAGATATACAGGAACTCTTCAAGAAACAAGGCTCTATGCCAATTAATGCTATCTTGTGGTACAAACTAATTACACGATATCATGAAGATGGGACATATAAGCATAGATTGATTCATAAACATAGTACCAGATTTACGGTTAAAGAAGGACTACGAATACCGAAGGTCATAAATAAATATGGACAAAGAACATTAAAATATGTCATACCAAAAATATTAAATAAAATCCCATGTCGTGTCAAAATGGATATTAATAAAAAAGGGCAAAATACAGAATTAATGAATATGTTATTAAATAAAAGAGACTTATTTTGATTTTGGTAATATTTGTATTTTTTCTTGTTTTGTTGTATAGTATTGTTGATTTGTATTTGAGTTTATAAGACCTATTGTAATTAATTAATATGAATGAATTTCTGGTAAATACTATTTTTTTATATATATGTATTGATGCACATACAGACAAATATCAATGTGATGTTTTGTGGGTCTGAGATGTAAAAAGAAAAATAATTAATAAATAAATAAATAAAAAAATATAAAAAAAAAGCAAAAATTAAATATTTTGTTCCTGTATACCACATGTTAGAAATTTTTGGTAAACGTGCAGACATGTGAAATGAATGATGATGGATTATTATATAGGAAGATATTAAATAATATAAACCTTGTTACCTGTACCTTAGTTGAATATCTATAATAATGTATCATCATGAATTATAATATCTACGCCAACTCCATATAAACGTCACATCCATCAATAATATAAGTGGAATGAGATTTTAAATATTTATGCACCAAACGCGTTAAATTGTATTGATAATGCCATACCACCTACAAGCCTCAACAATAGGTGAGATTTCGTGAGACGGAATATGTGGCGCTCTATCTTCTCTATCTTTCACTGTAGAAAAATGATTAGATTTGTTACTTAGTTAACTGCCATTGTTTTAAACAATTATTAAATAACTCTACAAAATATTTAAGGTTGGGCGATTGAATATTTATCCTTCTTTTTTAACTATTTTATTATTTTAATTATTTTAACTATATTGTAATGTAAGCAAAAACGAAAAATAAACTCAAATACATATTATGTAAAATTAACATTAGGGAGCATAGACACCATCAAAGCCAATTACTATTTCCCATTTGCTCGAAAGACAGTCAATTCCGCGGCCGAAGTGTGTCTAGCGTCCAGTGTCCTAGTGGTGCATATTTCGTCCTCTTTCACAGCCGCTAGAAGCGTCTGTCTGGTCATGGTTGGCAGGAGTAACACTAAAAAATAGGATAAAAAGATTCACCCATTGTGGTAGCTTGGGTGTCACGAGCATAAACAGTAAGCTGGAGGAATGACAGTTCAGATGGGACGGGCACATAAGACGGAGACCACCAGACCACACGGTGAAGCAAGCCATCTCCATGGAGCTTCATCGACAGTCATCTAGAGGAAGACCAAAGAAATTCAATGCTCCAAGATGCTACAGAGAAACGGCCTGAATGAAAGCAATACCCAGAACCGAAGAAGATACAGCCTGAGAACGAGCAGAGCCGACACCAACAGCCTAGTGACAGACAGTGCAAGAAAAAAGAAAAAGACTGGCATCGTCTATTGTCGTCGTCGATTTCTGCCCAATTTTTCCGAATTCCCTAATCATAAATGTTCCAAGATGTTTTTAATTTGAGACCATCATCTCTATTAAAGTTTATTGGATGCTTGTAGATTTCTAGTGCTTCCTTGATAAGACGCGCATGGTGACTCTTAGGCTTTCCAAGGATTTTCGGTTCGAATGCAAAATGATGGCCGGTATCCAGAAAATGCTCAGGCAGTGCTGATTTTTCTGGATGACCGAGTTTGCATGCCCGTTTGTGCTCGTTGACCCTTTTGGAAATGGTACGCGCCTATACACACCGTATCAAGGAAGCACTAGAAATCTACAAGCATCCGATAAACTTTAATAGAGATGATGGTCTCAAATTAAAAACATCTTGGTATCCGGCGCTTCAAAGTCATTCTCGTCGCAGACTCCGCAGAGATAGTGATCAGACAACAGATGAATCATACATACAACACAATACAACACATCATGACTTTGGCACGGTATTGCAAGCCGATACTTAACCACAACACCAATATTCAAGACAACACATCAGCCCTGATGATGGACCCTGCAATGGGATCCGAAACGTCGGCCCGAAAGGTCGTAACAACACGGCATAATACCCCAGTAAACACAAACTTGAAGATCCCTAATCATAATCAACTTGAATTGCTTAAATTATTGGAAAAAAATCTCTTTGTATAATACTACTATTTTTTTAATAATCGACAGGTTTGTAAGATAATTATTTTATTTAGATGTTTTTTTTGCAATATTATTTTGATTTGTCGTCTAAGCTGGTATAATCAGCTTAAAAGGGAACAAACCGCTCTTGGCTTGTTTCGTGAATCGTTCTTTCATCGAAAAGATCATTGAGATCGCGAAATAATTCCTTCCTTAGCAGTTTTATACCATTTCTCGATGTTATATAGCATAACGTAGCATACAATGTATGGTTTTCGATTAGCAATTTAATTTTCTAAACCTTAAAAAAAATCATATTATAACAAATGTCAAAATCAACCTTATAATAATCCCTTAACTCAATAACAGACGACTACTGTATTGAAATTATTGCATAATTTGATGGTGTTATTTTAAAATAATAAAAGGTTGTCAACCCCTGAACAAAACTTTTGAAAATCCACTTCTAACGTGATGCCCATCAAATTTTTTAATTATGATTGATTCAACGCTTCCTTACCTGTACCTGGCACGTCCTTCAGGCATTAAGTAAACACAATTTTTCCTTAATGGAAGGATCCGGACCCTAAGCGCAAGATTTATGTGCGACCCGCCCCTTATAATTAAAATACCTCCTGCATTGTTTGTATAAACAATATAAAATAACCACTTTATCAAAGTTGAATAGAATTTGAAAATCTATTAAACATTTTTTTTGTATTCTTCAATTGTTTTTGGATTCTTTCTTTACGAGCAGCTCATAAAAGAGCAAACATCTCGCAAAAGACCAGGCTATTAAAAATTATTATAAATTGTTGCGACAACGCTGGTGGTGCGTTTTTAGATAATTACTTTGTAATTAGACGTCTTATCGTATTTCAGCCGAATGAATTGAATCTTAAATCTTGGTGCTGAATTGTCTGGCAGTACAATAGTACGTCTCATATGACAATGGTGCCGGCGGTGGATCTGTATGTAAACATTAAAATAATATACTCCATACATAATTTAAAGGGATCCTCCCAACAGCGGACACTTATTACACTTGTAAAACATAAAATAAATCTCCTATGATAAATAAAATGAACGTATTTGAGGGCTTTTGCATATTTTATTTATTTTTATTTTATGTTTTAACAAACAGACTATCAATAGGTCGTTATTAACCCTAATAGATACAAAGTATGAATATTTTATGAAAATTTTGAATGTGATATAATTATGCGATATACTTTTCATGATAAATTAATAATAAATAATGTTTTGATCATAAAATAAATTGTAAATAATATTCAGTATAATATAAATACTATCCCAAATCAATAAATATAATTTAGGAATGATTTCTAGATATAAAAGTTTACGGCGAGTGCCTGTGTTCCAAGGTCAACACCGTATGTCTATGACGAGTATGTATTAAACGCTGAAACGACCGCCAGCTAAGTTTATCAATATTGCGGTTTGAACTGAGCCTGTGTCATAAAAAATATATCGATTATGATATCACCTATAATCATATATAACAATGAATGATATCACATTATAGTGGTTGATCATGATTGATTGAGGAGTGAAAAAGCCTATATTGGTTTTATATAACTTAGTGTGAAAAAGGCTTGGAGATCTCATTGATCGGACAGGGATACTAATGTACCTATATTTGTATAAAGACTATCCAATATATACAGTTAATTTCTTTTTATACAGAGTGTATCGTAACTAGTAGCAGGAGCTTCAGAAGAGTCTTCTTCATTCAATTTTGAATAGAATATTCTTAAAACTTTGGATAAAATGTTAACAGTAACGAAGATGAGTGACCTAAAAGTTTGCATTTTTTTCAAAATACATATATGACTTATTTTCTTTAGCCGATATGCGTTAAAAAATCAATGTTGTATATACAAAATTTTTAGATATTGAAAAAAACGGCTATTTTATACGAACTACAAAGATGTGTCGAGATTCTCGACGTTTCGCTGGAGTCATATCGCATAGGAGGAAGCAACATACACCCACGTAGTCCATACAATCTGTGGCCGCGTAAGGAATAATCAGTACATACTTGACTCCCGCGACAATATGGCACTCTCCCATGGATGCCGTGATGTGACTCTACCGCATCGTCGAGAATCGAATCTCAACAAATCTACACGGTTCATATAAAATATCCATTTGTTTCAATACCTAAATTCCACGTCCATCCAATGACGTCCTAGTGAGGAATGAAAGGAACTTCGGACGCTTCCGGGAGTTCGTTCGGGTGTAGGTGTCCTGTTGGGAAATCCTGGGGGATCTGTGTGATTTGTATTCTTGTGTATTGGTGGTTTGAGTCTGTCATTCCCCGGTGTTGTGTTAATGTGTGGGCTCCTGCATTGGAAGAAGATCTGCCGGTCCTGTGCTTCCCATTACACATTTTATATTTTACCCGAATTTTCGAATTCATGTAAAATATAAAACACACGATGTTTATTATAATAATTAGTGTGTAAAAGTATCAAAGTCATAGAGCTAACGCACTTATAGTTGTAAATTGGGCGATCTGAATACTCAGAGTACACCTAAATCCCGATTATTATAATTTCGATATCTGTCAGTCCATCCGTTGTAACTTCCTATAATATCCGAAACTTCTTTACGGTATTAAAACACTTTTTTAATTTTATTTTCTTCCCTTCTTTTTCTTATGTAAAAGTGCCGTCATTTTTGACAGATTACAGCTAGTATGAAAATCTTAAATATTTTTTATTATATTGTTTTTAGTGAATATTGAACAGTATCCGTTCGAGGAAGATCCACCATATATGCGTGTATTGTCGTCGGGATTACGGGGATTCGAAGGAAATCTTCTTACAAATTGCACACCACTCGGATTCCGCAATGTCTTCCTGTGGCAATTTCACATGACGCACGCAAACGGAATTCGCGGTAACGCAATTCACGAGTGCTAATAAAATTTCCCAACATTTTATTGTGTTTGAATTTCCTTTCGGAGCGCCGGCACCTCCGGCGGAAATGCTTTGAATTAAGAATTTGGAACAATCGACAATAATTAGGTTTTCGGAATTCGGCTGCTTTGAGCGCCGGCGTCTTTTGGAAAATTCTCGCAAAAATAGAAAGCGAAAATTTTTCTGTACAATATTTTATTTTGTATATAAAATATGCGTGACGGGTTTCGTAAAGGTTCGGCCCGTACAAAGGAAGCGACGAATAAAGAAAGGATATACATGTATGTCGTTTACAAAATATTGAAAAATACCTGTGCGTCCGCGGACCCTGTTTAATAATTTATTTATTTATTAATCAACACCCTAGTGATTTTTTACTGTAAAAAAAAGTTACAAGAATTTTTATATAACTAACCTAAAAGGAATAGTTTGTTGATCTTGTGGTTAGGACACTCGCCTCGTGATCAGAAGATCGGGGGTTTGAACCTCACTCCAGACTAGCAAGTTAATCCTATTTTCATAGCACAAGCATTTAGCTTAGTTTGAAAATAGTAAGAATATTGATGTGACACGTATCTCTATTTAAAACTCGTTTTAAAGTAAGTAATTTAAAAATAAATAATATAAATAAAACATATTTTAGAGAAACGAATAATATATAAACAAAAATTAATACAGAAGCAGTAATAATTAGAAATATTTTACAAATTAGTAATGAAGTAAAATAAAGATATATAAACCGATATATCCAAAAAAAATTATTTAAAATATAGAATTAAAACAAATTTAAAATAGAAATGAACAATACTTAAGACTTAAAATATATATATTTCATGAGGAACAAAAAATAAATAAAAATTTAGTCAGTTAAACCGTAATTAGTTCTATTGGGATATTTTAAGAGATTCGTTAATTTTGGGTATGCTCCTACAACGAAAAATATCTACGAATTTCGAGAATTTGTTTCCATGGCGATGCATGCGTGTTAACGGTGATCGGTGGAATGACATGATTGATTTATATATAAATATAACACTTGTATAAGACCACTTTTTGGTTTGAGTATACACTACTAGTTTCGAGAATTACAGATGTTCTTATCTACAGGTAAGAAAATAAACTCGCTAAAATATATTTTCACCTGTAGATGACAACATCTGTAGTTCTCTCGATACAAGTGTACACTTCAACTCAAAAGTGTTTTTATATAATTTTTTATTTATATGTAAACCAATCATGTCATTCCACAAAGTTAATGTCAAAGTCAATAAAGTCAATAAATAATATAAATAGAAACCGGTAGACTAAAGTTACTCCAAGTGGTTTATATAAAGTTTTTAATTAATTGAAATTAATATTTATGTCAAACAAGAAAGTGAACGCAATTAGCATCAAAAATATCTGTTAGTCTGTTTATTTTGGTAGTTTGTGATTGCGGTAAAGTTTTGATGTGCTTTATTTTTGTACATTTATAAAATCAAATTTTTTACAGAAATATTTAATAAACCCTACCCTATACGAGGAAAACTGGGAAGACTGGGTCATGTGGAGAGAATGTTCGAGCATCAAGCACCAAAGTCCCTGCTGAACTCAAGGCCAATAGGGCGAAGGAGCTTAGGAAGGCCAAACGAAGATGGAGTGACAACGTCCTCAAAGATATCTCTGCCTTAGAGCTTCGAAACTGGAGAGAGCTGGCACTAGACCGAGATGAGTGGAGGAAAATTATTGAGGAGGCCAAGATCCACCAAGGATTGTAGTGCCAAGAATGATGATAGTGATACGAGGAATGGAAGAGTAGTTTAGTATCAAGACAGACCTGGAAGTGATAGGGGAGTGCTAAGAAAATTGGTGTCGAATGCGGTGTCGAAGGATGAATAGCATTCTATTATGAAGTCATGGACTTTCGAGTCCCATGAGACTTCAAGACAATAGAAAAAGTGAACTTTGTTACAAACTAGTGTTGGTATAGAACTGATGATTGTATACACCTATTTTCGGCTCTAATTATATTGTTCGATAGTGTAATTATCCCCGCCTACCACGCGAGAAGCCAGGGTTCGGTTCCCCGCTAGGAAGCTTTGAATTTGAATTAATTAGATTAAGAAATATTTCATATAACATATTATGTTTGTCTAGATTCTAGATCAAAAATTTTACGTTTTTCTAAAAGTCACCCCGTGAAGTTTGTTAACTGGGGGTGAATATAATTATAATGTATTTGAGGGTATTACGATAAATTATGTACGTATATGTAATTGAAGTACATATCAGTCTGTAATAAACTGTGTTATATTCAATTAAGACAAACTATAGAAGTCTCAATAAGACGAAGCTATTTATATAAAAAAAAAATATGAAGTCTTTTTACTCCCTTTATATTCTCTCGTGGCGTCTGCTTGCTTGCCGTCAACAAAAACTTTGGATCGATTTTTGACCCTTTTCCCGTGATCCAATCGAGATGAAACTTGGCAAGTAGACTCGTGGCGACGATCAAGAAGTTCTATCAAATTTTCCTTAAAAAAAAAAAATAATTTTAGTATAATTTCAGAGTTTTAGAAATTTTATTTGTTTTTTCAAATTGGAATCATTAGAAAAGTTTGATTACGGCGGCCCGATAATGTCGCGGAATATTTTCTAAATTTGAATTACTCCGTCGGTATGCATAATAGGTACTTCACTACGAATGTCGAAAATCTAAATTGACTGACAAATGTTTTTAGAATTTAATCTTCAAAGCATGAAGTGTCTTATCAAAGCTCAAAACATCTGACATTTTAGAAATACATTAAATTACTGTAAGTTTAGTGTTATGTTATATGTTTTAATTCGTCTTTAATTGTTGTTATATTTTACAAAGAAAGGGAGTATAATAAAAACTTGGTTTTTATGGGTTACTTTTTTATACAATGGCGATGGCTTAAGTTATCACTCTACACAATGCAAAGTTCACCGATTCCATCGTAAGAACATCAAACATCGAATTTAAAATATTTAGGCAAATATATATAAGATTATATATATATATATATTATATATCGATATATATAATATATATATAGATAGTATATATAGATATATATACTATATATAGATAGATATATAGAGAGAATATAGGTACAAAATAGGAATCATCCATATATTTGAAGGAGCTGTGCTAGGGACATCTGTAATCTCTTTTTTGAAACAGTAAAAACATAGTTTTCGCAGCTGGTAATGATACTTAATATTCGTTGGATTGTCGTACAACGGTAATGTGGACTGGTATATATATTTTTATATACCAGACCACATTACCATTGATGCATGCAGGGATGCTGCAGCACAGATGCCTGCACGGAATATGTGTCACACCAATAGTCATACTGTTTTCAAAATAATTCATCTAAATGCCTGTGCTATGAAAAATAGGACTAAATTGCTACTGTGTAATGAGGCATAATCCCGCTACCATCAGATTATTAGGGAAGTATTTTAAACATCTAGTGTAAAGCATCTATTGAACTGGAAGTAATACGCCATGTATAATGTATAATTACACCCCCAATTGGCAACCTTCTGATCCAGCATTCTTGACATATACCCCATATTCACAATACGCACTTCAAAGTTGAGGTATTTTTGATCGTAAAGTAAATGGTTATGTTGTGTTACGCTGTAACATTGGCAGTAGTAATAATTTGAGCGGTATAACCGCATTATTCAGGGAAAGCCTTGGTCGGTAATCTCTCGACAGCACAATATGTTATTTTCTTTTGTTAAGCGACCATTTTATTTTGCTAACAATTCAATTCTTAACTGCCGCCCATAAAAGGTTAGCCCCTTCTTGTTCTTGCGGCCAGGTTTTTCAATCGAAGTTTGGTCATTTATATGAGAAATCAAAAACCTAAAGAACACACTTTTTATTTTAAAATTATTTATTAGATAGCGACATCTTTGATCCATCTTTCTTTGATGTTCTACGATAGGCATTTGATGACAAATCTACATGCATGAAATAGTCAGAATATTGACGTAATTAACGCTGTACTCTTCTATCCTGGCACACCATCTATTGCTTCGACCACATTCATACTCTCACGCGCGCTATTCGGTTGTTGAAATTTATCACAATTCTCCAATATTTAGTTTATCTGATCATCCCTGGTCTTTCGCGGACATCTCTACCACCTCTCCTCCCTTTTGCGTTCCGCATTATAAAAACCATTTTAGCTATTCTTTCTATATTCTATCTTCTACGCTATAGGCAGCAATAAATTTGCTTTTAATTTATTCTTAGATTTTACCATCGTGCGCCTAAGCGACCACATTTTTGTGTATATATGTATACATATATGAAACGTATCGGAAAATTTGTGGACCCGATAACTTCCATAGTTTCTATTAACTAACTTTTTTGATTATTGACTATGAATCTGTGTTTAAGTGGCTGACCAGCCTACGCCATCTTATTTCGAAATACCGTCTATTTATCATTATCATGTAAATACAAGATGGCAAAGATCCATTACAGATTTTTGCCTTCTTATCTACAACTTTTGCTAAAACCTTCTATCATCACAAGCAGTCTTACATTAGTAAACTCGCGTTATATTATCTTATTCCGATCTTTATTATTCTCTACGGAACAAAACCTTACATATCACTTTATTTAGTATACAATCCCATATTTGTGTAGTATACAACCCCGTATTACTATTTTTGATGAGGATGATGACTTTTTGATTTTATTTATAAATGATTTTTCTTTTAAAGCATTTATTTTGAAAAACAAGAGTAAATTTTCTATGCTTATATACATAAATTATCATTTATCTTTGAATAAAATATTACGTTATCTATGGCTCGCGTTTCGTACAGACAGAATGGCTGACCTGTCAAAACATATTAAGGGAATAATTAGGATCTTTTAAATTGAAAGTACTTGTTTATTACTTGCGAGCGGGGTTATTTTATATCATTTTTGGAATGAGGACACTCAATTATACCGGAAAATGTGTTAATAACAAAAATAGCTCACAACTCATATTCTGCACTTATCCCATAACCAGTCACTGAATAATCGAGTACTCTCGAAACTTGAGTACCTAAATATTAAATTATAATTTAACTCATGTTCTGATACATACTTTTACACATACACATACTTTTTATTTTTCACTCTATTTAACGTTAACTTTGTTGAATAAAATGATTAATTTTACATTTCAGTGTCACCCGGATCATCATCATTGTCACCCAATAATTAATTAATTCACATATTTTATTTATCTAAACATGTGCGTTCGTCCTGACGAAGATACAGCGCTATCGAACCGTTCACCTCTAAAATGAATGAATACGATTTACACAAAGTTAGTAAATGTTTTAATCAAAAAAGATTATTATAACTTAAACTCGTCTTGAAGATCCGACCCGCAATATATGCCCTTCCACCCTTTTTCTGATTTAACCTTTATCCCCCCCCTCGCTCGGGCCGCCGTGTAACTCGATAGCCGACGCCCACTGTTACACTTAGAGGGTTAAGCAAGTCAATAAATTAAATTTACGATTTTCTTTTACTGCCGGCTGTATACCGGACCACGGACGTTTTTTATCCCCAGGCCTACTGGCGGTCAAATTGACGGGTTGATTGGTTGACGGAAGAAATTGATATTTCTGTCGGTGGGGTTCGTGCTTTGCGGTTCGGTTCCCCGCTATGGGACCAACGTGTTGGCGTCTTGGGGCATTACTTTTTATCCGCTGCTTTCGGTATAAAAAGTAGATTTGACGGATAATATGCATTTATACTTAATAATTTCTTCTAAATCTTTGTAACGAGATTTGATAAAAAACACGCGGAATTTATATAACAATTATTTGTGTTGTGTTAGTACATGTATCCTTGTTGCACAATGACATTGGTAGCCATAATGGATGCTTGAAATGTTTACAACCTAAAAAAATCGGGTTCAAATTTTTGTGCAGTTTTAATCTTTTTTTTTGACTTTCGTCAAAGCGATGAATTTTGGACTTGGTACACGTATCATTTTCATGTATGTTACTATTAGACCGCAGATCTCGCCATATTTATTAATTTATTTCAGAGAACGTCACAGAAGTACCTTTTACATAATAATATATACAAGAAATCCAAAGAGTAGAACAGCAAAAAATTACAGAATTGACAGTATATAACAGCATAGATAGTTGTTTAAAGTTATAACAGTAATCTAGAAAAAGGAGGTGTAAAGTATATATAAGATAAAACATAATTTAGAAAAAAGAGATGTGAAGTATATACAAGGTTAAACAAATAGGTATAATAATTTGTTTATGATTGCATTATGAATTCAGGACGGCAGGGTGTAGAGCTTTTAGTAGCGAAACTTTATGTTGTACTAAACTTGAATTAAAAATATCAGAGATATGCTCATAGGTGTAACCTAGCCTATGCAGTCTGGGTACAAGAGAATTAAAATGCGAATTGGTTCTAGTGTTGTCACAATAAAATAGTGTAGGTGTTCGAGTAGCTCTTCAAAAACAAACACAAAATATCTGGTGTATCAAAATGCGAGTTAATAATTTTGTAGAGTAAAATCAAATCAAATACAACTCTCCTCTTGGATAATGGTAATAATCCAGTAAAAATTTGTAATCTTATGTAGTTGATGTTTTTAATTGAGATGTGAAGTCAATGTAACATAGACATTTATTTTTATTATTTATTTATTTATTTAAATTTATACATATTTTTATTATTACAGATCGTGCCAAGCCTTATACAGCTTGTTGGCACGTTTCTTTTTCATTTTCTTGCATAAGTACATAGCATACATATTTAGTTACAGTTACAGTTTATAAAGGATAAAATATATAAAGAAAATAATGATATTATATGAACATAACAAGACTTAAAAGTAAACTTAGTAGTGAGACTAGGTATCAGATAATATATAATAAAAAAAAAACATGAACACCAATATGAATCACTGGGATCAAGATGCATAAAAAAATCGTGGAACAGCTCAAAGTAGAGATGAAAAGGCATTGAGGCCGACAGTATGAGGCATGTGACTTGTCTAGATTTCCAGAGTCAAGTTATTTAATAGGAATTTCTTTATTCCCTTCCTCTTCTTGTAGATTGGGTGATATTCTTGACATGCTCCGGTATTTTATTATTCTCTGTTGTTCTTACTCCGTAGAAGTTAATGTATATTATAGATATCTCACAGAGACGAAACTGTATTTATTATGGGAAAGTAGGTATAGAAGTCATTTGGGTGTACACAGGACTTATGACCTATCTTTATGGTTGGCTTAAGTGATCACTTTACACAATTGTAACATTCGCCATTTCCACCCACGATAGAATATACCATGCTTATTCATTTTTTGGAAGTTGTATATATGTTCAAATTGCGTGGAAAGCTTTCACATGTGAGTTGTAAGCGCCTTTCCATGCGGCCTGTACAAAGCCATTTTCATTCCCCTAAATCCCCACAGATGTCGCTAATGAGAAAATCTACATTGATTTTTTACGGAATTTTGAGAGCAATATACTTTATTGTGTAATGAAATTCATCCGAATACATTACACTAGGATACGCCAGGAAATATTATTTCCAATTTTTGTTAAATTCCTTTTTACCAGTATTTACAATTCAGAATATTTTGAGTTTGTTCAATACAGGTATTAATTTATTAATAATGTCTCTGTGACATAAATCCGTAGAAGTTGTTGATTTTTCTCGCATTTGGTTGCCTTTTACATACATTTGTGATGGATGCTTTCAAGTAAAGGAGACTCGAGAGAGATGAGTTGTATTCAACCTGACTCCTAAAAAGGGAACAAGAAAATATGTATATGGAGTGATATAAAAGTACAATTAATACTTAATAAAGAATATTGTAAGTTAGAAAACTACTTTCTGTTTAAATAAGTTGATAAATTATATGCAAACTATTTTTTTTCCAATTTAATTTAAATTTACAATACTGTTCTGATCGTTTGAAGCTGGTAACGAATAATGAATGCAGACTGACGGAAAACGATGCCAGACTGCATTTGTTTGAATGCATTTGGAATTGACGGCATTCAAGCAGACAGAGTTAACTGAAGAATGCACTAACTGGGAAATATGCAAAGCTGATTACGGCTTTGTGAACATATTGAGGTTTTTGGACCATGTGGGACAAATTAATTAATAGGGGTTGGTTAGGAATATACACAACGCGACGTTTACAAATTACCCGTTCTGACCAAATAAATCAAATTATACGGGGTGTACCAGAGGTAGCGGCAGAAACTTGGCCGGTAGATTCCTGACTATGTTATGAGTCTAAAATGTTCGAGCAACCATGACCTAATATTAATAGTTATGGAGATATGCAATGTCAAAATTTGCATTTTTTTTCAATATTTCTGACTTATTTTTTGCAAAAAGTTGAACTATGATGACAGTAACTTATATAGATTATGAATAATTCTTTGCTTCAATACAACTTAAATAAAATGATAAAAACCTTGTAAAAAATCACTTTTTTCAATTTTTGCAAGGTTTTTATCATTTTATTCTACATGTATTAAAGCTAATGAATTTTTTTCATTTAATAAATGGGCCACAAATTTTGACTCTAAATCTTTAAAAATTTCAAAAAAATGTCAAAATTTGCGGCCCATTTATTAAATGAAAACCACGTGGTTTTCATTTAATAAATATTTATTGAAATTTAATTTATTTTAAATTTTAGGATAATAATATTCATTAAATTTAATTCATTTTAAATTTCATTAATAATAATTATTAAAATTTAATTTATTTAAATTTCGCTAAAAAAGTACAGAGTTCTACAAATTAAACACAAAAAAAATATAAATAAAAAAATAGCAGCTGGTCATGATACCTCTATATTTTTGTGTAATATCAAGCAATAATCTTTTTAATATATTTATTATATTCTCAGTAAATAAGTTGCGCTTTATTACAAAATGACGCTTTTACTTGAAGAATCTCGGTCAAGAACGAAATATAAAAAAAAATCAACATCTATTGTAAAAAACTAGTTTTTTTTACTAGGGGATTTAATTATGCAAGAATAAATATTTTTACTGTATTTGTGTCTTTAAATTGTATGCGACGGGGGAAATAATTCCGCTGTGGTCCTCTCGCCTATAAAAGGGGTTTAGTTCAACTCGTTACAGTTTTATTTTCATTAAGAAATACAATCGAATGACGACAAAAAATGTGCATCGTACGCACAGGTCACTCATACTGCATAGGTCACAGGCGCGTGCAGTGGGAACATTGAAATATGACTTTTTTGTAAACGTATATTTTGGAAAAAAAAAAAAAAATTTTAGAAAAAAAAACATTGTGCCACAGATTTTTATGATATATCCTAATACGAATACTATGACAACAATTGTGATAGAAATATTACGAAATATATGTTTTGTTCCGATTTTTTTCCCCAAATAATTGTTTACGTATAAGTCATGCTACAATGTTCCCGCTGCACGCCCCTGCTAAAACAATTGTTTTTCTTAAATGGAAAGACCTTTACGTACCTATATATAAATGCACTATGTAAATGTTCTTTCCCGTGTGAATGGAAAAAAATCTTGATGTTTAGTATTCCAATGAAACTCGTTCTCATGGCTTCCAGATATTTATTGGTAAACAATTATTATAGGTGACTAAAGTTCGGTCCATTCAAAGCATTCGCTTTCTCATTCTTCCTTGCCGTCTATCACTCCCATTCATTAGACAGACGTCACTGGTTACAGTAACAATCATAAATTTAGCAGTGTGAAAAGCTACGTATCTCTGAATTTACGTAAGCCAGGGTAATATTGTTCTCCGAACCATAAAAAAGTAACCCATAATAACCAAGCTTTTATTATACTCCCTTTCTCATTCACTAGTTGAAACATTTTTTTTTCGCTTAACCTACGCGTTGGGCTTCGGTCGGGCGACGCTATGAAAGGGAGTAATAAAAAATTTCCAAAATGCCAAAATTATACTATAATCAGGTTTCGCATCTACCAGACGCGTTGAAATATTTTAATACAACTTAATAAGTTGTATGAAAAAACCATTCAAAATTTGAAAAATCCAAAATTTTTTTTTTTTTTTTAACGAACATTTGATAGATCTTCTTGATCGTCGCCACGAGTCTGCTTGCAAAGTTTCAGCTCGATTGGATCACGGTTTAAGGGGTTTAAAATGGATCCAAAGTTTTTTCGTCAGACAAGCAGACGCCACGCCAATATAAAGGGAGTAAAAATAAATAAATAATTTTATTATTCTTAAATACTTCATTCACCCAAATGTTTGAAAAGATCATTTTTAACATTTTCATTGTACCTTTTCATAACAATGAGCTTAGTTAGTCGGAATTTTAGATACTAATGCTTTTATATAATTAATGGATATCGCATTACACAGAGCTGTTATTAAATTCAGCATCCAACACTGGATACAGCCTCTTGCCTTGGTTCTCCAAATAGAAACATGTCTGTGCAGCAGCTCTATCTTTAGATGGACCTCTCCATAAAAGGTTTTATCCATTATCTCACTTGGGTGGCCCAAGTCACAGACAAATTGATATAATTTTAAAATGAAATTATTCATCAAAAAGTACCCCTTTCAATGTGTATTGCATTTCCGACTTCGATTGGATTAGTGTGCATTACCGTGCGTAGTATGTGTCACTCATTGCAATTTTAATTGGTAAGTTGATAGTAATAAACGGAGCCGGTCATTAAAAACATAAATATCAAAGGTTTTCGAAATTAATGGAATTATTATTTTATTTCATTATATTGTACACATTCTTTTGTTTAAATTTTTTATTCTTTCTTTTTATATAATTCTTAACATGCCTAAGTTCTCAGAAAAATTTTGAGTGCAGAATTTTTTTCCTACTTAATAATTGTCTCTTTTTCTCTTTGTATTATTTTTTAACATGCCTATGTTTTTCTGCTAATAATTAAGTTTCTTTTTTCTTTGTTTAAATTTTTTATTCTTTCTTTCTATATAATTTTTAATGTGCCTTAGTTTAATTCATAAATATTTATCATTACTAACATATATCTAAATGTGGAGACCTGTAATTGGCCATCTATATTATATCAATGTTTTCTATGCTTCTTTGTTGTGCTGTTGGTCTTCCATGAACATTAAATAAATAAAATAAATAAATGTATTAATTACATGTAATATATTTGAATAGAAAAATGCGTATATTAACGCTTACCCACCTTTAAAATTTAAATTTCGTGTTTAAAAGTGGGGGGCATTGTCATAAATATATTATTAATGTAATTATTAGTAGCATTATATTAGAATAGTGAAATACATGAAAAATAAACTGTTCATTCTTCATCTTCATCCCCTTGTCCCTAATAGGGTCGGGGGCCCAAAGACTCGACGAGGTGTTTCCATGTTCCCCTGTCTTGCGCTGTTTCTGTATGAGTCAGCCAGTCTAGACCCATTATGTTTTCGTACACATTTTTCCATTGCCTCTTTTCTTCACCCTATAAAGACCCATAGTTTCGTCCCTGTGAGATTTCTGTAAATTTATCGTAATTAATAGGTTTATTCCATATATCTTAAAGATTACTATGAATAATATTAGCAAAGAATAAATCTTCACGTTTCCATCAATAATACAAATTTATGTTTATTGTGTCTTCTACCTCTTACGATACCATATTTTACTTTCTTTATATCTATGTATCTAATAAATATAATAATTTCGCTGTCTGGGGGTCCATAAATTCGTAACTTGCTGGAATTAAAACTTTAGATAATTAGAGTATTACACGCAATCAGCGCGCAGCTCAAGCAACACGCAAAGGTCGAAACTACACGGTCTTGACATTTTTATATTATAATTTTATATGTTAGTTGTAGGTATAAGCGAATAGTCAATTTAAAAAAAAAAAATTCCATTCACGAATTTTCAACAAAGTCCCGCAATTATAATGTCCTGTGATTTTTCCCGGGCGTACGGTCAGTTTGATTTGAATTGAAAATTGTATTTCATTTTTGAATTCTACGTGAAAAAAAATGTACGGCACCACACGCGTAAAGCCGAGCATGACCAGATTTTTAATAATTTATCTAAAATATGCGGAAACAATTTCGGAAAAATTTTGCATGTTGACTTGGAATGATTTAAAACACGTCCTTGTTCAGTGAAGTTAAAATATGAGTGGCATTATCGCGGATGTAGCTGTGTAGGAAAATTTTAATATTATGGTTTTCAAATAAGCTATAAATCCAACGTGTTAAATTGTAGGGTCGCTTATGTAGTTTGGTTGTGCGGAAATAAAGGAATAAGAGACAAATTTATGCTTGGACATCAACAGTATCATAATTTATCAACTTCATCACTTGTATATTTCTGTATAAGAAAAATAAATATGTAGAATTGCGAACACGGAATATGTACCTACATGGCAAACTTGGTTAGGTTAGGTTAGGTTAGGTTAGGTGAGGTTAAGTTAGGAATTGCAAACACAGAATATGTACCTACGTGGCAACCTAACCAAATTCGAAATAAGCTTAAAGCTTATTAAAGAGATTACGGTCGTTAGACATATTTAACTGTAAATAGTTACGGATATTTTATACGAACCGTTTGTTTTTCCGAGAAACGTTTCTCGACGTTTCGTTGAAGTCGTATTCAACGTCATCAGGAGAACGACCTGTACCTGGGGGGGTATAGGGCGGACTGATTAATGTTTCTAGGGACGTAAATTATATGCATTTTGTTGTAAAGTGTTTACTACTTCTACGATAGAGGTCGCCAGTGTGCAATATGTATTAATTACGTCGGCGGACTTTTTTGCGACGTCTCTCAAAGGTTGAATCAAAGTCGTGAGGAGCTTAAAGCTTGTGCTATGAAAATAGGATCACCTTGAATGGCTCCTAGAATGTGGCTAGAATAACCGAGCACTTACTAGACCGTGACTAAATATATAAAAAAAAACTAGATATCATGACGGTATTTGTAACTAACTCGAAAGTTAAGGACCTTTTGAAATCAGCGAAGGATCGAGGCTGCTTAAAAACAGATGGTATATATGACTGCCAAGACTGCGGATTAAGTGTACGTGGGACAAATAGCGCGCACAATTTTCTAAAGGGTTGATGAGCACAAACAAAAATCAAAATCAGCGCTAACTGAGCATTTTCTGGATACTGGCCATTGCCATCGAGAGCTCAAGTGTCACCATGTACGACTTGCCAGGAGGTACTAGAGATCTATAAGCATGCAGTGATGGTCTCAAATTAAAAATATCATGGTATTCGGAGCTTCAAAACCAACCCCGTCGCAGATTTCGCAAAGATGGTGATTTAGTGAGTTATGACAGAAATTAGATGAAACAAACATAAATTCGTGACAATACGTATCTTAGACATGGTATTGCCACGTAACACGTAAACACAGAGATACCCTGCTTTCGACACGGTATTGCAGGTCAATACTTAACCACAACATCACCGCTCATAACCCCTGGACCCTCCAATTCGAAATGTCGGCCAAAAAGGTCATAAAAACATGGTACATTTCCCCAGAGAACACAAACCAGAAGGTGTTGATGTTTCTCTGCTTTTTTATATTTTCTGGTAGATTATTGTTTTTTTTTAGTCGTTCGCAAGTTAAAGAGTTTTGTGTATATCCTTTTATTTCTATTTGGAAATCTTATTTCGTTTTCATTTCTTGTATTATGTCCGTTAATATCTGTTTTATTATATATTTTATTTTTGAACTGTTTATTTTATCGTTTAACGTTTTGTATATGAAAATCATTGTATTGACCTGTAGTCTTTACTTTACGATGAGCCAATATAAATATTTTTAAACATTTATTTTAATTTTAAAGTATTTTTTCCGTTTAGAATGATTGCCATCGGTGTGTTTTGTAACAGTCGAATAATATCGAAAATGAGGAGCGATTTTTGATTTATAAATTATTGTGGCTGTGTTTCTGTTGCCAGTCAATTCTTATCTCATTCTCCCCAATAGTTTTACTGTTTGTCCATTTTATTATTTTTGTAATCAAAGTGATTTTTACATACTTTAATTTAACTCTCTTATGTCTTAGCTAGAGCTCTGAAACTTTCAAAATTACGTAAAGTGGATGACTACATCATTAAATAATTATTGACAGGATTTGGTCATTTTTTAAATAAATAAAAAAACTAACCCATAAAAACCAAGTTTTTATTATACTCCCTTTCTCATTTACTAGTTGAAACAGGTTTGGCGCTTACCTCACGCGTTGGGCTTGAGTCGGGCGACGCTACGAAAGGAAGTAATAAAAAATTACGAAAAATCCAATATTATACTATAATTATTAATTTTTTTAAACGTTTGTTAATTTGTCAGATCATTTTTATCGTCGCCACGAGTCTACCTGCAAAGTTTCAGCTCGATTGGATCACGGGAAAAGGGTTAAAAATCGATCCAAAGTTTTTTCGACAGACAAGCAAGTAGACGCTACGCGTTAAAAGAATGGGAGTAATATTAATTACTTCACTCACAAGCAAGAGAAACAGATTCAGATAAAGAGCATACCATTCGAAAATTTGTTTTAAACTTTAAAACAAAGTGGATATTGCTCGGATGAATGTTAAAAAATCTATTACGAATGTATGCAAAGATAACGTATAAAACAATGTTTTCAAAACTTTTTTTGATTTATATGTCTATGTTAGACTGTAGAGTTTGCATATGTAGCCCGGAAATAAAACATCACCTACTTCCGATAAATTACAGTATTGTAGACAAATTTATTATGCACGGGCCACTGTACATCGATTGATTTTTATGTAACTTGAGCATCAGATGGTATGTTCCCACGTTGGCGAGTACAAGGGCTCCTGAAGCATAATGTCGCTGGCTTCCAGACGAGGTTTCAATGCAGTGAATACTGCATTTACGTCATTCTGTTAACGTGCCACGATCATAAGTCAGCGGAACAGTATTGAAAATATGGTATAAATTTCATCACATCTACTAATTTCTCCATCCAAAGTGTCAAAATTTTAAATTAAAGAAAATATTTTCAGTTAAAAGATAATAATATTGAAATTTATCAGATGTATTGACATTCCTTTGTTTTATCTTATGATATTATACAAATATCTGACTTTTTACTCCCTTTCTTTTAACTCGTAGCGTCTGATTGGTTGGTTGCTTGTCTGACGAAAAAACTTTGGATCGATTTTTAACCCTTTTTCCGTGATCCAATCGAGCTGAAACTTTGTAAGAAGACTCGTGGCAACGATCAAAATGATCTATCAAATCATTGTTAAAAAAATTAATAACATCACGGAATATTTAAAATTTGAATTACTCCGTCGGTAGGTATAATAGATACTTCACTACGAATTTCGAAAATTTATGACGATTGGATCACAGATGACAGCACACTTTGGTTTTTTGGGAAGAAATCAAATAATAAAGACATATTTTTAGAGATTTTTGACATATATATTTGTCTAGACATGTTTCATTTTCAGTCAATCAATTCTTTATGGTAAACTTAATTTATAAAGAAAGGGAGTAAAATAAAAACTTGGTTTTTATGGGTTAGTTTTTATTAAATAAGATTTTTTGATAAAAAAAAAATTGTGCATTTTTTTTATCATTTAATTTTTTTAGTTGCAAATGGATGTTGTTAGCTAATATATAAATTTTTTTGGAGAATTTTTAGTTCGAATAGGTATTAAATGTCATATTTTGCGGTGTTAATGTTTTTAGAGACAGTAAAAATACAATGCACGCTGTAATTAAACCACCCTGTGGCATGCTGTAATGTTGATGATATTCAAAATTAATTTAAAATTGCTAAAATAATCTTCCATCCATTTCATTGCGTGCCTCGAATTTTGTACATATCTCTGACTGTACCATATGAATATAATTATTTAAAACAAACATTAATTATAACAACTGTTAACCCTTAACCGGAATCTTGGGTCAATTTGGACCCGACAAAAAAGTTTAAGCTTAATTTCTTTCAACCGCGGGGCATTAGAATTTCGCGCGCCAGGCTAATCTTATTACGTCACGTGCTGCAGCGGATGCTGGACGTTCGGCACTTAAAATTTACTAGAAGCGGAGGTATGCGTTGCTGTCGGGTTCGAATGGACCCACTATATCACTTACGTAAGTTTTGTGTTTTGTTTGTTCAAATCTATTTTGTATTTTTACGGCCTTTATGTTAAAATTGCGGGATATCTCAATGACCAACATATTGTAGCTTTATTGAAATATGAAAAAAATCAGATTTTCTGTTGGTAAATAAGAAACACCAAGTAAAAGATGAAACTGAACGATCGACGTTAAGGGCTCAAAAAAGACAAAGAAAGTAAAAGAGGAAGATGCTTATGCGGCCCTAAAGAAAAATAATTAATGGTCACAAAATATGATAAATATTAAAATTATATTTTCATACGTCATTTGAGATAAACTATGATGTATAAAAATATAATTTAAATATTTTTCTGAGTAGCATGTTGGTCTTGTGGTTAGGACTCTCGCCTCGTGATCCAATGGTCGCAGGTTCGAATCTCACTCCAGACAAGCAATTTAGTCCTATTTTCATAGCACAAGCGTTTAGCTTAATTTGAAAATAGTAAGAATATTGATGTGACACGAATTCCGTGTTCGCATCTCTATTTAATTTTTTTTTTCTGGATTAGACTGTCATTTTTTTACGTACTGTTGTTCTCAAAGCAATTATTTTTTTTGCTATAAGAAAAAAACGTTGAACCCAGTTAAATAGAAAAAACTTACTTTTTTTTTTTTAATCTTTCGGATTTGTAGATATTTACATTGTAAGAATAAATTCGTTACTGAAATATTTGACCCAAAGGATATACTTAAAAATTTCAATTAATTTTAACAATTATTGAGAAATTAGAAGGTCTTTTGCTGTTGGATTTTAAATCCACGATTCCACATATTTTTGTCAAAATGACGATTCCAGTTAAGTGTTAAGTAAGATTCTGCCTCATTGTGAACGTTATTCATGCTATCAAAATATTCTAAATTCGAGTTGCATATAATCGAAGATTTCCGAGTGATTTGAATAATATTGAAGTGTTTTGAAAGACTTACAAACTATTGTACTCTGTGGCCAACCTATGAAGACTCCCAAACACGTTCCACATATAAATAGCTTCGTATCTGTGAGATAATAATTAATATATAATTTATATTAATTAATAATTACATTTATTTCTAGGAAAAAGTAGGTACATCAATATCACTCAGAAAAATCATTTTACAAATCCAACTTATCATCATCATCATCTTTCTTTGCACTACAACCCTTGGTGGGTCTTGGCCTCCTCAATAATTTTCCTCCACTCATCTCGGTCTGGTGCCAGCTCTCTTCAGTTTCGAAGCTCTAAGGCAGAGATATCTTTGAGGACGTTGTCACTCCATATTAATTTTGGCCTTCCTAAGCTCCTTTGCCCTATTGGCCTTGAGTTCAGCTGGGACTTTGGTGCTTGATGCTCGGACATTCTCTCCACATGACCCAGCCACCGAAGTCTTCCCAGTTTTATATATTTTGTGACGTTTGGCTCCTAAAATAGAGTATAGAGCTCATTATTGCAACTTTTATAGATACTTAAAAAATTTCATTACTATATTTTTTAATTGTTTTAGAAAAGTATTTTATTTATTTGTTTTAGGAAAATTTAACAGCAAATCTAAAATTAACACACATGAGATAAAAAACAGTAAATTATGCCAATTATAAATTTTTCACCAAGATTAATTTTGAATTATTTTAGCAAAATTTGACAAAATGAGATAATTTATAGTTTTAATATATATGTTGACAAGGGGTAGGTTTCATCACACGACAAAGTTGGACAACCCCAGAAATAATCTTACTTCACAATTTTAATAAAAATTCGTTCGGAGTATTTTTATTCCCTTCAGTTTCGTCTAACCTGTCCAAATGTCGTTTCGAAATTGAGCGCAGTTATACAACTTTTTTCATTTTCTACAACATAATACTTAAGTACCTCCATCCCTCAAAATATCAGAAAACTTTACCTGATGCCATACTGATTGATTAAAAATATCGACTCATTTTTCAATATCATGAAATATTTGAATATTTATTACCAATTTATTCATGTTTTATCTGTGGAAACCAGGCTTTAGCGTCGAGCTCGATAAAATTTCATATAAACAGATTGTCCTTTCATATTCAGCCAAGTGTCAGGAATACAATTTTTGCCAGACTGATTTTATTCGAAATACGAGTGCACATGGCTTATGTTCACTGGCCATTATTAAAACTGTGACAAAAGCTCGGATGTTCAGTAAAAAGATGTGACTTGCCATTTAAATTTTTAACCATATTTTTATGAATTTGGTCAGATACGGGATGTGAGGATACCTTCTACGCGGGCTAAAGAGGAATGAATGTGGCGTTTTGAATCTCTGATTGTACTGATACGTACAGGAGAAAATGTGTATTTGATTACACATTTTTATCGATTGTTGCGCGGTGTGATCGATAATCCTGAAATTATGCGGAGCATTGATTTGTATGTTCCTGATAATTACCTTAGACATCGTCAGCATGGATTGTTTCACATTCCAATATACAGGACCAACCTGCCGATGGTTATGCCTGTTGGAAGAGCCACCGCTATGCTGAACAATATCGCTTTGGATATTGATATATTCCATGTAACTGAAGGGGTTTTCCAAAGCAGGATTCTCCTACAACTTTGACCAGATTTTATGTGGTATTTTTAATTAATTAAGTGTCATTAATTAACACTTAGTTTGTAATGTACGTATTATTAAATAAATAAATCGAATTGAAAAAAGTTTAGTTAATAGAGTAGCTTGTTGGTCTTGTGGTTTGGTCTCGGGTTCGATCCTCACTCCAGACTAGCAAGTTAGTCCTATTTTCATAGCACAAACATTAAGCTTAGTTTGAAAATAGTAAGAATATTAATGTGACATGTATTACGTGTTCGCATCTCTATATTATTAATATATATAATATATATATATATATATTATATATATATATATATTAGGTCCTTACATATGAAATTGGCGTTTTGCCGTACTGGCAAATTTGATCTCAAATATCTTCTCTTTGGTTAGGAATTCCAAATCCAAATTTATACAGCTATTTACTCATGTATTTGTGTTTTGAAAATTATAATTCATTTGTTTTTTCCTCAATTGTTTTTTTCTTTGCGTCACTCAGTTTACAAAATGAAAAACTTGAAATATCGCGTTATTTACGAGTACGAGTTCCACCGTGGCACCAGTGCTGCAGAAACGGCTCGAAGGATTAATGATGTGTATGGCGACGGTGCCGCAAAAGAAAACACAGTGCGTTTTTGGTTCCAACGTTTTCGTTCTGGAAATTTCGACCTGCAGAACAAGCCCCGTGGACGGCCGGAGACCAAAGTTGATAATGAAGAATTGAAGGCTATTGTGGAAGCGGATCCATCGCAAACCACATCCGAGTTAGCTGCAGGCTGCGGTGTTAGTGATAAAACTGTTTTAATCCACTTGAAGCAAATTGGTAAGGTGAAAAAGCTTGAAAGGTGGGTACCTCACGAATTGAGTGAAGCAAATCAACAAACGCGCGTTGACTGCTGCGTTGCATTACTCAACCGGCACAATAATGAAGGGATTTTAAATCGAATCATTACCTGTGATGAAAAGTGGATCCTGTACGATAATCGGAAGCGCTCATCGCAATGGCTGAACCCTGCCGAACCAGCCAAACCATGCCCCAAGCGAAAATTGACTCCAAAAAAGTTACTTGTGAGCGTTTGGTGGACTAGTGCTGGTGTCGTTCACTACAGCTTTCTTAAATCTGGCCAGACGATTACGGCAGATGTCTATTGTCAGCAACTGCAAACCATGATGGAAAAGCTAGCTGCTAAACAACCGAGGCTGGTTAATCGCTCTAGGCCACTGCTGCTTCATGATAACGCTAGACCACACACTGCACAACAGACGGCTACCAAATTAGAGGAGCTTCAATTGGAATGTCTAAGACATCCACCGTACTCTCCGGACCTTGCCCCAACAGATTACCATTTTTTTCGAAATTTGGATAACTTCTTGCAAAGGAAAAAATTCAACTCCGATGGGGCAGTCCAAACCGCCTTCAAAGATTTTATTGATTCCCGTCCGAATGGTTTTTTTAGTAAAGGGATCGATGAACTACCTATGAGATGGCAAAAGTGCATAGATAGCAATGGTACATACTTTGATTAAATAAATATATTATAATAAAAAAAATCGGCTTTATGTTCCTCCCATACTAAACGCCAATTTCATATGTAAGGACCTAATATATATATATTATAATATATATATATATATATATATATATATATATATATATATGTATATATATATAATATTTTTTCTAATTATCCATTAATAATCCCCAATAATGATTATTTTTAATGTCCGTTCGGAACTTCTTATCTAATATCTTATCTCATTCCATTTTCAAAATGAGTATGATTTCAAAATTCTAGAATCAGCAGACTAAAACACATAAGTCAAAAGGTCACACTTTTCAGGAACATCAAAAAAAAAAAAAGTTATTTTATGTCCATTTCTCTTTATGAAAAATCACCCAATTACCACCTAAATTTTACTCTCCAATAGTAGTGTAACTCCTCAGAGTAATAAGTGTCACATCAATATTCTTACTATTTCAAACTAAGTTTAACGCTTGTGCTATGAAAATAGGACTAACTTGCTAGTCTGGAGTGAGGTCATAACCCGCAACCTTATCTACTCTTGTTGATTGTTGCAATTTTTTTCTGCTGCTTTCTTGTGCAGGAAACGACGGAAACCAAGCATCCAGGTTTACGATCGCCCTTGAGGCTAAAGTGGCACTTATTTTAAAGACTGCCAAGTTTAACCTAAACCGCTGTACCCTCCACAATGTCATGAGGAGTTGGAGTACTCCGCTGAATGCTACTTTGTTCGCTTCGTCTTTGTAAGGTTCTGTCTTTTGTCATAGTGGGTTACTTTGTCCATTTCCATCATTAAGAATTGTTCTGGTGCGTTGTCGGCATTTTAATTTATGTGGAATGAGATGAATTTTAAGCTCTTGAGGAGGAGAAGAGGACAATAATTATGTTATTAATTTGTGTTACCGAAAAAAAAAGTATTTTTAGAATACGAATTTTAAAGAGCGATAACCAGACGTTTTTGAAAGAAAAAATTTGAAGCGTATTTTTGGACCTTTTCAAAAAGCTAGAAGGTGAAATTTACCGCAGCCGCAACAACAATGAGCTCTATACTTTGTTTTAGGAGCTAAGAAAACTAACTAACTAACCATCACGCCGTTTCCCTGCAGGGGTGGCAGAGAGGATTGAACGCCACACTCTTCTATTCTGGCACACCACTTTTGCTTCAGCCACATTCATACATCTTCTCATACACGTTCTACGGTTGTTGCGGCTTTTAACAGAGCCATCCTCAAATACTTGTAGTACCTGATCGTGCCACGTCTTTCGCGGACGCCCTCTATTCCTGTTGCCTTCAACATTCGCCTCATATATTTTCTTAACCATACTTTCCTCGTTCATACGTTCCACATGACCAAACCATCTCAGCACTCCTTTCTTTATTCTATCTACCACACTTCAGCCAGCATTGCATTCACTTCTAATTTGTTCATTCCTCACTCTATCGACCAAAGATTTTCCACACGAGCGTCTTAGTGACCGTCTAAGCGACCGAGCTACGCGAACCGTGACTAAGTGACCGAGCTAAGCGTCACAACATTTATGAAATTAGGTAGGCTTCGGTAGTTGGGTGTGTGGAGAGAATGTCTGAATAAAAAACACCAAAGTCTCTGTTGCCCAAAGGGCGAAAGAGCTTAGCAAGGCCAATATTGAGATATAGTAATAATGTGTTCAAAGAATTAGCTGGCGCATGACCGAAATTAGTGAAGTAGACTCTAGAAAAGACCTACAAGCGTTGTTGAGCTAACAGTGATGATGGAGATAAAGCATTTAAATGAGAATAAAATGCTTTCATAAGCTTAAATTGGTTGATTAGGTTATGCGGAGAGAGTAACTGAATAAAAAACACCGTACTCCTTACTAAATACAAGACTAATAAGACGAAGGAGCTAAGCAAGGCTAATACCAAAGTATAGTGATAATGTATTCAAAGGCATAGCTGGCGCACGATCGAGATCAGTGACGAAGGAATCTTGAGAAGGCTAATATATACCAGGGGTATTGAGTCAACAGTGACGATGATGATTGAGTATTTAAATGAGAATAAAATGCTTTCACTATCTTAAATTAGTGTATGTAGCACATTTTGAGCATTTAAAGAAAAATAAAGACGGCTCACACTGCGGTCAGCTAAATCGGAGGCACTCTGCTGGCTAGTAGTACCAAGGAGACCTGGAGCCACCAAGTTTGCGGAACGTGCTTTCAGCTTTGCGGGCCCAGCTATGTGGAATCAGCTGCCTCCAGTGCTGCGATCTATGGAGAACCAGGAACTCTTCAAGAAGAGCCTAAAAACTCATTTTTTCGGGATGTCGCACCTGTAAAGCGCCCTTGAAGCGTCTCTTATGCAAAAATGGCGCTATATAAATTAACAGAAACATGGCCAAAGCGGAAGAAATTGCACATAATCGAAGATTGTCACATTTACACCATTCACAGTGAATTGTAAGTTACTGGAAGAGTCTAGAATAGTCCACTGGATTTTAGAAGCATCGCGGGCGATATTGACTATAAAAGGAGCCTGACCACTGCGCACTTAGAATTTGCGTTGTAGTGATAGAATGTGAATCATAAAAGCTAGCGCGAATGCGAATACACAGATAAAACGGTGATTCAGTTCGACCAAGTGATTATAAACTCAACGAGCGATTTCAGTGTGGTTTCTAACCAGCGGCAAAGCACCTACCGATGTGTGAGAGGTGTTCCATAATTATCAGAGGGAAACAATGTAACTTAAACAATGATGCTTCGATCAAATTCATGTCCAGTGATTTATTTAATTATTAAAATGATCACCGATTTCAAGTATTTCATTTGCCGCCCACAGACACGTTTCTGTTATAATATATATTTTTTTCCTTATAATCTTGAAATATTTAGTGCATTTATAAAGAATTCTCCATGTAAAAGTTATAATATTCCTACGGTTGTTATCCTTTTCACTGTAAAATCATTATATGAAGAAATGATAAGAAGGAATACATGAATACCAATCAACCAATACAACAATAGGACTTAGAGAGCACTTTGATTGGAAGTGAACTAGTCTACTAATTATATTTTTTATCGGCGGTAACATCTTAATAACACAACCAAATAAATTTGGTTAATTTAATAACACAGCTCAATAACTTCATAACACAATCAAATATACAAGAAACTGCAACTGCATTTAGATACGGTAATCAAACAGCAATGATTTCACGTTGAAATATGTTCGAACTCAAATTGTTTTCGTCTACTCATTTTAATTTTTTAATATTGCCCCAGCACGCTCAGAAATAGGATGTGATGATTTGTTTTCTGATGTAATATATTTAATTATTTACACATTAAAATGCTTTGTTCGTGAACGTGCCAAATTTACTTATTAATATTTAAGCTGAGCGCGGATTAACACTCAAGCTACACAAACCACAGAACCGCTTTAGAAGGAATTTTATTCGGATGTGTTAATAAAAGTTCTATCAGATTCTATTTTCAGAAGTAGAATTCACATACATTCATTCATATATTTATTACTATTTTCATTCTATCTGTTACGGCAAAAAATTATCAAAAAAATATAAAGAAAAGAACACCCTACTTTTATTTTAATTAACACAAAATTATTTGTGAATTGTCATTTGCACAAATACACAATTTTATACTCATAGTCAAGACTATGAGACACTCTGTATGATTCTAATATTAAAGGAAAAACATAAGGCACACAAAATTCTAAAAATACAAGATCATTATTTAATTTAAACACCCCTAAATATTATATAAATACAGCGCAAAACCGCTATTCTTTTGCAGGAATTCAATATTTTGATCAACTACCTAATGTATTTAATACTAGAACCGCCACCGTCCTAATTTTGTCCCACCGGCATTTGCGATCGCTACGAACTTCGTTTGTTTTTTATTTAGGATCTTGAAGCTTCTTGATTTTTACTCAAATGATATATTTGACTAATTTTCAACACATTCATCTTCGTGATCATAATAACTTTAAAAAAAATATTGATTTACCAAGAGCCGCCAGCGGGTCATTTTTGTCCAGCCACAATTGGACATACCACACCAGAGAAACAAGACGCATACGGTATCAAGTTAAGTCGAAGAGCGTAAATAAATAAATCCTTTGTGAAGTGTCATATGTGCAAATAAAACTAAGTATTATTTATGTGTAATTTGCATTTCAAATAATAATAATAATAATGATGATAACTAGTGCAAAGATTTAGACTTAGTACTTTCAGAAAAAATATTAATTAATATTGTGATGTTTTTTGTGCCTCAACCAATAGAGGGTATAATTTTAAATCATTAATGATAACGTCAAAAAGTATTTTATTATGTATTACTTACTTCTCAATAATTAAATTGGGTCAAATTTCAAAATCAAAATCAAAAAGCATACGAAAGAGAATAAAAATAATATATAAAAATGCAACCCATAAAAAGCAATTTTTTACAATACTCTCTTTCTCATTTTCGGGTTTCGTGTCTACCATATGCGTCGGAATCTCCATACAACTTTCTGATTTATATGAAAAAACCCATTAAAAATTTGAAAAATCCAAAGTTATATTATAATTATTATTTTTTTAATGAAAATTTGATAGATCTTCTTGATCGTCAACACGAGTCTACTTGCAAAGTTTCAGCTCAATTGGATCACGGGAAAAGGGTTAAAAATCGATCCAAAGTTTTTTGTCCGACAAGCAATCAATCAATCAGACGCCACGAGTTAATATAAAGGGAGTAATAACTTTAATTTAACCTTTATTTAACTATCCGGGTACCTGAGTACCTAATTTCAAGTTTAAATATTTTTATTCACAAACGCCATTATCCGTTTGAATCTCCATTATAAAAGGAAGGGAAATAAAGGGAAGACGAATATTTATATGAAAAATAGTGACATTTTAATAAGCTATTTAACTTCTGTCTAAATAACAATTTGTGAGATATAAAATAAAAATAATGTATATGGGAACGTCGTTCCAGGTTGAGTACCCAGGTACCTTGGGTAGCAACTAGTAACGTAGCAGTCGAATTCCATTAATATACTTAATTTATTTTAATTCATTACTTTCTTCAATTTATTTATTACTGTATATTCTGTTACAACTTCACATTTATTTTTTACAGTACATCTATTTATTTGATTCAACTAAATATTTCATTTGTTCTTCTGTGGAATTCATACCACAATGTAGAAAACCACCAATCCAGGCCACACACACACAGTGGCAAGGAATGCCACATAAGCAAATCGGGGCACGAGCAAGACACGCGCGGCCGACAGGTCATAGCAATATCAGCATTTCGGATTATTTCTTCACACTCACATAGAAGACTCCTTTGTACGTAAATCTTATAAAAAGAGGCGCACGCCCTACGCGGGGTTGTCAGTCCTTCGTAGACCTCCGGCGGGTGGCCGGAGACTATAGCCCTTAGAGTATCTATCGTTGTCTTTATAATAATACTCATGTTTATTTTGTACGTGTTTTATCGAGATAATAAATCATCAAATATTCTACGCCTTTGGAGCTTTTCCGTAGCATGACGGTGGTGACCCGAAAAACAATTGCTCCTCACCATCTCTAAAACCCCACACTTCTAACAGATCTGTAATATATTGAATTATCTACATTTCTTTGATTATATTACACTGTAAGTGAACTCCCTCTCTAAACACGATCAATTCTACTTTCTTTAAGAGGTGGCACGTAAAATATTTGATTGTTACAACTATTAATATGTTTCATCTATTTCAAATATCACACTGTAATAAACTAAAGTATTTTCTGGTTTCTATGTCATTTTCAAATCAATTTCTGATTACACGCGTCCTCTTTGTAAAATAGATAGAATGAAAGAGCGTTGGCGTTAAAATAATTCAACACATCATAAAGCCCTTTTTGAGGACCCAGGTTTTTGGATTTACGACCCTCACGCGGCCTAATATCGTAAATTTATTTAAGTTTATTATAAAATATACTAGTTGCCCCTCTGCGGCCCGCAGTGTCAGGTCTGCTGCCTCTTCATTTTTAAAGGGTTAATAAGCGTAATTTGAAAAATTACACCCGTGTGTACCAACCCCCAACTCCACCCTCCGCCCAGCGACCAGGCGTGCACGCAAAGGCTTTGACGGTCGGTGTTTAGCGATTAAGGTTTTCATTTGCTCGAAACAGTTGATAACTTCCGCGAAAATTATAGTAGTATGTGTTTATTATAGTAGTATATTTTTAGCCATTTTAACTTAAGGGTTAAATTTTTTTTTGTATATCTCACAGACCAGAGGATGATTAACTGCTTTGATGACTTGGTTCCTCTATGTTAATGATGTTCAGCTTAAAAAATAACAGAGAAGATTCTCATTTCGATACTCTATTTTTATCGATTCATTTTTTTATTACACGGTATTAAAGTACCATTTACATACTTGTAAAAAAATTATGTTTTTTATATTTAAAATTACACGAAATATATTTTTATAATGTTTAAGTTCAGAAAAAATGTACAATATCAAACATAACCCAAATAAACTTACAATCATTATTTAAATATATATTTAATATTGAATACTATTTATAATAATATGTGTATGACCATTCCATAAACTTAACACATTAAAATTAAAATTTACCACAATCCAAAATCTCTTCGATATAACACCGAGACCATGAAAGCCATTGCATACATGCACAAAAACAACCGAGACATTAGCAGTTAAGGATATTTGGAAGCTAAGATAATTGGAAGAACCTTCCACAAACGACTCCTTGATGTCTACTCTCCACTTATTTAAGTCTTAATATTCGACGTCTAGTTATCCTTCAATACACTTTTTAAAATATGTTGATATAGTTATATTGGTGGCAAAAACGTCAAGCTGCTCGTATCTGTTTGCTAGTCTAGGAAGCCTTTACAGTGGAGAATTTTTTAAGGCAAAACCTGCATGACTTCTAATTTCGCGAGATGGAACACGGAACATGGAACGTTCTAACATTTAAGGCAGTCGGTAGTTTCGTTTATTGTTTTGTGTAAAAAGAGAAGATCCGTCACAATTCTAGTCAATAATATATCAGTTGTATATATTGTTTCTACTATGATATTTGATCTATTTTCCGAAATAAAATGAAATATTGTAGGAATATATCACAAACTGCAGTATGTTAACATTACAATTGTGAAGCCTCCATTGCTGTGGAAATATTTTCCATCATAATCCGTTCTCTGCCACCTTGCGTATCGATCGACTCCCGCAGAACCTTCCAATTAATCCAATGTTGTTTGTAGCGTGTTCTCAACAGGGTTGCCAACAGTTACAAATACTCAAAAATCAATCAAAATTAATTGCATTGAAAGAATCCAGTTCTGGTATCGGGCACAAGGAATATATCACCCTTGCAAAGGCTGGCTCCCAATTTTGTAAAAAAATAAAATGATTAATTTCATTGATCTGTTCTCTGTTTCATACTTTGAATATATCGCTTCATTCCTTCGTACTAGGGGTAGCATTCAATCTTCGTGATATATTGCATAATGTTGACTTTCATTACATCATGCATATCGGTCCTCGTAGCCCAGTAGGCTAGACACTGGTTTCTCACACCGAGGATTCCGAGTTCCCAATGAGGTCAAAATAAATCTAAGTGATTAACTCAAGCCTGGTCTTTCATGTGATGTATTTTTCAGCAGTATTTGGGACTCATAGCCTGTTGTAGCGTTAAAATAAAAAAAATACACATTTATAGCTCAAAGATACTTTTTAGTGCAGTGAGGTTAGTGATGAAAATATCGATATCGGTAAAATTATCCGTATGTGATTAGCTGTAACAATCGAAAAGCATGCGTGAGGAGATGTATGTGGTTAAAACAAAACTGGTGTGAAAAAACGGCAAGTGGGTCGGTTACGTAGTAAGTTGACTTGCATGCGCAATGTTCATCAATTGGTGGCGAAAAACTACTCATGAGGATCTTAACTTACTTTGGTTAATAATTCCGTTATGGTTATCCCGTCGTTAAACATATGAGTATGAACGTATCCGCAAGCGGCATTAGGTACGAAGTACTTTCCTTCGACGTAGAAGGACGTCTTGAATGCTTGGCAGGCTCGGGTACCGATCGCTCGGTTCCTTCATCATTCATTTCTCGGCCGTGGCACGAACCATCACACGCGCTTACTTAAGTAACCTTTCACTTTTATCTGTAATCACGCCCTGTGGCTATTGATTCTCGCGTATCATTACATACATCGCGACACCTTGGTAGAGTTGTGAACACCATTAGAGTAGAGATAGTATATAATACAGTAGAGAACACCATTGTATAGAGATAGTATAGAATAGAGTAGATAACACCATTGGTAGAGTCGGACTTCACCATCCTCTCCAAAGAAGTCATCACAAACCATCTAATCACCCTCCGAACCATCTTTAAGAGAATGTTGGTTGGCAGCACTGTGATCTGCTGCCCCGTAAATGCGGTAGCCCTGGTTATGATGTGTGATTTATATCGACACAGGGCAATGACGTAAAAATAATTGGCGTGCGATGTGCTTTAGCAGTCACATGAAAATGCAGGCTGAGCGCCCCCGTACGGTTGAAAAATGACGATAGTCTATTAGTTCCAGTTAATTAGAGGTGAATGTCGATTCGTTGTCCCACACTTCACTAGTTCCATATTTGAAACTTTTTTGTGTACGGATTGGCAATATCGTTGATTCGAGCGAATATTTTTAATTACGTTTTCAAAGGTAACGGATTTATTCGAAAATTCAGTTGATTGTATATTATCTCTTTTGTTCTAAGCTGAAAATTTATATTAGAAATGTGAACATATTGCAAGTACGCTAATTTTAGAAGATTACAATTGTACAATAATGTTATTTTAAATCAAAATAAGCATGTCACTGAAAAAATTTAGTCGACACTTGCAGGCATCATATCAGCAAAAATCAAGGATTTTTGTCACCGAAAAATGCAAAATACTTAGAGGTGGGTCATATTAAAAACCATAGAAAAATTCAAGCCAGGGTCTGAATCTATTAGAGCTGCACAGAGCCTTCATTATTATGCACAAAAAGGCATCTTTTAGGGCTAACAATGCAACGTGTTACCTTTTTTTATTGTTTACTTATCATAATCTATAAAAATATCTCTTATTACAAGTATCTTGCAAGAATACATTACAATATATTTAAGACTGCATTACTCAGCGGTCATTAAACAATATTTAAATAATAAACGTTAAGCCTTTGCCATTTTTCACAGTTCACTGTAGTATTTCATCTATATTTTTTGTGCTGTTTAATTTTCAGTCTGCCCGGTAGTTTGTTGAACAGTTTTGGAATTACAATAGTTTAACCCTGTCTCCGTAAAAATATTTCTTTTTGTTATTTTTAGATTTTTAATGCGTTATTTGTCGTGTTTAAAAAAGAAATTTCAAGGCCACCAACAAAAAAATCACATACTCAAATTTGTCTCAAAATAAAAACATACTCAAGTCTTGTTTTGCACAAAATAATGTTTTCTGAAGAAATGAAACACATAATTAAATATACCATAAATAAAAACTAAAATTATTGTTTTAGTATTACTACAACTTGACGAATAATCCATAGCCATGTACAGTTTCAGAGTTTAAATACGGTTTATACAAATTTACTAATAAAAACAAATTACGAATATTATTATAAAAATAGATATATCAATTGAATTTTTATAGAGCGAATCTTATTTCATTTCTATAATTAATAAAAATATACATAGTTTTCACAACTTTTATATTGTAAAATATCAACATGTTTCAGAGTCCATTGCCCCTTCGTCAGCATACAATTGTAAACTAACAAATTAAATTAAAAAATCGAAGTATAGATAATCAAAATATTATTTATGGAAAATGAATAATAATAAAGTACCTTCTTAATATGAAAATAAATTTAATTAACTAAATTTAATCATTTCCTTTCCTTTTTTTTCTGAATTTTTTATTATCATTATATAATGCGGTGATTTACATAGACAGAACGTTCGGCCATTTACAAGAAAACCTAAAATTCACAGGAGTAAAAAAATGCTACATCTGTTACTATGAGAAATTAGAATTATACAAAATATTTTTTACAATAAATGCGGCAACATCTTTTATTATTGTTATCATCTATATTAATGGTCCAAAATGCCAGCGACGAGAAAGGTACACGGAAAAATACCCCAAAAAACTACACAGAAGGTTCAAGAAACATTTTATATGTATTTACGTTGACAGTGGGAAGAATTGTGTCAGAGAATAACCGACGAGGCGACAGCTGTTCCGCCCGGAGAGTGCATTTTCAAAACGTCACCAAATGATACATCGAAACGCCGCAATAATGTGAATACATTGTCACTGCATCGCGCCAGCACGATTAATCTACAAAGTTTCAGCTTCCGCGGTGTTGTGGTGTACAATCCGAGAGCGGCGGACAGGATATTTCACTTAGAGGCAGTCTGGATCGAATCCAACCAGAGCCTCGGCGGTGAACGTGGAACACGGAGGTGTACCGAACCACCTGGCGTCACAGGGTGTTTCTAGATACTTGAATAAATAAAAAGTAACCCCTAAAAACCAAGTTTTTATTATACTCCCTTTCTTTGTAAAATATAACAACAATTAAAGGCGAATTAAAACATATAACACAACACTAAACTTACAGTAATTTAATACATTTCTAAAATGTCAGATGTGTTGAGCTTTGATAAGACACTTCATGCTTTGAAGATTAAATTCTAAAAACATTTGTCAGACAATTTAGATTTTCGACATTCGTAGTGAAGTACCTATTGTGCATGCCGACGGAGTAATTCAAATTTAGAAAATATTCCGCGACGTTATCGGGCCGCCGTAATCGAACTTTGAAAAAACCAAAAAAAATTCTAAAAATCCGAAATTATACTATGATTATTAATTCTTTTTAACAAAAATTTGATAGATCTTCTTGATCGTCGCCACGAGTCTACTTGCCAACTCGATTGGATCACGGGAAAAGGGTCAAAAATCGATCCAAAGTTTTTGTTGACGGCAAGCAAGCAGACGCCGCGAGTTAATAATATAAAGGGAGTAAAAAACAAAGGTAATAAAGTTTACTTAATCAATGACACATTTAATTCAAACTTGCCATTTTAGTGTTAACCGGTCGTGTGCCGTAGCGTAGATCTGCGCGAAAACTTTTGTACCCTCTATGTGTTGGACACCTGAAACCTCCCTAGACACGTATGCGAATTCGACCTATTTTACCTGCGTTTATGAGTTTTTAAAGCTTATTATTGGTTGTTTCTCAAGTTTATGAATGAATGAACGAGTTCTCTTTGTCAAGTTACCTCATTTGCCGCGCAAACTGGACAAAAATCATTCCAAATGTCGTCTTCGAACCGCACATTAATTGTGTTTTTTACCTGTTAAAAAAAGTGTTTTTTTTTTAAATAATAAAGTGTTTAAATGAAGAATTTTCATATTCTTTGATATATGTAGAACGAAACTATTGAAATACAATATCTTTAGTGTTATTGATTCCATGGTTTTATTCGATAAACATGTGCGTACATTTCTGACAGTAAATTTCGTTTCTTATTTTCATTATTAATGAATAATTAATTATTGAAATACAAGTAATTGTTGAAGTTTGTGTATTGAAAAACCAGAAACTGCAACTTCTTAGCGATTATTGTTGATTTTTACATGAATATAACCATCACAAAAAAGTACCTAAAAAAATAGCAATCGTGCGTGAAATCGCGTTATGTACGGCCGGCATACGACCGGTTAAGTGACTTCTTCCTTCACAGAGATGACTTAGGACCGGTTGTTTCAAGTTGAATTAGAATAAAAGTTCGTTTAAAGCATAGATTTTCACAGAAACGGATCGTTTGGTCTAAAACGTTGATAAAAAATAATAATTTCATCGTAAAATCGAGACTCGGTTGCGCAATGAGGGAGAATAGAATTTGATTTTAAATCGATAGCAGGAGAGTGTTATTATATTATTAAACGGGCCCGTTCGCGATGACACTTTGATCTCTAGATTAGTAAAACGAAAAATTCAGACACTTGAATTAATTTTCCATCGAAGCTCAAGCAGCGAAGGAAGATTGAAAGAACACAACGCAGTTAAGTTCGATCTTTGAGACAAGTGCGTACAAAAAGTGTGATCGAGCAAGAAATTAAGGCGATAATCTGGCAATGCGAGCAAAATTCATCGGCGATGAAAACTTTTTTCGTATCTTCCATATAAAGTATCAATTTGAAATATAATTAACATAAATTATAGAAGTCTCATAGAAACGAAGCTTTTTATACGGGAAACGTGCATGAGTGGCCCAGTGCTTATGACCTGTATGAGCTGGCTTAAGCGATCACTTTACAGTGCAAGTTTCGCCAATCCCGCCGTAAAAACATCTATCACGTTAAATTTAAATTTATTTATTTTAAATTTGTAAACCCTTTTTAATATCAAAAGAATGATTTATAGCTAAAAGATGACTCGCAAATTCGAAATAATTATTTCTACTTAAACACCTCAAGTTTCCCTCAACGCTAACTTCAAAATTTCTACATGTTTTTCCTATATAAAAATAATCACTATCATTACAAATCTATTTATAAATATCAGATTTTTTAATGAATCATTTTTATCTTCATTATTTAATATTCATTTCTTAAATTTATTATTGGTACAGAAAAATTGAATAACATTGGCCCTGAAACTTTTAATATATAAGTGGTGAAAATATAGTACATTTTTATTAATTTTATTAATAATGTCACTAAAATTCGTATTGATCTTTTTGAAGAAGAAAATATACTTATAAAAATAAAAACTTATAAAAAATATTTAAAACAGACTTCCCGGAAATCAGAATATACTCAATTAATAAAATAAAAGCTTTAGCAAACAACTGGCTTACCTCCAATAGAACAGCAACTGAAAATTTACTTACTGTAATTGCATATGTCATAATGTCTACAAATAAAAATATATACCTATATAAATAAATTAATTAATTAAGGAAAATAAAAAATAATCTTAAACAAAACTTTAACCCTTTTTACATTAAACAATTATTCTACACATATTTACACTTGGACTTATGACTCACTCAACTTTCACTAACATTGCACTTGATGCTTTGTAGATATATAATTACTACCTTATGAAAATTAAATATTACTGACAAATTAAAAAAAAAATTATAATTGTGTTCTATAACGCCACTCTGGGACAGGCGTAGCCTAGTAGAGTGGCATAATCCACAAATTTAACAAGAAAAAATGTGTAATTTATCTTATATTTTATTGTTAAACTAGTATTAAGTACCTTTATTTGTAAACAAGGATTTTTTTGAAATAAAAAAAAAATAAAAAATAAAAATTTCAAATCATTCGAGTATTAAATAGTAAAGCTATACATCGTTAAAGAGTAATGATCCATTTTCTCGGAAAGTCTTGCATATAATTATCCCGACGGCCAGATAGCTTAATGGAACATGCAAATCAGGCTTTACCGTGGAACTCACAACGAGCCGGGCACTTTTACTACGGGCGACCGTTGTAAAGCCCGGCTCACATGCCACGTGAGCATAACATGTTATTTATTCGTCGTTTAGATTGGATTGCCAAGTAATATTTCACTAATAAGCCAAGTCGTATAAAATAGTAAGGCAAAAAAACTGCATCGTAGTATTGTGATGCACGCACGAAATATGTACCACATTGATATATTTTACGTGTTATCGCGGACGTTTTTGTCGTGAATATAACTAGGAAATAAAATTTAAATAGGTCAGACTGTAAACGCTTACATTTCAGAAAGTATTCGACGCAGGTGGAAATAAATGATGTAAATATATCGATAATATACGGGGTGTAACAGAGCTAGTCTTTACAGGTGGATTCCTTCCTTGATTATGAGCAAAATGTTCAAAATGCAATTGTGACCTAACATCATTGCGACATCAAAGTTTGCCTTTTTTTCAATATTTCTGACTTATATTTTGCAAAACGTTGGACTATCATAACAGTAACTTATATCTAATATAAAAAATTCATTCCCTTTAATACAAGTTAAATGAAATGATAAAAACCTTCCAGTTGGAATTTTGTCAGGGTTTTTATTATTTTATTTAACTTTTAACGAAACAAATGAAATTTTCGTAATCAATATAAGTTACTGTAATGATACTTCAACGTTTTGTAAAAGATAAGTCAGAAATATTGAGAAAAAAAAATGAAAACTTTGATATTGCATAACTGCATAACTATTGATATTTGTTCATGGTTGCTTGAACATTTTCCACTCATAATCAAGGCAGGAATCCACCTGTTAAGTATTGTGGACTAGATCTGTTACACCCTGTACATGGAGTATAAAAGCGAAGACAGCAATATCTAAAAAATTTAATATAAAAATAAGGTTTTGAATGCAGTCACCGAGGATTACTAATATAAAATGTACCTACTGATTTCTAGCTTTTAAGTATCTATACTTTTCAATATCATGTTTCCATGAAATTTATAGAGTATTGTACAGTGCATTGTAAATTTGTAATCCTCGATAACTGCATTAATTTTTTTTGATACTGCTGCCTTTGCTTTTATACCCCACACATGTTGTATTCATTTATTTTATTATATTTGGGAAATCAAACAGCTTTTTGTAAGTTAATCCCTCGTTTCCACGTATTTTAACAAACATTGTTTGCCCCAGAACAAATTAATTAATAAATAATTTCCTGTGATCTATAATTTACCGTAATTACATTACTTTTTATGTAAGTTTACACAGATAATAATTGTTTATCATTGATAAATAAACGACGACCTGAAAAGTTTTTTGTTTATTTTTATCGTGATCGATTTTTAAGTGCGATCGCATATTTTTTTGAAGTCCACATTTTTGGACGTGACTGATTTGAGGGACCCTCGCAAAGTCCAATATTTTGGACCAAGGCAAGCAAATGGTTAAAAAATGAGGCGAGTTGTCGTTTGCCGTTTGACAAGTGCGAAATAGAAACCAGCGAAACCGTAGCGACAAAGCAGTGTGACCAGATATTCGGGCGAGTACTTACGTGCGAAACGGGGAAGATCTACCCAGCGATCGAAAATAAAAAGTGCAGTGAAGTAGTGTGTGAAATATTGTAGAAGCATTTAGTGACTGCGATTTAAATTTAAAAATATTAAAATTATATCCAGTGGCTTTGCGTTTATAATTTTTTTTAGGTTTTTCAATTGTCTCCCAAAACCACGAAACCATGACAGTACTAAAAAGGATAGTCTAGTTTGTGGGTTGGCTATTTTTATGTGAAAGATGAAATCACCCAATATGCAGTGATATTTAATCAACATACGTTATCTAACTGGTGATTCTCTTAATTCATTCGAGTTTGCGATTTATGTATGTAGTAGCTATGATAGAACCGCTAATTACTCCCTTTATATTAACTCGTGGCGTCTGCTTGCTTGCTTTACGAAAAAACTTTGGATCGATTTTTAACCCTTTTCCCGTGATCCAATCGAGCTGAAACTTTGCAAGTAGACTCGTGGCAACAATCAAGAAGAAGAACAATTAATAATTATAGTATAATTTTGGATTTTTCAAATTTCTAATGGTTTTTTCGTACAAGTTGTATGGAGATTCCGACGCATATGGTAGACACGAAACCCGAAAATGAGAAAGGGAGTATTGTAAAAACTTGTTTTTTATGGGTGATTTTTTTTATATGTTTTATTACCTAAAAATAAAGTAAAACTCATCAAGACGGAAGGATATATATTCAGAAGCAAAAGAAGTATTTAAAAATTGTATAAATACAGGCTTTTACTAAACACCCACTACCGTCACGACCATAAAATCTCAATTATAATAATTTGGTTGTTTACAGCATACTAATATGCATCATCAGTATTATTTCTAATCAAGTATCTCAAAGACTCGCCGAGATATTCATCATATTAATTTTAAAAATTTCAAAGTTCAAAAAAAAGAAAAAGAAGAAGTACTAAAATATGATTCTAATTTTAGTTTTACGCCAGCGTCAGGGTCTTTCATAATCTGTTTTTTTCGAAAAAAAAAATTTTTTTGAAAAAGTTTATTCGAAAAATTTTTTTTGAAATTTAAAATTTTTTTTTTTTAATAAAATAAATAATAAATACTTATTCCTTGGGAACCGATATCTAAAAGAACTGTCATTTTTGACGGATTACAGCTAATACTTGTAATAAATACCTACAAAACGAAACAAGTATCACTTGATAAATATATCGTACCAAGATATAAAAGGAGGAGAAAGAACATTTCTCGTATGCCCTACGACTTGATTGGATTAAATTCGTAAGCGAATGTCAAGGTGTCGTGCAAGGAGTTTATTATGAAACGTAATAAACGGTCTGCATGCTAATTACTTCCTACTTGTTAATTTGATGTAAATATATTTGCACTAGATTAAGTATATGTATGTTTCGTGTTTTCTTTTAATATTTGCACTGGGCGATAATATATTCATACATTTTCTTCTTTGTTTCTGTGTTGTTAGCTATACATTGTGAATCGTTGCTAAGAGAAACCCTCTAAAAAATCCCTACCATAACAATGTAATAAAAAAATATAATGATAAAAAAGAGAAAAATTGATATTTCAATATTTAAGTTCCGTAATAATTAATTAGTGACTTTTGTTTGTTTCAGGTATGGAGAATCAAGAAACGTACTAGTATTTGATACACTCTGCAAAATTGAAAGTATCGATTCGACGGTTTTGAAGTATGTATCCAGTTGGTTTTTCAGTAACCTTTTTCACAATTTTTTGCTTTTATTTTTTTATATCGACATGAAAACGTCTTCACTATTGGTTCGAAGTATTAATGCATGTTCCAAAACCGTGAACATAAATCAGACTTATAAGGCGGAAATTAATCATGTACCCCACCGCGCCCTGACAGAGTTTCGTAAATTGCACGTATAAGCGCGCTCAGTTTACTTTGGGACGCCTTCGATTCTGGTCATAAGCCGTTTAGAACGAAATATAGCTTACTCATCATAAAGTTGAGTCATTGAGATTTGTATTCCTCGCGCAAAAGTACGGTGACATGGTAATTTTTTATTTCTGTCTAAATTGTTAGTGGAAAATGTTCAAGCAACAATGGTTATGAAGAAAAACGAGTTAGTATTTTTTTTTCTAAAATATTTTCTATAAAACGATGAACTTCTATAAAAGTAATGTTTATCGAATATGAAAAAAATCATTCGTTTTAGTACAAGTCAAATAAATTAATAAAAACCTTGCAAAAAAATATTTCCAATTTCTGCAAGATTATCATTTTGACTTTATTGACGACAGACGACAGGACAAGAAATGTTTAAAAAAGAATGCTGACTTTGAAGTTGCTTATCTCCATAACTATTGATGTTAGGCACTGTTGCTTGAACATTTTCGACTCATAATTAAGGCAGAAATTGGACTAGATTTGTTACACCCTAATAAATACATCGCGCAAACGTGAGAAAAAGTGTTTCATAATATTTTATTTCTCGGGGCATTTAGATCCCAAGATATTCGAGTGCTACAAATATTCAGTTACCTTAGAATTTAACTAAACGAAATCTCAACACCTAATAACCATTACAGTTTATAAACCTTTATTCAGGGTACAGCTTGACCGATAACGCTTGAAAATAACGATGCTTTTAATTGCCTTTCGCTCGAAAAGAGTTAATTGTACAGGCTCTATCTCAAGGCAGGCAGTACTTCCTTTAATTAAGATAAAGAGATACATGTATAAATATCCCCCTATCAGTATGAGGACGGCTTCATTCACGAGAACTTATCGTGTACGCCACTGGTTCTGATTTTTTAATGAATTAAGTATGTACTCTTGGGTTACAAACTTTTGTACTTATCAAACAAACTTACGCACTTATGTTTTTTCATTTAAATCTTATGTCGTGATACACAATGTTCATATTCTTCTTCTAGAATACTCGTCGTAGTAAAGTCTTCTGGTCGCACCTTTTTCTGTACTATATACTATACTAGCTGTTCCCGCGCGGCTTCGCACGCGTAGATTTTTAGTACACTATTTGGATCGTCATAGAACTTTCGCGAACCTTCTAGAACATTCTCCTTCCACAACTTTCAAGAAATTTATCGAATGTACAGGAACCTTCTAGACTAACACCGACACATTCCGCTACTCAGCTTAGAACATTATAGAACTTTCGGAAATTTTCTAGAACCTTCTCCTTCCAGAATTTTCTAGAGTAGGTTTTTATGGAACCTTCTAGACTCACCGACACAATCAGCGCGCCTATTTTGAAAAATCTGAAGCATTTGCGGCCTTCCCATAACAAAACAATACGCTAGAAAGCACATTTTCGTCACCCACTCCAACCCACGCACAGCCACCCCCACCAAATTCGCATATTTTCGATGTGACACCAAGGGCTATCCACCACCATAACCACCGATGGGTGGTTGTGGCTGGTTGTGGAGAAAACTTGGCGGATAGGGAAACACGAGTTTCTTTTTATATATATATTGATTGTTAGATGAAAGATGGAAAATAATGATAAAATTGTACAAAATCTGGATAAAAATTTCGCTAAAGGCTGGACATTCCCTAAAAATGCATATTTGTATCAGTATATTGTATATATTATATCAGAATTTATATGTTAGACAACATTTTTAGGGCGATAATTTAGATATATCTTTTGTTCTTTTATAAAGGTAATAAACCAAACATTTTTTACTATATTTAAGAAAATATAAGCGTTAATCGACAGGCTGCGGTCAAAAACTTGTTTTCAGTGTTGTCGACTTTAGTTACGAAATACTCATATGAACGCAGAATATGTTTTCTTAAGTGGAAATACAAAGAATTAATTAATTATGTATCGACAAAATAAGCTGACATTACTGGTGTAGAATAAGATATGTAAGATGGTTGTAACGGGAATGTTGAGAAAAGAGGAGAGAGTAATTTTGTAAGTAGTCAGTTAAATACTTCATTTGTCGATGGGACGTTTTATTAATAAATTATTATTAAAAATGTTCTTAGGTTTTCACGGCCGTTCAGAATCTTCTGTGTTTAGTTTTCTGGGATATTCTGCCGTTTATATGTGTCCTCTCTGGCCATCGTTTCGGATCCCATTGCAGGGTCCATCATCAGCCCTGATATATACACAGAAAATTATTATTAATTTCACATAGTTAGTATGTATGTATATGTATGCATATGTGTATGTATATATATATATATACATATGCATACATATACATACATACTAACTATGTGAAACTATGACATATACACACACACACATATATATATATATATATGTGTGTGTGTGTATATGTATATTTAAGATATAACTTCACAATATGTATGCCTTGAATTTAAAGTTTGTAACATACACATTATGGAATAAATAAAAATTGAATTGAATTGAATGTTTTTCACCCAATTTAATAATCACAAAAAAGTGTTTCAGTAAGCGTTTGCGTACTCAGAATAAAGAATAGTCATGAGTGATGATCGTTGAGTGGAAAGAAGAAAAGTACGTATGAAGAGATGAGTGACAGAATATGGACAAACATTTTCCAGGCACAAAGTGTGCCATTCTATAAAATCTGATTAATATTGATGGCCGGCTCTACCGCGGTAGAATTATACAAAATGGATCGCTTTAGCGAGAAAATATCAAGTGATTATAAAACGCGTCAAACAATTCTTATTAAATGATTAACGACTCTCGCCGCCTTGAAAAAATAAGGCTTTGAGTAATCTTTCAGCGATTAGGGGCTAATTTCCAAGATATCTGGCCGAGAATTAAACCTTCCGAAGGCTTTAGCGCGCCGTTAACATTATAATGGAAGACCGAGATGAATTTCAATTGTTATCAAATGTGGATTTAGATAGTGATGTTAGTTTCGTTTGATGTAATGACATTAATTGAGCCTTTTGCATATTTCTTCTAAAAAATTATAATTTAGTATTTACTTAATGTTAACTTTAAATACTTTTCTCTTTACATAGTCTACTTTCTGAGCTAATTAATATGTAGATTATTAAGTAACAGCTGATTGGATACAATTTAATGTAATGTATATGTCTTCATGTATACTTTAAAATTGACGTATATTTTTGAAATACGTTTCAATTTTTTATACATTCCTTTCTATTACATAATCCACGTATTTATCGATTTTTTAATTTTCAATTTTTATTTTTATTTATTAAGAACCTACATTTATATATTTTTTTAACTTGAATTAAATTTATATACATTTTTTGGCATTCAACTAGCTCTTGAGCATGTTCCCGAGTGTCGGTGTAGTTTTATAGCTGTGTAACAGTTATTTAAAATTATATATCAAACATACAAAGCATAATAACAGATAAAAACATTAAATTAAAAAAAACGTAATGTACATACGATATTATTCGTATATATGTTTAAGCAGGGAATTTGAAATAATATAGTATATAAAGGTATAAAACCAATTTTCCAAAAGCTGATCTTAGCATAATTAAAAAAGGGTCACTTAGATGGTTTGGGCATGTTCAGTGAATGAATGAAGAAAGAATGGTAAGAAAGATGTATAATGCAAGTGTTGACGGCGCCAGAAAGAGAGGGCGACCGCGGAAGATTAACTAGATACTGGAAGATGGTCCCGTTAAAAAACTCAACAATCGTCGAGCTTGCATGCGAAAATGTATGGATGTGGATGAGGCGAGAGTTGCATGTCAGGACAGAAGAGTGTGGCGCTCTATTCTCTCTGCTTACCCCCACGTGGAAAGGGCGTGATGGTAAGTAGAGCAAATGTATGTCTTTACATATACGTTTAGCAGGTAAGTGAAATGTATAAAATTTGTTTTTGCAGATTTAGAACAGTTGTATTATAATATAATAAATAAATAAATAATAAATATCCATGTAACTAGCTAACCGACAGGCTATTTCCCCAGGGATTTAGACAAAAGGATAGAGGAGCCTTGCTTCTTCATTCTGACACTAAACTTTTGCATAATGCATATTCGTACATCTTTTTGTTCTGCCAGGACCATATTTATTCCTAGTTTCATCGATAATCACGTAGTAAATATTTAATAAGTCTTTTACTTAAGCATTCCTTTCTTAATCCTGTTCAATATGCTATATAATGATTACGCTTTCTTTACATATACAACTGGGTGACATAATTTCGACTGGAATCAGCTATATTTTTATTCTGCTTAGAGTTTTCTGAGTTATTCTGCCGTGTGTATACAAATTCACTGACCGACGTTTAAAATCCGATTGCAGGGTACATCACTAGGATCGATCCGCTATTTTTCAGCTATACTTCTTATTTGGTCTCCTCCAAACTTGACTTCCATGTATCAATGTTGGTACCAGGATTCTATCATGAATCGCTAGTCTTGCTTCGGCTGATGTTCTATAAGAATTGAATTAATGTTTTCAAAAATACGTAGAAGAATTGTCAGGTTTCTTACCTTCTGTTGTCGAATTATCAAAATACGCAATTTTATATGTAATTATCACTAACTTTACTGCCTAAGACGTTACGCTACGCTGTTTGCATAGCTGAAATGTATTTAATTCTTTATATTATAATACTTTGTATCAAGGTGCATTTTTAGAGAACATTTGCACATTGAACATAAATATTGTCATTACGAAATTTCCAACATATTGAGTATTTAATTTCCAACATAAAACATATTGTATATTAGAGTATAATGTTAGTATAATAGGTTAGTGAGTTTTGAAATCAGCCTCCCTAACATAGGGAAAATATGCTGTTTGTCAGACGCTACTACCTATTGGTCTGCGAGAAGTATTTTATTTCCCTCCTACCCTCCATATCTGGCGAGCTTTCCCCTATCTGCCACGTAGGGACGCATCTTCTAGCGGTTACAGAATCCGTTAAAGAATTTAAAAAACCAAACGACACCGCCTGTATCCAGCAGTGGAAGTATGAAGGCTGAAGAAGAAGAAGAAGAAAACCATTTTGTTTTAGAATTACAATGCATTCAATTAATGCAGACGCAAAGGAAATCAGGATTTTTCTGATATTCGTTTACAACTTAATCTTTTATCTTACCTCTGTCGACAAATTTATCATCTTCCTTACCTGTTACAGTAACAATATGCTAATGTGAGAATTGTCCGGTCATTATAAGTCTGGCCGGATTAAAATACGGCTGAACGATTGTTACAAAATAAGAATACAATATGACTGGTTATCAAATTCTTTGTAAGTTTTTTTTATCCTAATGGCGTCCTACACCTACGGTCTCGTTCCTTTATTGTCCCACCGGGCAGTCACAGTTTTAGGTTTTAAACGCTCGCACCTCCACAGCAGGGTTGCCCACGTTCAGATATGTATATATTAACACAAACTATTGAAGTGATCTATTCGTGGTAAAATGGCGATCCAAAGTGAGCACAAATCAATTAACAGTTGTCAAATTGGATGTCGCTGCAAAAACTGTTGCCAATTCGAAAAACAAACCTACAAAAAAAAAACCACCCATTATTTAAGAGTTTTGAAAAATCTTTCCAATAAAGTCAATATCATGGCCGTTGCCACGATTTTTATGTATTTTATTTAAAAAAACATCGTTTGTAGTATTTGTATGTATCTACTTATATTATTATTTCATTAATTACACCTACATATTTCGGAAAAACCTTTCCATCGTCAGGGTGTTATATATATGTCAAAATATCAAAATCAATATTTTTTTCTAAATTATTCTTAAATATTATTGATTACTCGCAATTATTAAAAATTTTTTAGAATTAATATTTTTTATGTATAACACCCTGACGTTGGAAAGATTTTTCCGGAACATGTAGGTGTAATTAATCAAATAATATAAGTAGATACATACAAATATAACAATCAATATTTTTTTTAAATGTCAATCTATAATGTTGCTGAACCAATTGAAAAAATATTTTATTTCATTTTAAAGTTATACAACTCTAAAAAACTCCCTTTATAATGGTGTGCGTTTTTTTGAATTATAAAGATAAATGTGAATCCGTGTGACGGTGACCTTTAACCGTAAATTTAAATATCCATAGGTGTTTTAAAATATTGTAGTGGACAGTAAGTAATAATTCTTTTCACAGGTTAACCTTAACCTTTATGTTACTACCCGGCTACCTGGGTACCAAGTTTAAATATTTTTATTCATAAACGCCATCATCCATTAGAATCTCCATTATTTAAGTATTTGAAAGGAAGGGAAGAATGCGAAGAAGCGACATTCTAATAAGCTATTTAACTACTGTCTAAATATCAGTTTGTAAGATATAAAACAGAAATAATATATGTGGAAACAGATTGAGTACCCGGGTACCTTGGGTAGCAACTAGTATGAGAAATAGTAATTCAGGTAGTAAAATAACGGTTAAATAGGTTCTTCCTAGTGCTCTAAGTGATCGCATTTCCACAATTTCGCCGGCGCACCTTGATACCAGCTTTAAACACCGCTCTTTGTAAATCGTTTTATTCAATTTTAGAAGTGGGTACCTAATTCCTTTTTATTGGCTTTTACTGCCTCACTAGGCATTGCTGTATAACTTCAATTACATTTTACGATGCTGGAAATTGGAATACAATGGATATCTGTAAGCTTTCGGTACAGAAACACCAAAAGAAATGATTCCGCTAAATTTGAGATTTCGACGAACTTCATTTATTGAATACTTTAGCCAACAGTTAAAGAATGAAGATTTGATGAAATATATAACTTTGATGGTGAATAAAGTTTTATGGTAAATACATTGCAATCTATCCTAATACACTTATATTTCTTCTTCCACCGTATTCTTACTTTTAATAAACTCTTTTACTATTACCGTTGTTGGTAACTTAAACAGTTCTTCGACGTTTGTCGTATATTGGTCATTGATTTCTTGTTCTATATCCATTACTTAACCCTCCCATTCCGAAACAGGGTACAACTTAACCCCAACAATCTTATTTTTAAAACTATTTAATAATTATTAATCATTCTGAGCTGGAATTTTTCGTAATCCTCATAAATATCCAAAAGAATGCAACACTATAAGAAAATAAAATGACAGTGTGTAGTAAAATAGTCAAACGTACATAAAATTACGTTTTTCCGTAGACAATCGGCAATATTATAAACAATGCGGTTACTCCATTCTGCTTGCAAAGCTTCTGTCAGTCGGATGCTTGTAAGTAAGATATGTTTTTTATAAAATGGTGATAAATTTAGTAGAATTTTGAAATTTGTAATAAAATTAAAAATATTATTGAACGTTTTCAAACCACTATACTTCAATAACATGCGAATTCCACTGGGGTCCCGTTCGTACCTCGCTTTAACCCCCTATCCTATTTTCGATCATCCGGTCCCCGAAGGTTAACAACTACTTTAAATAATACACTACGGCCGCTGTGTGCTTTTAGGTCTTATATAAACTAAATTTGGGCTATTTTTACACTATCTTGTCCACACTAAATTTGGAATAAAATGGAATTATATTTTCAAGTAATGTTAACAATGAGGCAGCATTTACACTGGTACTGGTTGGTAACGTAATACCATGATAGATAAATATGCCAATTAAATTAAAGATTTATTGCATTTAAATAAAGAAGTTAATTTAAGTACACAAAATAACCAAAGCTGCCTATAAGACAGTGAATTGAATATCTCAATTTTAAAATAAAAAACGCGATATCTCAAATAGCCACACCGCAGCATCCCTGCAAATATGTTTATCTGGTTCAAAAAAATATTCACGAATTCAGGTAAATGAATAAAATTCAAAAATAAATCATAATACTTTAAATTATATCTCAAAATTTCAGAATTTTATACTTATACGACAATTTATAAGAACCATATTGTATTTGCACGCGCTAAAAAAAAATACGATTAAACGTAAAGCCATAGGGTATAAAATATGTACAGTGATGAACTAAAATAGTTCTGTAGGAGAAGAAAATGCGTCACAGCGGAAGAATTTACCCCCTAGCGCATGTCTAAGATACATTTGTACTGTAATTAGAGTATTTATTTTTAAATAATTAAATTTTATAGTAAACAAGAAGTATTCCTTACAAAAGTCTTTTTTTAATTATATTCCAAACCGAGTCTCTTAAGTAAAAACGTCTTCTTGTAATAAAGTGCGAATTATTTACTAAGACTTATACTTTTTGAGAGTATTTAGTTTGACTATTTCATTATTATTTCATAATTTACGAGCTCTTAGTTTTTTTTAAACAAGTATAAATAAATTCGCATCAAAAGTTCTGCCAAATTGTAGCTAATGAATTTATGTTTGTGCATATCTATTTATTTTGGTAGTATGCGGGTAAAAACAAAAATGAAACATCTCGACATTATTAAATTCATAATAAATACTACGAAAAGCCCCAATCCAATGATATTTTTAATCAGGATATATTCTTTGATATTCTTTTCGAATCATGTACCTACTCTCTTTGTCAAGGTACGTAATTATTTACCCTTGTTATACTCGAAAACATCGAGCAATGTATTGCCATGGAAAATACATTTTTCTTTGATTACGTGAACAAAACAGAAATATTTTTCTTTGAATACAATAATATATAATGACGATTTAATAAAATTTAACAATTTACATTGATTTTTCAAGAAATTAATTTTAAAAAATTGTCATGGGACGTGGCTTTGGGAGGCAAATGAAAACACTGGAAATTAATTTAGTTTAATTTATTACCAAAGAAAGTCACTGATTTAAGTTGTAGTGTCGTTCGTTATTTTATAGTCGCTCAATGTCTTCCGAATATTCTACACACTTATTATTGTACTATTCTTTAATTCGCACTAATTAACGCTATTTCTATGGCTCAGATCACTTCTGGTAAATTCTGTTCAATGTTTGCTCGTAGAAACTACTTGCCCCAGTATGCTTCCTTTATTCCATTGGTATCACTGGTAAGCACTGCGTGTACTTGCTTACTAAAATCGCATGTTAATTCACTGGTCATGTTTGTTTACACTACGGAGATGTCGCTTTGTTATCGCCATGAACTGAATTGCCCGAGCCCGCTTCGGTTGACTCCTTTTATAGCTAAATTCCTTCGAAAGGTTTATTCTAGAGTTAGAGAGAATCCTGTCAAAAGTTCTGGATTCTTTTGATGTGTATTTTACTATGAGATGGAATGTCGTAGAATTCTCTAGAGAGTAACCGCGGTCACGGATGAGTGACCCTAGATTGCGTGCATAATAGTTTGTGGTTACGGTCGACTGACCGCCGTTGCGTGATATCGTTGTTATCTGCATTTAGTAGGTATTTATTTTTACTGTAGAGCATTAAGTTAGTGTAGTCTAATTTATTTAATTTTTTTTTAACAAGTAAACTCTCAGAACATTTTCATTATCCTAGTATAAAATTAGAGTACTAGGTAAGTAGTAGAGTACAATATTTTATAAACGTATAAGGTTTATGATAAAGAAGTCACAAAATGATGTGAAGAACAAAATTGAGATCGTCATATATCAATAAATATAATAATACGAGTAAATATGACAAAAGAAATACAAAATAGCAAAAATTCTGGTGGGATCGGATAATCCATATACTGGAGAATGGTCCCATCAAAACATCAATGAATTTGGCAACGTATAGATGTGGACTACGTGAGAGTTGTGTGTCAGAACGCAAGAGTACAGTATTCTGTATTCTCTGCCTATCCCCACATCAATACATTGACTATGCAACAATCTATAAATAATTATAAAAATAATTTTATTATTTATTTTAATCTACTTATATATTTATTAATTATACCTACATGTTTCTGAAAAACCTTTCCATCGTCAGGGTATTTAGTATGAATTTGAATAATTTAGCATCATTAGAAAATAGTAAAGCATGTAAAAGTAAACAAAATATTATTAATAATCAATTAAATTTAATTAAATTTAAAAATCTTCCGATAATTTTTTGTAATCAAGAACTTCAGCAACAATATTTAAAAGTAATTTTTTTAATAATTTAGAAAACCAAAACAAAAGACAACATTTATTTGATATTTTGACATATATAAAACACCCTGACGATGGAATGGTTTTTCCGAAACATCTAGGAGTAATTTATAAATATATAAGTAGATTAAAACAAATAATAAAATTAATTTTTAAAAATGTTAATCTACTAAATTGCTCAACCAATTGAAAAAATATGAATAATTATTTGCTCGAATGATTTGTTTGATAGATTGATTAATTTGTTTGAATGATTCATTCGCTAGAAGATAAGTCGTCCGACAAAAAATAAATAGTATGTAATTAATCACTTCTCGTTAAGTGATTTCTTATTACTTTTGACTTGGAACATCTTAGCCTGTACCATCTTATGTTTCTGTAGTGATTTTTGAGTAGTTTTTCATTTTCACGTATTGAGGTAAGGTCTAGTCTGAAATCGTTCAAAATTATTTCAAAATTTTTCTCGCGTTGAAGGTTTAAATTATTACGAAAAATTGTAACAATTAAGTCAATGAAAATAATAATTGAAACTAGCATAGATTAGTGTTGTTTATAGTAATAAATATTCATTTTGATATACATTTTTTTTTGACAGCCCTGGTTCCGCCCTATGTCAAGCAGGATCGTACATTTAATATTTTACTCTTTATATGATTATTTATAATATTAGTGGCGTATAAAAAAAGGGGCCATTATTTTACTACCGCCCGGTATCTTCATAAATCACCACGGGACGACCTTTTGTTGCTCTCTCGCTTTAACATCAGACATTAACGCATTTTTGATAGAAAACATAGTCATCGCGTGGCTCACACGCGACTTTCAATTTAATTTTATTTCTAATTTAATTATAAGCAGCAATAATGGCAGATTTATTACACTTTTTTGAAATTTTAACAAGTATAACACATTGACAGTATATAACTTGAAATATAACGTGTGAACTATGGTAGAATAGAAGAATCCTTTGAAAATCTATATGATAATTACCTTAAAAACGTTGCAACCACTGCAATTATCGCCGTCGTAGGATTTTTACTGTTGCCAGTTAAAAAAAAAAAACTTGTAAAATACATTAAAAAGATTAAAATATATCGAAATATGAACAAACTGCTATTAAAAAACATCCAAATTATACTAAAATATCGGAAATTAATCCTTGTTTTTTAAATATTTTCGTGGAATATTATCAAAATCCGTGTTTTTATTGTCATAGAAAACAGCCATCTATTACGCGAAATATATTTTTTCTTCTGGCAATACTGCTTTTTGACGTTTGACGTAAGTATAGAGGTATCATATAACCAGGTGTGAAATCTTTGTATACTATACTTTGTATAGTATACAATCTCTGTATAGTATATATACTATCTCTGGCATAGTCACTTAAAATATATGAAAAGGTTCAGATTTTGAACATGTACATGGTTTCTCATAGCTAGGAGAAAAAACTTTACAGGTAGATTCCTGCCTTGATATTGAGTCGAAAATATTCAAGCAACCGTGACCTAATATCAATATCAATGGAGATATGCAATATCGATCTATTTTTTGCAAAAAGATGAACTGTGAATGAAAAGTTGAAAAGTGTTTTATCGATGAGATTAATCATATTAAGGCTCCGACACAGGTCACCGGATACTCACTAGAGATTTTATATACAGTTTTCCATCGTGGTAATTTTTTTATTATACTAATCGTTAATTTAATTTATTATACTTATTATATCACAAGTCCATATCTATGTACTATTGGATGAAGGCATTTCTTAAAGGCTTCTACATACGTACTTTTACACTCCCGCGTTGCTTTTCAGGATCTTATGTCGTCCACCCAGCGAACCGAGGGATGGATGACCTACATATCGGGTTCCGGTATGCGGCCTCCATTTTACTTGTTTGCTTATTCATTGCGGATTCAATTCATTTCATATTTGTTATTCGGTCAACCACATCTCTAGCTTTGGTCCTATGCGGATACTTTATTTCTTATTCCATGTCGCAGCGTAGTCCGCTCCATAACTTGCTGGGCTGATTAATAGTTGTATACTATAATATTGAAACTAACTGTGCATGAATTTTTTAAATCATTTCATTAGTTACATGTTTTCCGTGAAAAACTTTAAATAACAAAATCATGACTGATCATCGAAATACGTACTTCTCCATGTAACACTATCCGTCACTTACGCTTCTAAAACACTACGCTACGCTAGATGTCGCTGTTCTTGTTAATAACAAATATAATTCTATGTGGATATGTTGATATTTGATTCTATAGGTTTAGCTGGAGTTACATCATAGAGTCTTCAGGAGTACCTTAACGCCAGAAAAGTCAAGGACGTCAACACCTCCAAACGGTTTGTTTAAAATATCCGTTTGTTTCAATACCTTAATTTGTCAAACGACCGAAATTAAAATCTTAAATCCTTTAATCTGTATCAAGGTGCATCACTTGATAATAAATAATTTAGACACAAAAATCATTATAGAAGAGAAATAAATATTTTGATTCATGTAAATAGCTTACTAATGCTAAAATTCAGACATGTAAAAATACGTCATTTTTGATGGGTTACAGCTAGTTAGATCAAATTATTATTTAAACCATTAAAACAAAGCTCCATTAGAATTGTTAATACTTTCTATTAAACAAAGCATGCGAGAAAGTACCACGAGAAGGTTGTGAATAAGAATGAGATATAAAATTGAAACATGTTTCTACATATCTTCGGAAGGATAAGAATTTGATAAACACGGTTTATTTCTATGATTTGCCAGCTGTTGTTTCATTTTCAGTTTCACCTGTTTCGATTTTTTTAAGTTATTCGTGTTGAGTTGTTGCCTTGTTAAGTACATTTCTTGAGTTGATGTCCTCTAGTTTAATGATTTTCTTCAAAACATAACAAATATAATAAAAACCAGAATTAAAAAAAATGGCAGAAAAAGTAAGCTCATATAAGGGTACATCAAAAAATATTCATGCCTACGTATAACTGTAATATAGAAGAACTGCACGCAATAATTTTTACTTCCTTTCTTTTAATTCGTGGCGTCTGCTTGCTTGCCGGCATTTTTTAACCCTTTTCCCGTGATCCAATCGAGTTGAAACATGGCAAATAGACTCGTGGCGACGATCAAGAAGATCTATCAAATTTTCGTTAAAAAAAATTAATAATTATAGTATAATTTCGGATTTTTAGAAATTTTATTGATTTTTTCAAATTGGAATCATTAGAAAAGTTTGATTACTAGCATAGCGGCCCGATAACGTCGCGGAATATTTTATAAATTTGAATTACTCCGCCGTATAGGTACTTCATCAATAGGTACTTCACTACGAATGTCGAAAATCTAAATTGACTGACAAATGTTTTTAGAATTGAATCTTCAAAGCATGAAGTGTCTTGTCGAAGCTCAAAACAGCTGACATTTTAGAAATATATTAAATTACTGTAAGTTTAGTATTATGTTATTAATTGTCTTTAATTGTTGTTATATTTTACAAAGAAAGGGAGTATAATAAAAACTTGATTTTTATGGGTTACTTTTTTTTAACACTTTACTTTAAATTATAGATAAACGCATCAAATTCTTGAAATTCGTGATTTACGGACTATCTTCTGTACAAGTCCTTTAATTCCTTATTGAAGAGTCCTACATTATCTATGCTTATAAAACTCAATGTCTTTGTCTGTTCTCTAAACAAATCTACACCGTTTGACCGATCTGATCCAAATTTTGCATACTTATTTTTTAGGGCCCGGCGGGCAACATTGGTGACATTTCCCCCTCCTCCTTTATATTTCCCTCGCCCCATTATATATTTTCTGTACAAATCTACACTGTTTGACTGATATGACCAAAATTTTGCATACTTATTTTTTAGGACCCGGCCGGTAACATAGGCGACATTTACCCCCTTCCTCTTTCCCTTTCCCCTCCGTCCAATATATATTCTATACAAATCTACACCATTCTTTCAATTTGACCCAATTTTTTCATGTTTATCCCTTAGAACCTGGCAGAAAATACAGGCCATATTTCGTCCCACCTTCTTTATCCCACCTTTTGCCTTCGATATATTTACTAAACAAACCTATGCAGTTTGACAAATCTGATCCAAATTTTGCATACATATTCTTTAGAACCCGACGGAAAACATAGACCACATTACCCCACTGGACATCCCATCCCATCCATCCTAATCTGGATCAAATGAAAGCATCGTTTTTATTAGAGGCTTTGCAAAATAATGGAACCTTTTTGTTTTCCCACATAAACTTATATATAATATATATATATAAACGTACCAACAAACAGCTTAGTATAAGTTGTAAACCATTTTTAGTATTATATTTTACTGTCTGAAGTTTGTTCAGATCTCTTATGTTTCTCCAGAAAGGTATCATGTATAATATTTTTACTTTTACATATGCTTTGTATGTACTTTTGTGTGTTTTCGTGTATTGAATGGAATAAGTTTGTCAGCTTGGTCATTGTCTAAATTATTTTATCTTTGTGTGTAGTCCGTTTGAGGTTTCTGTGTATGGCGAGTCCTGGATATTTTGTACGATCAAGTTCAGTCAGTATTTTGTACTTTGCGTAATTCACGTATTTAACATCCGTTTTGGGACGAGTTTTAAACACTAGCTTATAATTAAAATTGTATTAGTAGTTGTAGAAGTGTGGGAGCGCCCTCTGCACCAACACTCCTGTAGTAGCGAAGGGAAAAACTACATTTCAAAATGAAGACTACAACACACACACGTTCACCAGTTTGAAGACTACAAAGTGTACACTACAATTGTAGTACTACGAAATGAAGTGAAGTAAATGAAGTGATGTGAAGTAATTGAAGTGAAGTAAATGAAGTGAAGTAATTGTAATAATAATGAAGTGAAGTAATAAAATGTAATATTAATAAGTAAATTTTTAAATGAAGTGAAGTATTTTTTTAAAAAAAAAGGTCGCCAGCCAGATTTCTTCATTCGATTCCAAAAAATTTTCAAACCCTGGGGGAGGGGGTTGTTACAGTTTTTTCCTTTCTTCGTTTTTTTCCCGAGATTTCTTCGTTTACCTACATCAACTTTCCAAAAATTTCACGTAAAAAATGCACTATTTAAAGTATGTTTCTCATACTTTCGATAACTTTGAATTGTATATACTTTGTAGTGTTCGCTTTGAAATGAAGTGTACTATTTGAAGTTTATACTTTCAATAACTTTGGTGTTTGCAGTTTGTAGTGTGCACTACACATCAAAGTGTGCGAAGTGTGCACTTCAATGTAGTGTAGTACTACATTGTAGTAGTGAGTACAGAGCGGACCCATCACTATCCTGTAGGGGTTGATCCCGGGGTGGTAGCGTTTCATTAATAATTCACCCCGAGAGATGTTAAATAAAGATAGAGCGGAGATTTCGATTCGGTCGCTGATAAAGTTGAGTCCCTCTCAGCCTGTATTTTGCAATTCCGAAAATAAACTTAATCGAGAATTTAACTCAATTAGTAAAATTGTTACTCGTGGCGGCGGAAGTGTATCATAGTGGAAGCATTCGTTTTCCTTACATTTTCGTAAAACGCCTATATATAATCGTCCTTATCTAAATTATTTCCTGGTGAAACAAAAGAAGAGAGGCCATTTTTTTAAATGGCGCCGTTAATATGTCAATTTGACTTTCTTTCCAACTCGCAAGCAGGGTCGCATTGAGAGAGAATTGGGACCATGGGCATTATCCACGTAAAAATAAAAAATTACAATTGTTTAGGTATTTACAGCGTATAAATATATATATTTTTTTTCCAATTGGTTGAGCAACTTTTTAGAATGAAATTTTAAAAATTAATTTTATTATTTGTTTTAACCAACTTATATTTGATTAATTACACCTACATGAAAAACCTTTCTATCGTCATGTATATGAGTTAAAGTGCATTGGAGATGTCTGAATAATCATGGTTTTTCTGAATTTGCAAATCATTTATTAGAAAATGATCACGGTTTTGACAAAGATTTGGGACTTTCTATTTTTATAAATTAGTAAAGCATGTAAAAGTAAACAAAATATTATTAATAATCAATTAATTTAACTACTAGTCCAATTCTAAAAATATTTCCAATAATTTTGTGTAATAAAGAACTTCAGGAATAATATTTAAAATAATTTTTTAAATAATTTAGAAAACCAAAACAATAGACATCATTCATTTTGATATTTTGACATATATAAAACACCTTTACAATGGCAAGGTTTTTCCGAAACATGTAGGTGTAATTAATGAATATAAGTAGATTAAAATAAATAATAAAATAAATTTTTTGTATAAATAAATATTCAGAATTTCTGTATATCAAATATAGGTAGATTAAAATAAATAATAAAATTAATTTTTAGTATAAATAAATATTCAGTATTTCTGGTCAAAAAAGGTCCATATTAAAATTGGGTTGATTGTATTGGCATCTAGGGTAATATAAAGTAGAGATAACAAGAAAAATTGCTTACTATTTATCCATTAAACTGTTTCTCTCAGGGGTCATCCGAAAAGATAGTATATAATTAATTTTGTGTGACGTACCAGTCTTGTTCCGTTCATTTTCATATATATTGTCACATGGCTTCAGGAGGTGAATAAAACTGAAACAATTTACTACGCAAAGTTACTTACTACACACAAATTTTTGTCGTAGCACCAAATGTTTATAAAATATTTCATACACTACTATCCAATTTCTTGATTCGCGCAAAGAACATTTTTTATTACGCTGTTTCTAATGCTTCTTAAAAACTTCTCGCTTAACGGTAGGTATTCGTCCGATATTTATCACTCGGCTTACAACGCAATGGCCGTAGTATTTTTTGCTACGGTTTTGTCATTGAAAATGTCAAACAAGATTGAAAGCGCAGCAGCTGGGCGGTCCCTTTTTATAGAAAAAATGTCGCGTCGCGACGTTTCGAAAACTTTCGAGATGAGCCTAGTCATTTCGATAGGTTTCTATATAGTGCGTTCTTCCTAATTCTGCAATTTCGTTACAATATTCTCATACAAACAGCTTCTAAAAGGGCTAACTAATTCGTACCTCGTACTTCTTCACAGTTGGAATTGGCGAAGAATTCTACAATGTCGGTCCTGCTTTACCACTCTGAAAAATTCTGTTCTTGGTATGTATTTGAATTGGTATGTGTAAGCCGTGAGTTTGAGGCGCATTGTTTCGTTGTATTGGTATTTATACCCGTAAACACCAACACAACGATACAATGTGTGTCGTACGCACGGCTTACACATACTAATTCAATTGTCTTTTTTAAATAAAAAGATGTCTGAACTCGTATGAGTACAAGCGGCGCGGGAAGGCATTCACACGAAACCGATTCACTTTCCTAGGTGCAAGGATGAAAGGGGGGGGGGGGTGGAGAAACCATTGTTTATTTATTATTTAATAGGATTACAATAACGTTTATACACGGAATGCAGTGAAGTTCAAAAATAGATTTATATTCAACAAGAGTAAATAATACAAGAAATAGAATCAGATATGATACAAATACAACTAATAAAAACAGTAACAAGAGAAAAAAATTCAATTGCCCACAGCATTTCATAAATAATACAATTCTTTTTTTCTAAAGCCTTTACTGAGGGCCGGCCCAGGGCAACTGCCTAAGACGCCCAGATCGTAATTCAGCCCTGTTCGATTCCTGTGAATGAAAGATTATCGTTTCAGTTATATATCACGGTTTCGGTAACACAATACTTCTAAAATTTTGAGGGCCCTAGATCCGATTTTGATAGCATTTTTTTCATTTTGAAAACAACACTCTTTCGGCTACCGAATACCTTTCGGTCCACCTATTACTCATTTCGAAATGTAATTTGTCATTTTTATTCTACCAGGAGGTCCCGAAGTGTAATATATATTTTTTTTATGTTTATTTATGTTTTTATACAAAACCATTGTGTTGTTATTTATGAAGTTTGGAGGTATTTTAAAAAACTCGATATTTTGATTATAAAATGTTAAGGGCTTTTGGACATTTTTTATGGAGTCAAGGATTTTATTGTTGCCCCGAGTATCCGCCTTTTGAAAAAAAAATCATGGGTTTTGGAATTTATAGCCTTTTGTAGAATATTATTTCAAAAAAATATATGTACTATAGAATCAAGTATTTAATTGAGTTACCTGAATTATTTATTTAGTTTGGGAGTTTTTTTTAAATGTCTTTATTATCCTCTTAAATATTTTTATATCTTTATTTTCAGGTCTTTTGAAAGATTAAAAAAAAGTTTTTTTAAAAAATATGTATAAACTACCTTAAAAAATTGCGTACTTTTATCAGTATATATTATGACCGCAGGCTATGCCTATAAAAATAGCGTCATCTAGCATATTAATAATGTGCTGGACATTTTTACATATAGAATTAAGCTCTTATTTTTTTCTTTTTATACTTCGTCATTTTTCTGTTCCATGTGGAGGCGTTAGTGACATTCTGATTTCAAGAACAGAAGATAGAAAACCGATGAACTAGTTTGATACGTGGTAGCCATTTTTCAATCGATAATATATTTACATGGCAGCTTAGTACATTTATTTTTACAGTGATTTTTTACCTTATATTTAGTCCCTTTTTAATTGATTAAGATACATATTATTAAATTTTTTTAAGCAATCCACTTTTAATAATACGATTGTCACAAATTACTTTGTGTATCTACCGCTAGAGAGTGACAGAATTAAATCAGTATTCATTTTAATTATTTATTTAATTATATTTATTCGGAAAACCAACAGCTTACAATAATTAAGTAAATACAAAGAATGGGAAACATAAAAGCCAATTATAGATTTTCACTGGCAGTATTTTTTTAAACATTTGATACAACATACATATATGTATATATACACTAAAGAAACGCGTTATTATTGTGAAGTTGCAATTTCAGAACAAAGTTCTGAGAATTTTTAAACAAATTTATTAATCAATCAAAAATCAAATTAATGAAAAAACATTTAAGCTGCTAGCGGGATTCGAACCAACGGACCTCCACTCTATCCGGGAATGGCGCGTTATCCAATTTCGCCAAATGTTTCCAAAATTAAAACGAATTAAAATTTAATTCTGGCATACCTAGCGGTAGATATACAACGTAATTTGTAACTATCGCATTATAAAAAGTGGAACGCTTAAAAAATGGAATAATATGTGTGTTTATCAATTAAAAAAGGACTTAATATAAAGTCGAAAAATTCACGTTAACATGGCGTAATTGATAACGCGCCATTCCTGGATAATTTATAATTATTTCTGAACACAAAATTAAGCCTTCAATAAAAATAATAAAATTCTTTTACTTACAAAATTCTTTAATCAAAGCGTTTTCATCACCGCTGCTTCTAGCACTAAAAACAAGATAATATTATATATTTATTAGTACTTGGGAAAATCTGACGAAATCGCTAAAGTTCGCAAGGATAACGATAATATCTGGACCACTCCGCGATACAGACTGCTGTAGGAGAAGTTCCGCGAAATACAAGTCTCTGGACATTTAAAATTCCATTCTATTTTTACGACGCGTCTCATCATGGGCGTAGCAAATTTGGTCTTTTCGATAATAAATTTTGACAAAAACTTTGTTACCCGAGTTGTATGAAAATACATATTAAGAAAGGGTCCTTATTTGGCTTTATTATGCGTGAAAGGGGCTTTGTCGGCATTTTTTCGGCATAAAGCCCCGGCTCTTGGGGGATTCATGGGGTCTTCGTTGAAAATTTAATGTTCACAGTAAATCGAGTCGAAAAGGACGAAAACTGCAAATTGAAAATGACAGCGTGTTATTTGCGGGATTTAATATTAATTTGTTTTCGCGTCACATAGACTTTTATGGATGTTTTCTTATAAGAGTTATATCACCACTTTTAAAATATTTTTAAAACTTTGCTATCAAAATATCCAAATTTTGAAATTTGGAAAGTTAATTTCAGTTTACAACGCTTTGTCCAAATCTACTTGCGATTGAAATTATACAATGTATAATTATTAAAATAATGCTCATATCATATAATCTGGGGCAATATCATATAATGGGGACGACTGGGGCGAGATGTATACCATATCGGATGTGAATGAGGCGGTACAATATTTTTATTATACTGTCGAGGGTGTACTAGATTCCTGCTTCCCACGAAAATCTCAGGCTACCGGCGGAAGGCGATATCCGGAATGGTTTTCTAGGGATATTGTTAGGGATATACGAACTAAACATTTCTATCATAAAAACTGGAAAGCCTTTGGCCGTCACAGCGATTATGAAATGTTTGGACATTACAGATCTATCGTAAGACGTAGCATTCGATTGGCACACCGAGAGTTCATTTCCGGGATGGAAAACAATATTCTAAAAGACCCTAATACGTTCTGGGCCTATATAAAATCCCAAAAAGCGGATGGTGGGAATATTGATTCCATGACTTGGGGCGAAAAAATGGTACGGGGTGCAGATATTGCCGAGGCGTTTGCAGGTCATTTTAAAACAGTCTATAGTAATGAACCTCCGCTTCTCGATATTAATATTGCTAAAACATGTTCTCCGATCGGTGCACAGTCTATTGATGTTCAATATATCAATGAAAAGGATGTGGCCGACACTATTAAAAATCTAAGTAATACCCATTCTCTTGGGCCAGATCTCATTCCAACATTCTTCTTAAAAGGCTGTGTGGAACTGATAAAAAAATCGCTATGTTTTTTGTTTAATCTTTCTGTAAATACAGGGGTCTTCCCGGAAACATGGAAGACGTCAAAAGTTACTCCCATACACAAGAGTGGTTCTAAGTTATCCGTAGAAAATTATAGACCTGTAGCTGTTCTCTCTGCACCAGCTAAGGTATTTGAAATTATAATAAGTAAAACCGTCGCTTCCCGAGTAGAGCCGTTTATAATTGATGAACAACATGGATTCAGGAAGGGCCGCTCGGTTGAGACCAATCTGATGATTTTCACAAATTATGTCACGGAAGCTCTGGACGCGGGACATCAGGTAGACTGTTCATATAATGACTTCGCCAAAGCCTTTGATACAGTCAACCATGATGTCTTATTGAAAAGGTTGTATGAGATTGGTTTCTCGGATGGTATGCTAAAATTTATGGCGAGCTACCTCCAAAATAGGAACCAATACGTCTCCTACGGTCTATTCGCGTCAGAGTGCTTCTATACCTTCTCGGGTGTCCCGCAAGGATCTAACCTGGGTCCATTGTTGTTCTCGATTTTTATCAATAATATAAAAAATGTAATTTTAAACTCGCGCTTTCTGTTATTTGCGGATGACTTAAAGCTTTTCTTAAAGGTGTCAACTTTGGACGATTTTCATCTTCTCCAAACAGATATATCAAATATATGTGAATGGGGAAGACGAAATAAACTTTTGTTTAATGTTTCCAAGTGTTCGGTTACATCCTTCACTAGGGCCCAAAAAACTCTATTTTTTCGCTACAAAATGAACGACCAAAATCTGACAAGAACATCGAATGTTAAAGATCTAGGTGTTAAATTTGTAAGCAGCCTGACATTTCACGATCACATAGAGACGATCAGTGGTAATGCTCTGAGAATGTTAGGATTTGTTCTGCGTACTGCCAGGGTTTTCGAGAATACCCGCGTACTGAGAACTCTTTACAACTCCTTGGTGCGGAGTAGACTCGAGAGTGGCTCGATGATCTGGGGGCCACATGAGAGCAAGTACTCTCTTATGGTGGAGAAAGTCCAAAAGAAGTTTCTGAGATATCTCTACATGAGAGAGTACGGGCATTATCCTTGGCTTTACCCAACCGAGTTTCTCCAGGGTATGCTTGGCTACAATAGTTTAGAGACTAGAAGGAATGTGTATTTGATTACACATTTTTATCGATTGTTGCGCGGTATGATCGACAATACTGAAATTATGCAGAGCATTGGTTTGTATGTTCCTGATAATTACCTTAGACATCGTCAGCATAGATTGTTTCACATTCCAATATACAGGACCAACCTGCCGATGGTTATGCCTGTTGGAAAAGCTACAGCTATGCTGAACAAGATCGCTTTGGATATTGATATATTCCATGTGTCTGAGGGGGTTTTCCGAAGCAGGATTCTCCTACACCTTTGACCAGATTGTACAGGTCACTTTTAATTGTTTAATAATTGTTTAATAATAAATTAGTATTTTAATACACAATATGTATATGTGTGTGTATGTATGTATTCTTATGTATATGTGTATGTATGTATACATATGTGTTTATGTATATGTGTATATGGATGTGTATGTATACGTGTATATGTATATTTTTAGATGTAAGTTAATAATATGTATGCATTGAACATAATGTTTGTAATGTACATATTATGTAATAAATAAAAATTGATATTGAAATTGAAATTGAAATTGAAATAATACAAAATTATACTGATGTCACGGATTCAAGGCTTCGTAGATTGGAGGCAAATGAAATATTAAAAACGATTAAAAGTTTTATTTACTACACCTAGTCACTGGAAACGAGCACCGTTCTTTAATTCACACTGGTTGTCACATAAACATTATCACACAGGTGCGAACTGATTCACGTCAATTTTCACGTGTGAATTGCGAAATAGTGTGAATTCAAGAATAGTGTATATATTTGTGTTAAGTGACTTTGTGCATTTAATATGCACAAAGTCTCCCCCCCCCTAGCACAAGAGCTAGTCTCTTTTTGGGGAGGTACAGCCAAAAATATTATGTATTAATTATAGATTTAACAGACTAGAATAAAATAATGTGTAATAAACTGTACGTTATATTAAAAAAATATATAAAAAAGTAAATTGAATTGATTAATCATTAACAATATTTGTACAATATTGTAGGTATGTTCTTAAAACAGAATTTACTGATTTTGTCCCCAGAGGGATGATCAACTAATAAAGATAAATTAAGTCTCACAGAAACGAAGCTGTGCATGTGTAAGTCTTTTTATACGGCGGCCCGTAGTCCATTAAAATATGCGAAAGATTCTCAGATTTGAACATATGTAGGTATATATGTAGAACTCTCAAAATATGATAATTTTTGGATGTTATGATGATGGAATTGGTGAACGTTGCATTGCGTAGAGCGATCACTAAAGCCAACTCATTGTATCAACAGTTATAAGCCCTAGGCCATCATATAAAAAGACTTTCTTACACGTTTCGTATATTCGTAGCTTCGTCTTGGTTAGACTTCTGTAATTTATCTTAATTAATTAATAAATAGCTAATTATTTCCAGTGTTTTCATTTGTCTCCCGCAGGCACGACTCGTAATAGTACTAATGAATGTGTTTCGAAATATTTAATTAATTTTGATACTTTCTGATGTAACAATATTAGTTAAAAATATATTATACCATTTTGTATGAGCTACGAGCGTGCAAAAAAAATAAAGCCACGAAATAACGTTCCCCGTCCTCCCCGGACCTAAACAAACCTAATCTAACTTAGCTTACCTAAAAAGCCTTACTTTACGAAGGCCGCCTCCGCATTTGCTACGTTTTGACAGGTGCTGTACTGAGTTTTGACTTGAATTTATTTATCGCACGGAAGGAAAAACATAATTTAAATTTGATTCCTGAGATATTGTCATACAAAAATACTGTATTCAAAATTCAGGCTTTCTTAAGATTTTGAGATTATGAAAATACATTTAAATTTAAAGTGAAATTTTAATTAAAAAAATCAACAGCAATACGATATACAGAGCTAGTCTACGTTAAATTATGAGTCAAAATGCTTACTTTCCATCAAGCCACTTCACCGCGGGGATAGGCAGAGAGGATAGAGCGCCATACTCTTCCGTCTTGATATAATTGCCTCATCCAAATTCGAACATCTTCGCTTGGGAGCTAGACGATTGTTGAGGCTCCTAAGAGGACCATCTTCTGGTAGTAATGCCACGTTTTCCATGGTGGCCCTCTTTTGATGGCGCCGTCAATACTTACGTCATATATCTTTCTTACTATATTTCCTCATTCATTCTATCACAAACAACCTAAACGATCCTTTTCTTAATTATATTCACTATTCTAAGATCAGCTTTATATTGTTTCCTAATTTGTCAATTCTATCCCAAAGAACCTAAGGGATCCTTTTTAATTATATATTTACTATTTCTAGATCAGTTTTATATTGTTTCCTAATTTATTATTTCTATTTATTATGTCCCAAATAACCTGAGCGATCCTTTTTTAAGTAGGTATATTCATTATTCTTAGATCAGCTTTATTTTGTTTCCTAATTTATTAATTCTTTATTCCATCATAAATGTATATGTTACAGATGCCTCAAAGTGATTCATTTCCACTGCATTTAGTCTACTTTTCTTTCTCCTTTTCTTCTTCAAATCATTTTTATTTTTTTAACTTCCTAATGTCAAACGTTATGGAGATAAGCGACTAAAAAATTGAAAAAAATCTCTAAAAAGCTGGAGTGTTGTAAAAATAACGTATATCGAATATTGTATATTCTTTCGCTTTAATACAAGCCAAATAAAATAATTTAACCCTTGTGGAAAAATTCGGACACAAATTTCAGGAAGATTTTTAAGATAAGTCCCTTATCGCACGATACGTAGCTTTGACCTTGGATTCCACGCACTCTGCACTTGCGCGATGATATTGTGTCTCGTATGACGTATCAGAACACATTTCTGCATTGTATTTGCTGATTTACGACAAACCTAATTTTGTTCTGAACATTATTTATAATTTGTCATAAAATATCATTGAAATATTTGTCTGTTACTTAGTGGCGCAACATTTTAATTTAAAAAATGTTTAATTTTAACTTTGTAATACACACACAATATGAGTCATTAATAACTGTTTTCGTTTCTAGAAGAGCTCTTTTTGAAACTATAATAGTAATTAATATCTCATATTGTGTGTCTATTACTAAGTCAAAATATAACTATTTTTTGTATTTCTTGGGCACTTACAATGTAACAATTTCTTTCAGACATTATTAAAGAGTTAAAATTACAATGTAAAATTTGTTACTTATTAAAGAATTTACGCTACCGGTTTCGACACGTCCGTGTCATTAGTTTAAATAACGCTCGTTAATGACACGGACGTGTCGAAACCGGTAGCGTAAATTCTTTAATAAGTAACATATTGTACATTGTAAATTTAAACTCTTTAATAATGTCAAAATAAAACATTAAAGGTTATTGTGCAAATCAAATTATACAGTTTTCATAAAATATTTTTAATTTGTATCTTAAAGTCACACTAGGACTATCTATCAGGGTCGATGGCAATTTGTTGACAGCTTTTTATACAGAGTTATAAATGCTTCGGCAGGGAAGTGACTGTCGTAATCTGAGAAAAATGCGGCTAGATAGTCAGTCTCTGGTGCTTTGCTCCTCGCTCGGGAGCAGCCGTCTCTCTCCCAGGTAAACTGGAGATTTTTTATTGTTCCATATTAATCACTGCCGCTCGGATGTTGAGATGAGATCCGTCTCCTCCCAGCTTCCAGCGCAGTTTAAATCTGTACCCGACATTCCCTCGGGACATTTCGTGTAAATGTTTCAATTCGAAATGAAATATCTATATGATTGAGTTATTTTGATGGCGTCATTTAATTAACATTTGTTATGGTATCATGCTGCAATGATATTTACATGCTAGTGTGGTGTTTGTCCTGATGAAGTGACGGGTTAAGTCTCGAAACCGGTAGACAAAAAAGTCATTTTTAGTGATTATACAGGTGTCCCGTATCTCGACGTCAAGCCGAAATCGGGTGATAGGCCAATTCATAAAAAAATATTTAAAAAATCTTAGTCATGCGTTTTAAAAATTATAAGCATTTAAAAAAAATCTACACCCTGTGATGGTCTTTTCACTCCTGTTACTACAAATCTTTATTTTTCTTCATTTTTATTTTATTATAATGCAATCCTGAATAATGCTTCTGTAAACTTTTGTCCAAAATTCAAAGCCAACCGCTCCAGCTTGGAAGAAAATGTCACTTTTTGACCAAACCAATCCTTTGCCCAGTTTTAACTGACTGTTTTTTTTATTTTTTTATTTTTTTCTGTTCACTATTATGACTTGGCCTGTCACCCGATTTCGGCTTGACGTCGAGATACGGGACACCCTGTATACTTACATAAACAACATTTTGTTAAAATGTCTGCCCACAAGGTAAATCCCCTTAATATTAATAATGGTTTTAGAAATAATTATAATCATTTTCTCGGACCGCAATACAATAAAAACAATATGAAACAAATACTTTCCTTCAATCAATCAAAATAAATACATGAAAAAGTAAAATCCATGGTTGGCTTAGATCGGTCAAGTCCGCAGTAAATTAATGCAAACTGACACGTGACAAATGAACTTTTAGCGTAATGTATATAAATATGTTTTTATTCTCATATGATTCAATTTATTTCTTTGTCCATCTCCATAAAATATATCATCGTCATATATTTGCTGGCATCTTCATATTTCTTTAAGAGCTACAGAATATTGACGCCAAGAATACGCTAATGGGTCACATCGTCAAAAGGATACCGCGGAGCTGAGCTATCCATTTATCATATTGTTCTGTTTTCATTACGTTTTTTTGTTCGTCTTTCGTCGCGGACCACCAGAGGAGAGAGCCTGCTCCAAGGACTTAAAGAAATATAAAAATATTAAATAAATTGCCATCAATACTTAACTAAATTAAATTTTAGACTGGACTGAATTGGACATTTACTAAAATAATGCTAAAGTGACTTGAAGTATTTGAGACAGGTTCTACAAAAGACATTTAAATAAAACATACTTTTATAAAAAATGTCTCTAATAGAGAAAATAATTATAATTTATATAAATTAACTTTGTAAACACCACTTATTTATTGAAAAAATTCAACATGTTTCAAAGCCAATGGTTTCTTCGTCAGGATAATCAGGATCCTGACGAAGAAGCCATTGGCTTTGAAACATGTTGAATTTTTTCAATAAATAAGTGGTGTTTACAAAGTTAATTTATATAAATTATAATTATGTCACCACAAAATAAATTTGCTATATTTGAAGAAGAAGAGAAAATAATTCTTTAACAGCCGTGAAAAACGATCACAGAATATGCGTGTATCAATATATATTTTTCTTCTTCAAACAAAGCAAAATTATTTTGTGGCGACATTATAATTATATTTTATAGAAATAAACTTTTTTTGTTGAAAAAAATTCGACATGTTTCAGAGCCCATGGCCCCTTCGTCAGGATAACAAATGTAATTTTTTTCAACAAAAAAAAAATGGTGTAAACAAAGTTTATTTCTATAAAATATAACATCATATATTAAAGGGTTAAGGTTGTTATTACGGTTGCTAGACATATTTAACTGTAAATAAATGCGGATATTTTATACGAACCGTATGTTTTTCCGAGAAACGATTCTCGAAGTTTCGAGAAGTTTGAATGCTTATTCAACGTTATCAGGAGGACGACCTTTACGTAGAGGGCGGACTGATCACTGCTTTCGAGGGCGTAAATTATATGCACTTTGTTGTGGAGTGTTCACTTCCTCTACAATACAGGTCGCCAGTGTGCAATATGTACTAGTTACATCGGCGGACTTACGCAGTATAGTACTATATATGTATATACTCGCGAACTATTAACATCTGCATCCATGTGAATACATCGCGAACTATTAACATCTGCATCCATGCATGTTCTAGAACACTTTTGAAGCTGCGCGTCTTTTCGGAGCGACTCCAGATTCTTCTATATTATTTGGGAATATACGGGAGTATTCGATGGAGTGATTTTTTATGCTAACAATATATTGAAGTGAGCACAGCAAAGACAATTGACTTTTTTACGGGTATTTTACCTTCAAGAATTAAATTAATTTTATCTTTAGACCTGTGAGAAGTTGATCATTAATAGCAACAGTAAAAGTCAAAGGGTGGACAACAGATATCAGAAAATCAAGCCCAAGGAGTATTTCACCAAAAAAAAAGTGATGAATGATATTGGATGGAGTTATTACTGTTTATTCTCCGCATTTATTATTGCTCCTTTATTTATCATTTATTTCCGGTTTCGCAATTAATAATTGGGTCCGAAAAATTTCTCAAATAATGTAAATGATTACCATAATAGAACCAAATAAAAATTCAATGGAGAATATGTTCTTAACTAGAAAAGTACTATCACAAACATTTTATTGATAGTGATGTGTATACAGAATTTGTGTCGTATCAATATTCTTACTATTTTCAAACTAAAATTTGCTAGTGTCCTAAAATGGGGTTCAAACCAATGATCACCGGGCTAGACTCATAACCACTACATCATCAACGAGCTATTCTATTTAAGACACAATATGCTGTATCTTAAGTAAAAGCAGGATTATTAATTATTTATTATTTGTGGATCTACAGAAGCATATTGAAAGATTCCTGGGTGGATAAAGAATCGAATGATAAAGTCTCCCGGCGTATAGAAAAATACCGAGAATTGCTGCCAACTATCAAGATAAGAAAGCTGGAATATTTAGGATAAATAAATAAAAATCTCGCACATAGATTATTGTTCCAGTATATTATTTATAAGCAACGAAGGAATGCTAAAGAAACTACAAATAGTACAAAACAGAGCGACGCGCATAATACTGAAGTGTAATAGGAGAACAAAAATAACAAAAATGTTGAATGCCCTAGGACTGGAAACTGTAAATCAAAGAATAATATATAATGTAATGGTCCAAATATTTAAAATTAAACATGGATTAGTACCCAAATACTTTGATGACAGGATGAAGATGAATAAGGATTTTCATTCCTACAATACAACAGGAAGCGACAACATAAGACTACCAAAGAAAAAGAAAAACACCTCACAAAATTGTATGATGTATAAAAGTATAAACATCTTCTATAGCCTGCCGAAGGAAATTCAAAACATGGAGAATATAAGGAGGTTTAAACTGAAGTGCAAAAATTATATTATAAAAACTTTTAAATGATTAGATGGAATGCATCATGTCATAGCGAAATCATGTATTAGCCCACACAATATTATGTGTGGAACTAAATTATTAAGGTAAATAAAAAAATTTAAGAAACACTTTGTTTACGCATTTTGTTGATTTTTGGATTTATAAATGATTCTGGAATCCATCCCCTAATATAATTTTACGAACCATTTCGCTGCGGTGTTAAAAGATTAATAAATTAAATGAATAATTAATTTGTTGGAGCCAAATCTTAAATGAATTCCCTCCAAAACCATTTGGCTAATGGATTTAACTAATATAAAGTTAGAGCCCTTTGATTTCCCAATTATGTTATCCCTCAGCGGAATTTATTTTTGTTAAGTATTTACCCGGCCGTGCCAAATCCATGATTAACAACTTCTACGAAAAAACGTATCATTTGAAATCCACACAGTTTTAGTTAAGCTTATTTGTACGATATTTCCGGACGCTTTTGGATGGGGAATAATTTCTTAGCAAATTGTCTGCGACGCAAAATAAATTATGTCTTAAATACGAAATAAGTTAGTTTTAATTGATATAAATTAACTTTGTAAACACCACTTATTTATTGACAAAACATGTTTCGAAGTCAATGGCTTCTTCATCAGAATAACAAAAATAATATTTAAAAATCATAGTGTAGATCAAAATATTAAAAAGTTATATATGGAAAATGATAATATAAAGTACTTAAAATGAAAATAAATTTAAAAAGTAACTATTTGCAAAAAGGACCTGATTATTTATAACATTCAATTTACTATATTTATCTTTTAAATTTATTTCCATTTTAAGTATGTACATTATATTATAATTTTCCATATATAACTTTTTAATATTTGTTCTATACTTCGATTTTTAAATTTTATTTTTGTTATCCTGACGAAGAAGCCATTGGCTTCGAAACATGTTGAATTTTTTCAATAAATAAGTGGTGTTCACAAAGTTAATTTATATCAATTATAATTGTCACCACAAAATAAATTTGCTATATTTGAAAAATAAGTTAGTATTTGTAACGCGGATGGAAGACCAATAGGTTCTTTCAAGCGTTTATTGTAAAGCATTAGGATGATTAAATATATTGGAAGAAATGATCGCGGATGAGTCTACAGATAAATACACTCAAGCATTAATTTTTTTTTGTTCTTGATTCTGGCTCCATTCGTTCCTTTTAGTGTAGTTCTTAGGATCACTGCGCATACCCATTGCTCTTCAAGGATCTGGTTGAAGGCAGCAATTCTCGTGCAGCCCCAGGATTTTCTGCTGGGTTCCAGGTAGATCCTCCGTAAGCCGTTTGCTTTTCGTTACTACGTTAGGTAGTATAGCTTCAGGCTCCTATGCTGGATTCTCAGCGAGCGACTTTAAAAATTTAACAACTAAATTAACACATAAAAAAATAGACAAGTTTGGGGTCTAAAACCAGTCTCACCAGACCCACCCCTCAAATTCTTGATCTCTTTTGGTAGGAACCTTAGTGCATGTTATTCTTCGGTTAGATTAACATGCATGTGAGGAATATTTTGAGTAGGTGTTGTTAGTGTGTGAATAACACTATGGCTGTGGTGTGTAGTGGTATTTACATGCTAGTGTAGTGGTTGTCCTGACGAAGAGGCGGTTATGTCTCGAAAACGGTAGATTAAAAATCTTCGTAAGTGGTTATATAATAACAAAACTAACATTTTGGTTTATGCTTGACCACAAAGTTAATGCTTTAAATATTTAAAATATTAATAGTATGATATTTTTTAAAAATATATTTACTGTGTATCGCTATATGAACACATGAGTATGCCTAATCCGGCACCCTGTTAAATAATGTGTTCATATAAACTAGTGTTAAAAAATATATTATTAAATATAATAACTTAGAATAGACAAACACTAGAAGAAGAAGACGATGAACAGTTCAGTCAAATTCGAATTTCGATACCCAAATTATTTTAATTAATTACATTTTCAGCATTGTCTCACTCTAAAATTGAATATTTATGAAATTAAAATGGGACAAAGCTTTCATAAACATTGTGTATATTCAGAACGTTAACCATCGTGCTTCACACCTGATTGGTTCGCCGCTGAGAAGAGTGACCAATCACAGCGGGTAATAAAAAAAGGATGAATTCGAAATTGGAATGCGTTTTTTATGTCGGTATTGACAGCTGCAGCTGTTACCAAACCAATACTTGCGTATAATCTGATACATCGGCGCTACGCGGGTACTATAAATATATGATGTAAACATTGTGTTGGGCACTGATAAATACGATAATAATAATTATAAATAAATAAGTAAGGCAACTCACATTTTTATTAGTAATGGATATCTTCATAAAAATGATGTGTATTTGTTTTTCAGATACCATTATTTACATTGGAAAACTAACTAAATCATGTTTCTTAGGTTACAATAATTCTCAAATATTTGTTTTGCTATAATTGAAGTAAGCTGTATGATATTTTTGGGATTTTTGCCTGAACATTGGTGGTTCCCTCTTCTTTACCTAGAAATTCTCTAATTTCTATTAAACACTCAGTTACGTAATATGTGTGTGTATAGAGAAAAGATTTCACTGCTTATAGAAAAAAATCCTTAGCCTTAATTCAGCTTTAATTTTTAAATACATTTTTTACTGCAAACAAAGCTATTCATATTTTTATTGCTTTAGTGTATAAGTATATGTACTTAATTTTTAACGTAGCTTCTATATATTGTGTATTCACAAATATTAAAATATATTCCTTAGCAGATTGAGTAAGGCATCGTTAATAGGATTGTGTATATTAATGTAATAGATTAAGGGCCGGTTGCTTCATGTTGCATTAAAGTAAAGGTTCGTTTAAAGCACAGATTTTTGCGTTCTCCACCAATCAAACGATCCGTTTCCGTAACAATCTATGCTTTAAACGAACTTTTATTTTAATCCAACTTGAAACAACCGGGCCTAAGAGCCAGCGACTGCCAGACGGTATAATATCAAATCTGAAATTTTTATCTAGATGTACACTACAGGGAGGAAGAAGGCTTAGATATTCTGACATTTGATTTCGGGGGATTTTGGCAGAAAATAGGTAAACAGGTACAAAACATAAGTAAATTAAACTTAAAAATTATAATCCCGATTTTCAATATACTAAATAGGACAGTACTATACACTCATATTAATTATTGCCAGACGCTTTTCGCGGGTCATTTCTTTCGCTAGACGCTTTAACGCTCTATAAATAATCATGGAATTAACGTTATAGTAACAAATATGAATTTTAAATATTTTGTTCGGGTCACTATTAAACAATTTTACCTAAAACCTAATATTTTAACGTTATACTTACACATTTTTTGCACCTGTATTACCTGTACAAATAAAAGTACAAACAAAACAAAGCTCAAATGCACGCAACGATCCTTGGAGAGATCCATGCTTGGAGTAAGCCTAAGAGATGGAATTAGAGATGACGAAATTAGGCGCAGAACTAGAGTAGTGGATATCATGGATCGCGTAGCGAAGCTAGAATGGCAATGGGTAGGACATGTTGCAAGGCAGGATGCTACAAGATGGCCTCCCAGAGTTCTGATATGGAGACCTTGGGAAAATAAAAGAGACATCGGAAGACCTCAAAAGAGATGGGCCGATGATATAGCCGCCGTGGGGGGAAAGAAATGGCTACAATTAGCAAACAACAAGTAAGAATGGAAAAAGAAAGAAGAGGCCGGTATCCAGCAGTGGAGAGACGAATGCTGATGAAGAAGAAGAAGAAGAAGAAAGAAAACTGTTTTCTGCCAAAATCCCCCGAACTCAAATGTCATAATATCAAAACATTCCTACCTACTATTGTTGATACTACAATGTTAGTCTGGCGGTCGCTGTCTCCTACGCTATAATGTTTTATCGATTCCAAAGACAAAGTACGGCTGCCGGCCGCACAGCGGTCACATAATACCTGCCCGCTGGGCCTAGAAACAGCCATCGGCAATATCCAATTGCTTTCTGCCAGTAAACAATAAATTATCATCGCTATAAATAACCTTCTTAAAATCAGAAATTTTGAAAATAATCATGCGAGACAGTATTAAAAACTCTTGTTTACTTAATGAATTAATATTTTAAAAAATAATGAAGATACATCTATCCAAAATCAATTAATATATAGCCCAAAGCCCCCATAAAAATAAATACTTTTTACCTCTCGTATAATAAAAATATCAATTCGAATTAGTTAAGATCCTCTATAAGTATTTTAAAGACCCCTCCGTATAAAACGGTAGGTGGTGAAAAAATATATTTGATGGGAACAACGAGCCGTGCGCATTTAAAATAAATATTTTTACTATGTATTAAAAAAATCATGGCTTTATTAAATCGAATAATGGAATATTTTCTTTTATTTTATTAACATATTTCATTTGCATGTATTAATAATATAATAACAATTCAGTAATAATATTAATATACCTACATTGAATAGTATTTCATAAAAGTAAATTGATTATAAGTAAAATGTAATTAAAAATGTATGTTTGTTGTCTTGAGAATAGCCTGTCCTGTAGAAATTTTAAAACTGACGAATATTTTGTTTAATTGAAACAAAAATTAAACATATTAATTTAATTCGTATCTCAAATTAAATTGACCCTTAACTCGCAATGCTTCAGTTTCCTTTCTAATCAAAGAAATCGTTAGACAAAAAATTGGATTTATATTTACACTAGCTGTTCGTACCCGTCGTTGCACGGGTTAAGTATTAAGTTGAAAATAAATTTGTGTGGGGAAACAAAGGTTCGATTGTTTTGCAAAGCCTCTAATTAAAACAATATTTCAGTTTAACCAAGGCGGGATGGATAGGATATCTAAGAAAGAAATATGACCATTTTTTCCGTCGGGAGAATGTGTGTAAAATTTGGGTCCAATCGGTGAAGCGGTGTAGATTTGCACAGAAAATCTATCTGAGGGAGGGGATGGGTTAGAGGAGGCAGAGGAAATGTCGCCCATGTTACCGCCAGGTTCTAAAGCATCAGTATACAAAATTTGAGTCGAATCGGACAAACGGTGTAGATATGTATAGAGAACAGACAGACAGACATTGAGTTTTATAGATATAGATTTATAGATTTTTAAATATAATCTTTTATTATATTTAGAGTAGTAGCCCATTGGTCTAGCGGTTAAACCAACTTATCTCGTGATACAGTTGTCGTGTGTTTGAGCCTCATTCCAGACGAGCTAGTTTTTTTTCATAGCACAGGTGCTTAGCTTAATTTGAAAATATATACTAAGAATATCGATGTGTCGCGTATTCCGTGTACGCATCTCTATCATTTAAAAAATAACATCGAGGGTAGAAAGCCGAAAGGGCGTTAGTGATTATTTTGATCTTTACAAGAAAGCGAAACAAAGTGTTTCCTTTATTATTATACGATTTACATATTTTTTAATCCAAAACACGATTGGAAATCGTTTAATAATAAAAGAAATATTGACAAAATATATTTTTCTCTCCTGTAAAGTTTGAAATAATCACTAACGCCCTTTTGGCTTTCTACCCTCGATATTGACTTCACAACATGTGACACTTATTTCGTATTCATAGTTTTATCTTTTGAGCGCTCTCATCATTCTGCGCCCGAAGCCGACACTACTCGATCCTTATAATTTATGGCCAATTACTTATAGGGTATCTCATCCACTTTATTGAACGTGGTCTATTATTCTAAGATAAAATGCCGTGTCTTTTTAAATGCATACGTGATCAAACCGCAGGCCTCGTTCCATGCTTCTTGTAGCAACTTAGATTGTGATGACGAATTAGACGTACTGCATACAGGAGATGTTGAGGGTGATATACATAATTATAAAACTATAAATAGTAATCGAATAAGATTATATAAAAAAATGTATATTCCCAAAATTGTTTGTTGTATGGTGAGATCAGATTTAAAATGGAAATGAGATGCCAGAATATATGTCAAATTAAAATTAAGCTATGTAAATTTAAATAAATGTGTAAAAGAGTATTATATTATATCAGGCTATTAGAATGTAGATTATAGATTTTAGAAGAATATTATCATATTATAGATTATGGAATATAAATATAAATAGGTATGTACTAATAATTAACTACAGAATGCAGTAATAAATTAAGATGTATCGTAAAATATTTGTTGATATACAAATTAAAATAATGAATTATTAAAAAAATAAAAAATTATATAAAAACGTTCACGAATAGCAATAAATTTTTTATAAAAATAAATTAATAAATGCTGAAAAAGCTCCTTTTGAACTGCTACTACTTGTATATATGGGTATGTTCTAAGGACACAGTCAGTGATTTCGTCCCCAGAAACATGATTAATTAATTAAGACAAATTATGCTACAAATATATACTTGTGTATAAAAGGAGTTGAAAAAATTGAAATTACTGACTTGCAGAGGTATTCTAGTATATATGTTAAAATAATTCGTAAGCGTTTCATCCATACGTTAAAAAGTATATTTCATGTGCATTTTTACTCCACATTAAAAATTTAGAGATATCATTAGCAGCTGCAAAAATCTACGTATTCTTAATTCACAAAAAAACACTGCAGATGTCTCTATCATAGTCCATTCAAAGAAACGAAAGATTCTCAGGTTTTAACATATACAGATCTTTCAAAATTTGGTAATGTGTGGATATCCTAACAATGACATAGGTGAACGTTGCATTATGTAGTATGATCACTTAGGCCAGCTCATACAGGTTATAAGCCCTGGACCATCTTATTGTGACGTATCGTGGGTGCGGGAGGAATTAACGGAAACGCTGGAATTTAATTACGTTTTTATTAATTACTGATTATTTAATTATGTAATGTGTAAAGTCACTTAACACTATTGAATTTCACTCTATTCTTTAAATTAAACTGTTTCGTAATTTATAACTTGTAAGTATCGCTTTAACACTTTATTCAATATTCATTGGAGCATTTCGTCCAGTTTCCGCACGTATTATTCGCTTCGCTTCATTTCGCTACGTAAGAACTTTTTCAGATTTTTCGCTATCGAATTATCGCTCGGTTGACCACCCTGACCCCCGCAGCCCGCGGCTGCCTTCGCTTTGGTTTCGCCGACAAGCACTCTAAAACAACAGCGCGATTCGAGGCCCGTACTTATATCCGACCAATGCTGGCATCGAACCTTCTAGGCGTTTCCAATGATTAGGAGAACTTTATAGTGGCTTCCAGGCTTTCATAGATTTTTCTCGACGCTTCCTGAAAGCCGTAGATGACGCTGGGCCGTTCTGGAGTGTTCGATAGTGATTCTTTCTAGTTTCGTTACTGTATATGAAGACTTCCATACACGTTTCTTATATGCCAAGATTCGTCTCGGTGAGAGTTATTTTATTTTTATTTATTTATTTATATTTCTTTATAATAAAGGCCTTAGTGGGCTTTTACAGTACAAGGAAATTAAAAGAATTCTTATATACCTAACATACAACACGTTTTACAGTAAATAATTAAAAATAATAATGTAAATAGAACATATTTAAGGTAAATGAACAGTAGAAATGAACAATATAATATATAAACGATGATTAGTAGGTACACAAGCAAACATTAACAATTAGAGACCTTTAAAATAAAGATAATTAAACAAATATACCAGATAAATAAGAAAAGAAGATAAAATAAACCAAAAAATAAATTTAAAAGATAAAATCAAAACATATTAAAAAGAGTAATGAACAATAATTAAGATATTTTAAAATAAATAAATATATATTATATATCATGGGGAACAAAATATTCTATAATTTGTCCTAATTATTTTCTATTTTTTGTTGATTCGATATTATTAACGACCTGCTGATAATCTGTATGATAATAAAAACAGAATAAAGTAGACTTTCGCATAATAATAGGTGTGTAATATTGCATTGTGAGTAATCACAATAGTGCCTGAAATAATTCATTTATCTGTGGCGAGGCCCAACTTTAAAACACCGCTGGCACTTCTCTAAACAACCCCGCTGCAGGAAACTCCACTGGGGCGGAATCCTCGTGAGGATAGTTCAAGGAAAGGATTCGCTACCCAGTTTCTTGTTTGGAGAGAAAATTCCACTGTGCTGTTTAATTGTAGAGTAAACAAATGTTTCGCTTGACTGCAATTACTGTCTGATTGTGTAAACGTTGCCGTCTTTTTTTTCCTTTTATTTAAGCGAATTTTTTTCGAACCTAAATTAAATTATGTAGATCTAACCAAATTCGGTAGATGTCGTCAGATGAATAATGTAAGCGAATTTTTTTTTACAAATAATGCCGTCTGAGTGGACTACAAATAAGCGTTCGGAGAGGTCGCGTGACTTTTAAAATAATAAAGCTGAAAAACTAATTATTAGTTAATCTTAACTTAGATATATTACAGAAGTCTCACAGTGACGAAGCTGTTTATACGGAAAACATGTATGGAAGTCTTCACAATGCAATGTTTACCAATTCCACAGTAAAAAACATCCACACATTACAACATTTTTGAAAGTTGTATATAATATGTTCTAAATCAATATCCTTCATTTATTCGAACGGACTATGAAATAAACATGACATACTAAAGTATAAATAGATTTTGCAGCTGGTAATAATATCACTATATTTTAGTTTTAAAGTGGAATATTAAGCAATATTCTTTTTAATGATTAATTGAAAGATTCAACAGTATCTATGCAAAACAACCTTTGATTGTATCTTTGCAATAATTCCATTAATATCAACAAATAAAACAAATTGCGTAAATAAATTAATGTAAAACATAATTGTGGTACTTTACAATGATTTATTATAAATGTTACCTTGAGTAACAATGATTATTAATAGAAATTCATGGAAAATCCTAATGAAATCACATCTGTAAAACATAGTATTTTGATATGGTGGCGAAAAAATTCAAGTTCAAAGTTCAATTTTTAATGGCTTTAAAGGTTAGTTTAGTGAAGATGAGTAATTTAGTGAGGAGCAGTCTCTCTCACTATTAGACATAATTAATAACTGACTATGCCAATTAAGTTATTTATAATATCTGATAATGAGAGTAAACTATTCACGAGACTCATCAAGTATCAGAATCAGTAGTATCAAAATGACTCATCCCGTGTGTAGTAGATACAGTGTTTAGTTTGGTGAAAATTAAAATAAAATTAATAAGTAACTACCATGTCAATAAGTGAAATAATAAATTTGTATATAGTGCTACATAGTATATTTACCATAATTTTTTATTATCAATTTCCACCAAATCCATTTAAAAATCTTTAATAGAAAATTATATGGTATATCTACTTCCAAATTATTTAACATATACGCCTAAAAATTATTATTTTCAATTAAAGTATTTTTATAAACCAGTACATACAACAATTCCAAAAACATTTTTATTACTATAATTTCTTTACTCATTAATGTATTTGCCACATGTGCTGTTAAGTTCTCTCATTTCCACGATATCAAGTCTTTCACTTCTCTTCTGCTAGCTTCAGCCTTCACCTCCATAGTGTGCCTCCAGTTTGGCCTCTGTTGACAAGTTTCTATTAGAAATTATTGCGTTCAAAGCACCGGTAACCTTATCATATATCTTACTTGCAACACTGTTTAAGTCTTATTCGCTGTTTACCATTAATACTGCATACGCGTACAGTAAATCTCATGTTAATCTTCACTTTGGAAAATGGTCAATACTGTTAAATCTTTCAGTTGTGAAATGAGTGATTTAATATATAATTTTATTAAACTAATAATAATTATCCCCATCCCTAATAATCATAATTTTGAATGAACAATAGCTGGTGTCATTCCGTTTTCAAATTGAGTACGATTTCAAATCGGTTTAATGAAAATTCAAACTAATATCTGCGTCCATTACTGTATTGCGTGTGTCATTGGCGATGATCATTAATATAAATATATAATTCTATATGTAACAATGTCCGCCTGTCTCTAATGCTACAAGATGGCTCAAGTAATAATGAGGCATAAGAAACAAAAAGCATAATTCTCTATCTGATAACGTTATCACGACGCTACGCTATTATGTATAGCGCTGTTCTCACAGCTTTAACTGGGGACTGAAATACATGTAATAAAAGTACGTAATATTTGACAGATTATAGTTAATTTATTTTATTTTTTCCACAAATTGAAAAGAACTGCCTTTTTCCTTTTAAATGCTAATAGCTCAATGATCTCTGAATTGAATAAATACGGTCTCCTAACAACACCACCTCCTACGTTAGAATAGTCTTTTTCGAAAAAATCCCTAAAAATTTAACTTTTACCTTTCGATACTGTCTTTAATACTATATATAATATATAGAAATTCGTTCATTAGTAATGACAGAAAAATTATCACTTGGGTTATAGCTCAGAACCAAATTGATTTTTTTTGTTAAAAAACGTAAATCGGCTCGGCATGCACAAAGATAACTCGCGGATACATTATATTGCATGGTATCCATGAAACAATAACATCTAGAAGATGTCCAAAATATTGATGGGGGTATAGAAGATCTGGTGAATGTCAGCGGAGGAGGCCTTAATCTAGCATTAAATACTTGCATAATGCAATAAAAATAAATAAATGCAAGCTATTCAAAACTTTTATTTAACACGAATTTTAGCCCGGAACACTATTCCGTAATTCGAAATAAAATATTCCATTTTGTTTACACATAATCGCACAAGAATATTCACCTGTCTGTGGAAAAATTTATTCGCACCGCTTGCGCTTGTTTATCGCACAGCACGCGTTTCTGTGGTTATCGCCAGCTGTCATACTTGACTGTAATCAGCGCGATGTCATTGTCTTTTATGTTTTGAACATTATTTCTCGAATCTTCTTGTACATTTTCGTGTGTCACCAAATTTCCAGATTGTTTCGAAAATTTTAAAATGATCCAAACCGTTCGGAAATCCTAGAATGATAGATGAAGATAAAATAAAACGGAAAAATGCATTAAACTGCAAAAACCGGAATATAGGAGTTAGCTGTTTGAAAGTTTTCAACCTCAAAAAATTTTCAATCACCGTAATAGAATTTGAAACGTTGACCAATAGAAACGCAGAATAATCCAGAAAATTTTACACGAAAATTTTTGAATGGTTATTAAAACTTTAGTAATTATTAGTAACCTTAGTATTCATAACTACAAAAACATAATTTTTATACCCAATTTTGGGCAATCTTCGATAAAGTTATTGGGCTAAAGAGCAGCTAGGGATAGAGTCTCTATTGGCGAATGAATTTTAAGTTTTTAAAATCTTTAATCTTTAATGGTATTCTCGGACTAGATAGAAAAAAAGCATTAACCGATCTTATAGCATTGAATTTTAAGTTTTTAAAATCTTTAATCTTTAATGGTATTCTCGGACGAGATAGAGAAAACATTAACCGATCTTATAGCATTTAAGGTTTAAAAGTATACGAATTATTTTAAAAGGAGGTAATCGCTATCATCGTCTACGAGGGCTGCGATAAAATCCTCGTCATTTTTCTTCTCTATCTATTCTCTTTTTTTCTATGGCTTTACTTAACTTCCTCCCTGCCGATTTCTATTCCTGAAAGTACCTGTGCTTCGACCAACCACTTATATTTATTTGTAATTGGCGCAGGATTCAGGGCTTTTAAATGTCCAGACAGGGGTTTTGAAGAAATATAGGATTAAATATTTTTTTAAATTATGTTGTGTCTCGAGTAGAGATAAAAATTACCACGTCAAAATCATTAGCATTTTTTTTAGAAAAATTGCAGAAGTAGTGCATGATTAGCATCCAGCAAAAAGGTCGTTATATTTCGGGATTCACCGTAATTACCTTGTTTGGAAGAGGAAAGAGATGTTCAGTCAGGAGACAATCAATTGAAATAAACGGTACTTATATGATAAACACTTTGTGTATTATGTTTTATAATGATAACTAATATTACTAAGGCTAGACATTCACTACAAACACTACAAATACATATATCGTTTTTTTTTCGAAAATGTGGTGTTTTGTTATTCATTCACATCAGAATGTGTATGCTAAACTATATTTTTTAAAACGATAGCTTAGATAAAACTTTTGTTCTTATATAAAAGTATTAAATTCAACATAATTTACAATAATTAAGAAAATATAAGCGTTAATCGACAGGCCGCCGCCAAAATTTTTTTTTTCAGTGTCTTGAAAAAATCGAAAGAACCTTAATATTAATATGTATGCAGAATATGTTTTTTTACAAGTATAAAGCTAGCATTATGACGATGAAACTGTACAAAAATAATATAGAAATGTTCAATATTAATACATTCATAAATTTTTTATTTCTGAAAATTTAAAATTTGTAACAAATTTTTAATTTTTTGATAATTTTAGAATACTTTTTAAACATAAGAAGAGATGATTTTTAATAATTAATTGTATTTACCCATATACTTTGAGTCTTTAACTTTTTAACATTTAAAAGTTATTGTTTTTATTAAAAATAAGATAAATATAAAAATTCCAAAGTATGAAATATGTTGAAAACTGAAATATTTCATATGTTGGAAAAAAGTTTTATATATGAATATGAATATTAAAAACCCACGTTTTCGAAAAAAGGCGAAATATGCATTTACAGTGAATGTCCAGCCTTAATATGTAGGTATGTGATAGAAGTCCGGAAGTGGCCAGGAGTGAAGGATTTAGTACGTTAACGAAAAAGTCTGCACTTGCAATATTCCTTGAAGCGTAGATACTGACTCTGTGATAGTATAAATTTTTCTTAATGATTATCTCTCTGGATCTTAGTGCGTAATACGTCTCGGTTTTGAGCTATACCGATCACAGCAGATAAAAGTTGCGGTAGCGTGTGATGAAAGATTCTCACCTGACCAGGAGAATCTTCTTGCTCTTAATGTGCGGTGTAGCGTGTATCTGGTGCGGTATATTATGTGGCATAGTAAGTAAAACACAGACATAACAATTTATGTAATATAAAATATAAACAATACTCATTGAGATGTATCGAATATGGTGTATATATGTAAAATAACGGTACAACTATCGCTAATGGAATGGCGGTAGTAAAACTACTACAGTAGGTTCCTCATAAAGGTTTGGTAATGAACAGTTTTGAAACCGTCGAAATCAAAAAGAACTTGAATTCTGAGAAAAAACTCATAAACAACATTACATTCTTACAAAAGTCTCCGCTTCTCAGCATCTTCCCCTTGTACATAAATAAAAATTATTTTACTAAAATATTTTCATAATTTCTGTGTTAAGGTGAATTATAAATTACACCAGATGATGAAAAGCACATCGACTGTGGAAAGGAAAAAATGACCAAGCGACAATTTGGCCGAAGTATATATATATATATCAATTTCTGCCAAATTGTCGCTTGGTCATTTTTCCTTTCCACCGTCGTCCACTATATATATAGTTGAGTTATATATAACTCAATTTCGGTCTGTTTGTCGCTCGGTCATTTTTTCCTTTCCACCGTCGACATGATGAATACTATCTCGAACAGGTATGCAAAATGGATGGGGCATATTTTACGCCATGAAAATCTTCTCAAAACTATACTGGAGGGAATGGTAGAGGGAAAGATTGCCAGAGGGCGCCCTCGCCGTGAATATCTTTAGCAAGTGTGCCAAGATATGAATTGTGCCTCCTACACAGAGCTGAATAGGATCGCCGGAGACCGAGCGGAATGGAGAAGGAGATGTGCTTTGGTGCAAACCAATCCCACGGATTGAAACCCAGGAAGGAAGGGAGATGAAAAGGACTGTTCCTCTCGAAACTATAGTCGTGTTAAATTCAACTCAACGTTTGTGCATTACAAAGTTCCATTAAGTTTAAATTAAAATAAATAAAACTTTAAGAACATTACTAAGTGAAAACAGATTTTTTAAAAATATCTTTTCGTGTAAATTAAGACGGAGTTCATTGATATTTAAATAAATTCATCTACTTAATACATCTTCGGAATAAAGTCTGACCATACCAAATTAAATATTCATATTTCGAAGCTAAGCTTTTTATTCACTGCCTTGAGAGACTTCGCGATTTTGATTTAAAATATTCTGAAACATTTTGCATTTTTTATGATTTAATCAGATCTTATTCAAACATAATTTAGGAAGATTTTTACCGTATGTACATAGCAATTTCAGTAGTTTATTTAGAGTTTTTACATTTTAGAATTTTTAACTAACTTTTAAGGTAGAAAATAGAACACCACACTTCTGTCTTGATATAAAACACTCACCTCTTTTACATTCATACTTTTTTTATTGCTCAGGGCATATCGAGTGTTTAAGATTACATATAACATTGTGCTCTGTTATATTGTCAACACATTTCTTTGTTTATCATTATTACGAAGCTCTTTTAATTTTTTAATTCCACATGCACAAACCACAGCTTCGAACATCTCTTAATCCTGTTCACTGTGAACTACATGCATAACTAATTTGTTCATTCTCACAAAAAAAGTTATACCAGATATGTATTTATGTCAAAACTACCTTATTTCTTCAGCATTCAATCTGCTGTCAATAATATTTTGTCCTTATTTCATGTCCTTGATTATTGAAGTTTCCAACGGGGCCATCTTCCATTCTTCTAGGCCTCATACATTTTCATTCTTCTCCTTGTAGTGCCATCTCGTAACAGAGTTCGGCGATCCTATTGGCAATCATGACTCCATTCATCGCCGCACGTATCAGTTTAGTCGGGTTATATTGGTAAATATTCCACCATGTAAGAATGCCAAAACTAACACATAAACGAATAATTTGTGTAATATTCAGGTCTGTAGATATGTAAGTAGAAATCGCATCCTAGATTGATTAAAGTCGTTTCGTTACGGACTAGCAATCAAACTTTTAGTATATCCTCGCTGTAGGTATATATAATAAAGCCAATGTGCCGTTTAATACATTCTAAGATGAACGAATCAATTTGTCAATTTTTCATATAAATAATGGAGATATTCTAAAAAAAACATTGCCGTTCGTCTAGAAAGTCTGCCTAGTAATTATTTAAAATATTTTTTATAAATCTAGTCTGTGCAATTATTTTTTAAAACAGTTTCATTCGTTTATCTCGAATGTACTAAAACGGCACATAGGATTAATTATATGTACAGCGACGATATATCCAACTCTCGAGGCGGGCGTACGCTTGTTTGTTAAAGAAAACTACGGTGACCATGTCTGAGGCTATATTTGTTCAATCGTAAAGGGGCTTGTAGTGTCTATAAATGTCGACATGAAGTTTTGTTCCGTCAAAAAATTAGTCAAGAAAAGGTGTCATCAATCACTAGCGTTGAGTGGGATAATATCTGCAGTCATGTATGTAAAATAGAATGTAAATATTGGGAACGGGACAATGCATTTGACGATTTCACCGATAAAAATAATTTAATTATTAATGTGTCTGATGATGGAAGTGATGGCGCATCTGATTGTCCAAGTCCACATCTGATTCCAGTCCCTCAAGTTACACAGCCATGGCTCATGATATGCGGCGTCTTCCTACGCTTTTTAATTTTTTTCCACTTATTTTCCCCTGGATGATTTGGTTAAAACCATACTTTGATACTGATATTAACGTTTGAAGTTACAAATATCACACGTACAACATAAATGATTTTCGCATTATTTCTCATTGCTTTTGACCTAAAATAAAGTAGTGTAATAATATATTTTTTATAATTTCGATAATGATTTTAGATTAATGCGCTATTGCATCAAAATATTCAAGTTTGTGTTTTTCATCCTAACTATTTAAGTTACTCCTTTAAAGGATTTCTGATAAAATATCATTATTCGCTAAAAAAACTTACCTTTATTTGAAGAGGATGGAAATTTTTTGGCCGAAATTTTATTTTTCACTTTTTTTAGATTTTTCGTGTAATCTTTCTTTACTTTTTTACTTCCTTTCTTTTAACTCGTGGTGTCTGCTTGCTTGACGATAAATCCAATCGAGCTGAAACTTTGCAAGCAGACTCGTGGCGACGATCAAGAAGATCTATCACATTTTCCTTAAAAAAAATTATAGTATAATTTTGGATTTTTCAAATTTTTAATGGTTTTTGGTAGACACGGAACCTGATTATAGTACCTATAATTTTGGATTTTTGGAAATTTTTTATTTTCGTAGCGTCGCTGTACCGAAGCCCAACGCGTAGATTAAGCGCCAAACCAGTTTCCACTAGCAAATGAGAAATGGAGTATAATAAAAACTTGGTTTTTATGAGTTAGTTTTTTTCGTGTAATCTTTCTTTACTTTTCTTTACCTTTTCTTTCCTGTTGAACTTCTTTCCGATCGTACGATTCTGTCTACTGGTTTCAAAAGTTAACATTTCGCAAGTCATCTTAAATTCCCCCTATTGACACCACATAACTATTTGCGTTGTGCTTATCCTGTTACATTTTATAATTTAATTTATCTAGTTACTCATACATTCGTTAGAATAGCAGTGAATCACGTGGCAGATCTTGAAAACTCCTGACTCCAATTTTTGCAACCTGATTCTAACGCCCGTTTTACACAGTTGCTGAATGTATAAAGATCTTTTTTACAACGTACCCCGGTCCTCATTTGCGCTATCATAAAGCCCGCGCGCACGATCCGAATACTGAAACGGCTATCCCGGCGGTCTGCTCTGATGGCCACGTATTTTTTTTATTTAAAAAATCGCGTGTTTAATGTGAACTCCCTTAAATGTGGCCGATTTTGCCTTTACCCCCGAGGGTAGCAATCAACGCCTCGATGTACAGAAAATAAACTTATTTGGATTGCGTATTACGCGACCTAGATGCTGATTTAGGACAGAGATTGTAGGAAAAATTCTCATTTATTAATCCTAACCTAAACTAACTATCTCCCGTATCCTTCCCTGGGATTAGAACATGCAAAGTTATCGAGAAATAGCATGACCTCTAAATCGGTAAAATATAAGTATATGTATATCGGTGTATCTATAATTACGGATGTATTAAAAGTGATTATTCAATATATTGTTACGTGTCGTGGTTCGGTCGAAATGAATGAAACTCGTATTTCGTAATTTATCGCTCGTAAAATAAGCCTTTATTATCGCTTCAACATATTATCCGACATTTTGAAACGAAATCTGTTTTTAAACCAAAAGAATCGTTTCGCGTTTGTTTCGCTACTCGGGTAAGAACTTTTTAAAAATCTTCGCTTTTGAATGATCTGTAACTTCGTTATTTCGTGACTGGGCACACCGGCCCGTTATTCTGCGCGCATGCGCCTTCGCTTGTTTTCGGCCGTCAAACTTCAACCGACAACTCGTAACAATATATTAAAGACGTCTCATAGAGACGAAGCTATATTTTTTATATGGGAAAGTAGGTACGGAAGTCTTTTAGATTGTTCATAGGCCTTGCGACCTATCATACGGTAACGGTACACAATGTAACATTCACAATTCACCTACGATGGACTACCATATCTAACAAATTTTTTGGAAGTTGTATATAAATTTGTTTGACTTGCACACCTGTTTTCGTATGTGAGTTGTATTTTTACTACCGCAATCTGTTGAAATCTTTGTCATACATATAACCCACTTCTGATTTCACTATTGATAATGAGATATCTTCATTTTGATTGGAATTTTTTTAAAGCATTATTCTTAATATGTATGAAAAAAAATTCAGGCATATTCTAGTGTAATGTTAATAATTCGGAAGAATCAAAATTCTAGATTTTATAAAGATATCCCTTCCAAAATCATGTTTCCTATGAGTTAATAGGCAATGATTATGATTCCTATGAAATCTCGAATTCAGTGTATACCTATATATTATAAATTAGTAATCCTCGATGGCTGCATTAAATTTTTTTGGATATTGCTGCCTTTGCTCTTATACCTCACATTTATTATGTTTTAAGATGAAGTACGGGGCTGATTTTACGAGTATAGTAAACTAATTTACTATGAATGTAATTTTTTTCTAATTGGATCAGATTATGAAAATTTTTATATTTTGGATGTATAATTTTTTATGCATCAAAATACGTAATTCTCAATGTTAACAGCTTATTGGTCTTGTAGTTAGGTTAGGATCCAAAGCTCGCGGGTACCTCACTCCAGATCAGCAAGTTAGTAGTATTTTCATAGCACAAGCGATTAGCTAACTTTGAAAATATTTATAATTGATGTGACATGTATTCCGTGTTCGCATCTCTATTTTTTTGAAATAAAAATATATATCCATCACTAATGTAACAATATTCATCACTAACGCCACGCTTTGCTAGATTAAGATGCTTTCACAGCCTTAGCCCTCGGCAGAAACGTCGCAAACGAAACTTACACTACCACATGGCGCGTACCACGATTTCATTATAATTTTATTTGTTGTGAGATTTCAATTTTAGTTTGAAATAAAAGGGGCGCACCTTCATGAAAGCCAAAACAAAAGCACGCACTTGAAGAGCTACATGTTTAGAACCGCTATTTACATATACCTTGTATCGATATTGTTACTTTTTGTACGGAACTTATAAAAACCCAGAAGCACAATTGGATTCCCACTATGGATCCCGAATTCCTGGCAATGGCAAAAAGATATCACAATAATTAATTCATATTTACTTCCTTTGTAGCGTGGCGTCTAATTGATTGATTGCTTGTCTGACAAAAAACTTTGGATCGATTTTTAACCCTTTTTCCGTGATCCAATCGAGCTGAAACTTTGCAAGTAGACTCGTGGCGGCGATCAAGAAGATCTATCAGATTTTCGTTAAAAAATATAATTATAGTATAATTTTGGACTTTTCAAATTTTTAACAGTTTTTTCATACAATTCAGTAAGTTGTATGGAGATTCCGATACATATGGTAGACACGAAACCCGAAAATGAGAAAGGGAATATTGTAAAAACTTGGTTTTTATTGGTTAGTTTTTTTAATAGTTTGTTTATGTTTGCGATTGATTGTTTTGACTAATTAATGTGATATAATAGTAACAACTGATAACTAAGTCAAACATAATATTTTGTACTCAATTTTGTTTAAAATATATTTTTATTAATATCTTCAGGAAATCGAATCTGTTATCTGGGCTCCAAAATGAAGGTATCATCCAACATTGCCACCGGTGCTAGCATTCCCCGTTGTATTATTACCGTATAGAGCAAGATATGTTCACCTTTTTTGGTCACTACAAGTGTCAGTTAACCATAAAATGGGTATCGGGTCTGAAAGGGTGTAAATTATTGTTCGGGCGTTATCTACGGAGCGACCGCAGCTACGTGGCCGTAGACGCCGTGAAATGAGGTCAATATCAAATGAAATATTTCCAGAGATATTCAAAATATTATTCTATTGTCAGGATTCTTTATATATTTTTTAAAACAAACGTTGCACTACACACAACCAGTTTTTTTTTTTAATGTCACGATTGGACAGGCTATCATCAACATCAACACGTGTACATAACAACTACCTAGTAATAAATAAAAGGGCATTTTGCACAATGTTGAGATGAAATATTTAAAATTAATTTTGTTCATAAGTTTACCGAACCATTGTTTTTTGAATTGCAACGATCGCTAAGAATTTTTTTTTTGAATTTTATTTAATTAATAATATATATAATATTTTTTTACAATCATACATAGACAATATTTAGAAATCAAATTTTTTTGTGTGTATATACCTCACCAAAAAGAATTATGATTCTTGTGTGTGGTGAGGGATAACCACTTACAAAAATAGGTATAGTTAGTGTGATCTAATTAAATAACAATGCGAAAGGAAGAAAAGAAAATCTAATATATAAAAATCTTGATTAATAATACAATATATAGTATAAGCAGTTAAGTAAAAGATAATATTGAATAAAAATTCTTGATAAATCTTTCATATGATACAGAGTACATGAATTTAAGCTTTTTGCTATCGATTTAGTGTTTGTTTTCTAAGATATGATTTGAAAATTCCGAAAAGTTATTACATTAAATAATCTCGCGGTTCTAACATAATAATTATCTTTGTCTGTCCATCTGTCTATCCGTTCGTCCGTCTTTCTATCTGTTTGTCCCCGTAACTTCTTGTAACGTCCGTAATTTCGTTCGATTTTACGGCTAAAATACCAAATTAATCGGCCGGATACGGGGCTTGAACCCCGGGCCAGCAAACCCGAAGGCGGCAACGACAGCGATGTTGCTATCGCCGAGTCTGCATTACCCGTCAAAAATACAGTACATACAGAACCTAGCTAACGTGAACCGCCCAACACAATCGCCAGGGTTTAAAATAGTATCTAGCAGGCAGGAGAAATATAAAAAAATGTTCAAATATTTTGATACTACTCGTTATTACTATTTAATGGGTGTCGGCTATATTTATTCTTTAGGAACCGGCATGTAAGAGTACTGTCATTTTTACGTGTTACAGCTAGACTCAATTATAACAATTTAGTTGTCTGTCCATCTGTCCGTCTCCGTAACTTCATGTAACGTTCGTAAATTTACGTATTAAGTATTTTTTTTCATTTTTTTCTTTTCTTTTTTATATAAATAGATACTTATACCTTAGGAACCGGTGTACAGCTTGTCTAAATATAATAATTTCTTTATCTGTCCGTTTATCCATCCGTCTGTCTGTCTGTCGCCGTAACTTCGTGTAACGTCCGTTATTTCATTCGAATTCACGGCTAAAAAAAACAAATTAACGGCCGGCCGCTTAACGTAACGGCGTTGATAACGCCGACCCAGTGGGACCGGTGAAAAATACAGTACATATAGGACTAAGCAAAGACGCGAACCATTTCATGTTCCGCCTAGCCTAATCGCAAGGATAAAACAATTATTTCCCCTGGATGAAGAGTTAGTTTTTATTTTTTTATTTTATTATATTTTTTTTTATTAAATTTTTTTTTACATCTTAGACCCACAAAACATCACATTGATATTTGTCTGTAGGTGCATCAATACATATATATAAATAAATTGTATTTACCAGAAATACATTCATATTAATTAATTACAATAGATCTTATAAACTCAAATACAAATCAACAATACAATACAACAATACAAGAAAAAATACAAATATTACCAAAATCAAAATAAGTCTCTTTTATTTAATAACATATTCATTAATTCAGTATTTTGCCCTTTTTTATTAATATCCATTTTGACACGACGTGGGATTTTATTTAATATTTTTGGTATGACATATTTTAATGTTCTTTGTCCATATTTATTTATGACCTTCGGTATTCTTAGTCCTTTAACGGTAAATCTGGTACTATGTTTATGAATCAATCTATGCTTATGTGTCCCATCTTCATGATATCGTGTAATTAGTTTGTACCACAAGATAGCATTAATTGGCATAGAGCCTTGTTTCTTGAAGAGTTCCTGTATATCTTTAGTAGCACTTTCTTTATTTATTAATTTTATAGCCGAATTTTGAATATTTTGAATTTTTCTAATATTAGTTTTGCAAGTTAGACCCCAGCTAGTTATTCCATACCTTTATTTATTATTATTAAGTCTATATTTTGGTTCTCTTATAATATGTCCGAGATACTCCAGCTTTCTTGTCTTGATAGTTCGCAGCTCTTCTCGGTCTATTTTCCATACGCCGGAGGACTTCATCATTCGTCACTCTATCCGTCCAGGAATCTTTCAATATGCATGCGTCTATAGATCCAAGATCTACGTCTCAACAGCCTTGACTTTGCGGATCTGTTTCTGGTTGAGTGTCCACGCCTCCACCCCATATAAGAGACTGGCAAAAATATAACACCGTACCACGCGCATTCTAAGATTTAGGGTTAGGTCAATAAAACTCCCCAATAATAACAAAAGCCCTGATCTCATTTCGTTTTCAAAGTGACTATGATTTCAAAATTATTATTAAACAAAATGAAAACATTTTTACAAGTATGTACCAATTCTTTTTTACTAAAATACTCTGAATGATTTTTTTTTTGAACTGTAATTAAAACGAATAAGTTCATCCATTACTGTAAGGCATTTCTCATCATCATTGGTTTTAAATCAGTAATAAAAATACATTAGTCTCTATGTAACATTGTCCGTCACTAACGCTACCAGGTGGCTCATAAAATAATGAGGTATACGAAGCAAAAAAGGCATAATTCACTATTTAATAATGTTTTCCACTAATGTTATCAGGATAGCGCTGTTTCCACATCCTTAACCAGCGCCAGAAAAATATAATAAAACTAGCAGCAACCCGTCAAAAATGACAGTAATTTTATATGCCGGTTCCTTAAGCATAAGTATTTGCTTATTTATAGCTGACACCCATGAAATAGTAATGACGACTTTTATCATCGAACATTTTTAAAGAATGAAATAAAATTTATTTCCCCTGCCAAAATTTATTGGTAGTATTTTAATTATTTTACCCTTGCGATTGTGCTGGGCGTAACGCGAATGTTTCGTGCCTTTGCTTAGTCTTTTATGTACTGTATTTTCGACCGGACTCGCAGACTCGTCGGTAGCAACATGTCTTAAGAGGTGTCATTTGTTTTTTGCTATGAATTCGAACGAAATTACGAAGTTACGGGGATAGACAGACGAACAGATGGATAGACAACGAAATCATTACATTTAGATGACGTTACTTTTGACCCGTTTACTAGAAATTGAATAAACTTCGCTGTCCATGTGCACAATGCATCTTCACTCATTATCCCCAAGCGTAGGAGACTTGACAATACAAAATGGTACAAAACAGTTTAAGAACGCTGTGCATTGTGAGTATACGACCGCAAAATATTTACTCTTCTCCACAATATTTACTTGCTCTTGGGAATGTTACCCGCACTTCGGGGACCTCTGACCGTCGCGGATGAAATGTTTCAAATTTAGTTCAGTTTGCTAAGTTTGCCAACTTGTGCCAGGGAAGCCACCCTGACGGCACGTGATACGTAAGCATACTCGGGGAGTAAACAGCGCAGTATGGAGCATTATCTTCAAAACAGGGCGTCACGTACACTGTCACGTCCCTACAAGCTTACAGCGAATTTTCTCGATGATTATTTTCGTCCCGTACCAATTAGTGATGAGAAACAAATCGTTGATTGTTAGTCTGTCACGGTTGTATGCAAGTCACGATCGCAAAGGTGATAGAATATTATTAATTACTAGTTGTAGCCTGTAAAAAAATACGGTACTTTTACATGTCGGTTCATAAAGAATAAGTATTTAAAAAAAGTAAGAAAAATGTTTTTATACTATAAAGAAGATACGGACGTTACAAGAGGTTACGACGAAAGGACAAATAACGAAATAACTATAATTCGGATAAGCTCTAACTTGTCAACAATGAAAAATAAATGAAAACCCTTGAAATTAATAATAATAATAATATTTTGATAACTTATATAGCGCCGTTTTCGCAAATACTCACCTCAAGGGCGCTTTACACAGAAAAAATATTATCTTACAAAACAACCTACCGCTAAAAAAGAAAAAAACTTATTTACTATTTCTTATTCACCAGGTGGCATACAAGAAATGGAATTAAAATTGAATACCATAATAGTTGGGAGTGCCTGAAAGAATTAGGTGTTTTCGCGGAGAGCACAATAGGAGTGAAAACACTAGCTAGTATTGTGGTCAGATTCTATAGGTTTTTATAAGATTGTCTAAATAAATAAATTAGTGATTTACTGATTAATGGTTAATTAATCATTAAATTGTGGCAAAGTCACTTAACACGAATTAAATTAGTACACCTCTGATTGATAGTTATTGCTTTTTGAGTTCTCGGTTGGTGGAGAAGGTTGATTGGTTGCATCCAAATGTAAGAGTCTCACAGTATTAGCAAGTCCAAGTAGTGTGAGGATATTTTGTTACCTTGCATGTTGTTTTGTTTCTCATCCTTCACTGAGTAAGAAAACATATAAGTATCTTCACATACTCACGCAGTTATATTATTATCCTAGTTAAATAACTAAACAATTATTATTTTGTGAATACACTAATCTCTTAGATGGTGGCCGTAATATATACGCGTCGGCAATTTCTTTGTTTGAATAGATAAAACATATTGAATTCCTAGAGGATTAGAAATTTATTTGTTTGAATAGTAGATCGTAGTTAAAACAAACATGGGTAACCCTGAAGCCATAGTGTAATCCAAATATTAATCAAACGTATACAGAGGAAAATTAATGTTTCAATATTTAAATATCTACTTAGTGTGCGTTGTTTTTCTTAAATATCTGTTTATGTAAAGAAATACCCCATGTTTCGTACTTATTAATGGAGTTTTTTTCATTTCCATTTGGTCTATTATACCGAATAATCTCAATTCTTATTCATTGTATAATAACCCATAAAATTTTAAAGCACTATACGGCAAAATTTATCATAATGACAGTGTTGTATTATCGCTAGTTTGTAGAAGCGGAAAGAGTTACACGCAATCGAGGATTTCACAGCGCTTTACACCTTTTACAGTAAATTGGAAATTACTACGAAAATCTGGATTAATCTACTAGATTTGCAAAACATCTTTAACATGGTTTCTATAAACGTGGCGGCATCGTACTGCGAAAACAGTTTGTATTCTTTAATTGCAATTTAGTGGAAGCTACACATAAAATGACAAATGACAGCGAATCAAGAATAATCGATCAGGGATAAAATAAGTGAGTACCTACCGGCAAGCGAGAAGTATATCAGAGACAACAGAATTACGAAATTAGTATAAATTAAATTATTTCTTATAAAATAAATTAGTGTAAATAAAATTACTCCGATTAATTTTGAAAATTCTTCAGTTTTCCAAGCTGGATCTGTTTAATTTTAAATATACTTTTATATTTTAGTTGTTTCCAGATGAAGGGATCATTGGCCCTGAAAAATGTTTATAATTCAATAAATTATGCAAAGTATTCTCTATTATGAATATAAATAATATAAATAACTATTATTTGTAAATCATTTTGGACTACTGGAAAGAATATTGAACCAAAATAAGTACCAGTATTTATTTATTACGTTGCTATGTCAAATTAACGAAAATCCATAAACTAGTTACGAGATTTTTTAAATATAGGTATCACCCAGGCCATTTTAAGATGTTTGGTGTTGAAACTTATTATGAAAAACATGAATGAAGGTTATATATTGGAAAACGTACATATACAGGGTGTCCCGTATCTCGACGTCAAGCCAAAATCGGGTGATAGGCCAAGTCATAATAGTTATCAGAAAAATATTTAAAAAAATCTAAGTCATGTGTTTTAAAAATTATAAGCATTTAAAAAAAATCTACACCCTGTGCGGTCTTTTCACTTCTGTTGCTACAAATCTTTATTTTTCTTAAATCTTAATTTTTTTTATTATTATGTAATGTAGAAACTCGTTCCCCTCCATGATCATGTATATTATATACATCACGAGCCCCTTTATTTCTATGTTAAAATTAAATTTGGAACAATCGGTTAAATGATGTTTTATCTGTCATTGTCAAATTGACTTATCTATGATTATGTCCTGCTTGTGTTATCCTTTAATTTTGGGAGACGTTTAACTATTTTTTTGTATATAACCTTATCCAACGATTGTGTCTCCCTGTTGGACGATCGAATTAAATAAAATAAAACATAATGTAATCTTGAATAATGCTTCTGTAAACTTTTGTCCAAAATTCAAATCCAACACCTCCAGCTTGGAAGAAAATGTCACTTTTTGACCAAACCAAGTATTCAAAATCAATACTTTGCCCAGTTTTAACTGACTGTTTTATTTTATTCTTTTGAATATTTTTCTGATAACTATTATCACCCGATTTCGACCTGATGTCGAGATACGGGACACACTGTATATGTCAATTTTTCTATCACTTCATTTATATATTTATTTGATCATTTAACAGAAAGACATAAATACATGATAAGAAATTATTAAAAATGAGTAGTAATATGTCTCTCACAATAACAGAACGACAAAATACGGATTAATCTAACAGACACAGATAAGAATCGATAATAATAAGGAGTAAAAGTAAGCATTGATAATAAGTAATACGTATAATGTATATAATAATACATGATCAGGAAGGGAGACCATCTTCCAACATTTGCCTCATCATGCGACGATGCCCTTCATATTTGGTACTCAAAATATCTATTTAATTAAAATAATTAATTTAAGTCATTTGAGCGTATACGTGAGATGCTATTTGCGATAAGCATATTCATCTTATATTAGTTTTGTGTTTCTTTGGGCGATTGTTGGTTATGTAACGGAATTAAAAAAGTAACAGTCAAATCAGACAAGGTGGTTTGGCCAGTGTTAAATATTGAGGAACAGAGGTGATGGTTGTGGCTGAATTGGACTTCAGTAAGATGGAGGCCTACCAATCCTGTCCCTATAATCCTTTTTATCTCTAATTAATCCCACTCCACCAACCTTCATTTAATATGCCTAGCGATATTTGTCGTAACTACTTATAACTCAACCGCATAATATAATTCAAATTATTCCAATCTCGGTTCAATTATTTTTGGTGAAAAAAGAAGCTTCATATAATTCCGCCTTGTGTGATTTACGCATATGAAGTACCGCATTTATTAAAAAAGAAACCCGCATAATAAACAATCGTATTTAAATAAACCGTAGCCTTGTCGTTCAGTGATCGATTCGAAATACGAAGGAGTTGTGCAGTTGGACCAGGAATAACGAAGAAAGAGGCATTTCCTTTCCTTATCCTAACATCCAGCATCTAAAAGATAGGATTTTCTTCTTATTTATTGTCTACATTCATACTGCAATATTCGTGTCTGTTTTTATTAAATATTACAATTCCCGCGAATGAACGATTATCTCTACTTGAACAAATCTCAATGAATCTTTATAACTATAATAACCGCATGCATATTTATTTATTACAAACCGCTACACCACAAGGTTTTACGAACTTATTTATCGGGCTGGACACAAATCTAACGGAAAAGTGGGAAGAAAGAAGTAAACCACTTCTTGAGATGAAAATAAGAATGCTAAAGATTTGTGATCTTATTATAAAATTAATATCTCAGTAAACTAATGAAAATTTATGCATTGTTTTATGTACATTTTTAACCGTTAATAATTCAGTTTACTTGGTTCATTTGCAAAACCTCTAAAAACAATGTTGGGACGTATGTTAGTAATATGTGAGACGCCTTTTTTGGAATAGAGTATGAATTATTTTTAAAGCCCGGGGTACACTGTGGGGAAACATTATTCCAAGTAAGAAATCGCAGTTCAAGTCCGTAGATAAGAACGTGCCCGATAATATTAAGAGAGGATTATTAATATTCAAATACGGCAATACGCTCTAATCTGGATACAAATATAAAACCGTGATTTATCTTAAAAATTATTTAACCATTTTTATATCCTTAGAAAAATGAATAAAGCGACTAGTATCCTTGATAAATATCATACACCATCGTTGGTGGCGCGTAGCGAAATATAATAATACATATTTATATGATCATGCAAAATAAATTTTAATATGATAATAACTTCTTTGAGCTCGCGACTCTACTAGGACAAATGGATGAAGATGATGATGATATAAATTTACCAAAACAAACGAGATAACACAAAGTGTTCTTTTAGGCACTATACCGTCGTGCGGTGGTGGTGTGTGTACGTGCCATATGGCCGTTATATTTTATATGGAGTTAACAAATTTACGAGAGTTTACGATAACCGTATGCAGATTGTGTAAGAGAGATGACTCATCAATTGTGGGAGAGTAATAAGGCCATATGTATTTACTGTTATTTCTCTGGTTTAGATACTCTATATAATCTTTATATATAGTTTTTTCTATATAGTTTTTATAATCTACTTTATTTCACAATTTCTAATACTATATAAGCTATAATACTAAAAAACTTGAGAGAGTAACAAAAGCAGGGTTCACTTGCTCGGGGCGGGCGATGGAATGGCTTGTGGTCCGGGCTGGGCCATGGTACGTCCTATGTTATGTCCATCCATCGCATTCTTGTTCTGGTATTGTCAGTCATGACATCCGGCACAGTAGCCATATGAATAACTATTCCGTAAACTCACAAATAATATGGATGCACCGCCTTAATAAGAATATTATGATGTTACATCAGTCCTGATGATGGATCCCGTGATGGGACCCTAATGGGACCCTGCAATGGGCCTTTGATTTTTACACAACGAGGATGTTGCTTTTAATAATGATTTAGATACATGATTTTTGGAGGTGTAGAGCTATATATTTCCTTTCAAATCGCGAATTCAGTACATTTTAAATTAATAATCCTCGGTGACTCCATTCAAAATACATTTTGGATATTGCTGCCTTTGCTTTTACACCCTCATATACAAAATAACACCGTTACCGTGTCAGTCACGGTAAGATATGTACTGTCACAGACGCAGGAAATGATACAAAGAACTTTAAACAGAGCCCGTAAAATAATCTTCAACCTGGATCGTTACCCCAGAACCACTGACTTGTACAGGATCACCGGCATGCTTAACCTGGAGGATCTGATATATGTGGAAAAGATAAAAATGGTTTATAGAATAAAGAATAAGTTGTTGAAAACAAATATCATCCTTTGCCAGAACAGTGACGTGCATAGAAACACACGAGAACAAAAGAGTATATAAGAAGTAATATACCGAGGACTAATAGGGAGAGATATGGTTTCTTATACACTGCAATCGACTTCTATAATAGGATCCCCACTTCCATAAAGGAATTGAATAGTGTGGAACTTTTCAATGAACGGCTGAAGGGACTCGTGTTGGAGAGGAGATAACTGTTTGACAAGTCAATGTGGTTATATTTAATATGTATACCCATTTATTTTACTGTACTTCCTGTCCCCTTATACCAGCATACAATTGCTGTCATTAAAATAAAAAAATCACTTTACTTATACTGATCATCCGCGGTGACGCCTGCCGCCCGCTGCAGCCGACCGAGTGTAGGTCGCGGGCCTGGACCGGCCGGGTTTCTCGCGCCGTGTGCGTCGCGCCTAACGCAGGGTGTATTGTGAGGCGTGCCGGGCGGTTTGGAGCTTTTTGCCAGTGGCTTGTAGACTGACTGAATAATAAATTATTTGGGGTTCCGCTCCGGACAGACGGGGCAAGGGCTGTTAATCTTTCAGGCCGCTCTGTCTGTGTTAACGGCGACGCAACAATACGGAGGCTCACTCAAGTAGGGTGGTGGCAGAAAGGACGGCGGAGAAGACGCGGGGTGGGTAGAGAGAAATCTGCCGGGGTGATTTCTGACTACAGATATTTTTTTTTGCTCGTTGTTAGAATATATTTTTGCTAGAGAACACGGTTGTTGAATTTTTTCACAGAGGGATAATAAGTTATTAAAATATATTATGGAAATCCCACAGAAACGAAGATATTTATATGGAAGCGCATACGGTAATCGTTTCCTCTAAAATATTTAACAAATAATTTAGCAAATGTAGTATGCAATAAAAATGTCTTCAAAATTGAAACTGTTTTTATATTATTTAGGTACCGACTTGTTTATTTATTGAATAAAATCGTGTTTTTCTTTATTATTTTATATGATTATCCCTTAGAGAAGATCCCTTAGATGTAGGTATATGTTGCAAATCCATTTGTGATAGAGTAAAGAATGAAGATATTAGGAATGAATGTAAAGCTGATCGTAGCATAATTTATAGAATTAAAACAGGGTCGCTCAGGTGGTTTGGGTATGTTGAGAGAATGAATGAGGAAAGAATGGTTAGGAAGATATATAATGCAAGTGTTGACGGCGCCAGAAAAAGACGGCGACCACGGAAGACGCGGCAGGACCAGATTAACCAGATACTCTAAGATGTGTCCCGTTAGAAGCCTCAACAACCGTCGAGCTTGCATGTATGAATGTGAATGAGGTGAGAGTTGTATGTCAGGACACAAGGTAATGGCGCTCTATCCTCTCTGCCTACCCCCACAAGAAAACAGCGTGATGGTAAGTTAGTAAGTTAGTTAGATGAGTAAGAACTCGCCAATTTATATTTTAATTATTGATAATTTTGAGTGAAGAAATGTTTGGAACACACATGATATTTGTAATTTTATATATTGTTTTGAAAAAAATAAATGTTCAGAAGGTATAAAAAGAAAAATTCTCAGAAAAGCGGGAGAATTTTAGTAATTTTTCATACGTATCTTCGTGCCAGTTTTTTAATCTTTATTCCTTTTGTTCGCTATTTTTGAAGAATTTTCCCTTTGGTCGCCCAATTTATATTTCCATTTCGTGTTTTACTAATCCTTATTTCGAACGATAAAAGGATCGGTCTATTAAATTCATCGGCAAAGGTGGAGTTTAAAATCGTCGTATTTTATTTTCGATTTGCCGGTGGTTCCAGCCAGGATCCGGAAAGAGATTTAAGAGTCGTATAGACATCAGTCACTTTTCCCGGGGCTGGAACGAACAGTATTTATAGGGTGGAACAGGTCTTTACAGATAGAATATATGTGGGGTAGGTATTAAAAAAAAGGCACAATATTAAAAAAATAAAACAATATTTTAAATGCAGTCACTAAAGATTACTAATTCAAAATGTACTGAAATATAGATTCTATGTATCTATCGCTTCCAAAATCATCCTGCCATCATTATCCCATAAATGTATAGGCTGTGTTTCTTATAAAATCTCAAATTCCGTATATCGTAAAATAGTAATCCTCGATGACTGCATTAATTTTTTTTTGGATATTGCTGTCTTTGCTTTTATATATACAATTTACAAGTATTTGATAATGTATAGATGTTCTTACGGTGGAATTGGTGCCAGCCGTACGATAGGTCGCAAGCCCTATGAACACAAAATTACCTCCATACCTACACTCCCATATACAAATAGCCTCGTCTCTGTGAGACACCTATAATGTTTCTTGATTATTGATGTCCCTCTGAGGATAAAATTCAGTATTGTGTTCTTGAAAAATTCATACTCAAAATATTCTGAATCACTGTCTTTATTAACAACGGCGTTATTTTCACCAAGTTTCTATAAATCTCACATTATTTAATTAAATGAAGCTTAGGTGATTAACCCAGATCTGTATAAACTATTTATATGAAAATGTTCAGTGTTACAAGGCTTTGGAATGTTCTCCCTGGGTCTGACTAATATTACCACCGACTTTGTTATTTACTCCCATACTATTCTAAAGCTGAAGCCTGAAATACTGTTCTATGTCTATGGTGGGAGGGTGGAAAAATAAAACCATTTATCCGCAGTAATATATATGCGGAAAAGCTAATTGCGAGAAATCTTCGAACAAATAAAGCAGTTAATCTACTAAACATTTAATTTTAATATTACTTTGGAACGCTTAAGTATTTAGTTAGAGCATTGCTGATTGTGGACAACTAATTTCATTCAAATAATGTAGGAAAGGTTGTTTGTCTGTAAGGATATTTTTTTATATTTAAAATAGTAAAATAAAATAAGTTTGCTTTTGCATTTATATAAATTGAGAACAAAGATTATGACGAATCGACTAACGCTGAAATTTGATCACTATCAACCCGTAGACCGAGCCGGCTTCCGCAAAAGTTTTGGAACCAGAGACCATATTCAAACTCTGAGATTGCTCATAGAGATAACAATATACCTATACACTTAGATTTTATTGACTATCAAAAAGCATTTGACTCAGTTGAAAGCAATCATCGAAGCACTCCAACACGTGAGATTAGACTCTAGATATATACGATTAGTAAATTATATACATGAAAATGCAACTATGAGTGTTATAATTGAAGACGACACCAGAACTGAAAAAATAAAAATAGAAAAAGTTCCCGACAAGGTGACACAATCTCGCCTAAACCCTTCACGTTGGCCTTAGAAGATGTATTTAAGACCCTGAATTGGGATAACAAAGGTGTGAAGATAGATGGCACATATTTAAGTGACCTGAGATTTGCTGAGGACATAGTAGTTGTGAGTAAAAATATCATAGAACTAAGTATAATGATAAAAGAACTACACGAGGCTTCGAGGAAAGTTGGTCTTAAGATGAATATAAAGAAAACAAAAATTTTGAGTCCAGAGAACAAAATCATCACTATCAATAATAATAATAATATTGAAATAGTAGATGAATATATATATAGGTACCTAGGACATAAGATAAAAATGGACAGAGAGAACCAAACAGCAGAATTGCCAAAACGAATAGGAATGAGCTGGGCTGCTTTTGGCAAACTCAAACATATATTCGAGAACAAAGAGATCCCAATTAGCCTAAAATAAAAGCCTTTGAATCATGCATACTGCCAGTGATGACGTATGGAGTGGAGACTATGGCCCTTACAAAGAAAAGTGTAAAATAGCTCAAATGCACGAAACGATTCATGGAGAGAGATCCATGCTTGGGGTAAGCCTAAGAAATTAGAAGAATTATTGTTAAGAATTATAGTCATTATTAGAAATGATGAAATTAGGCGCAGAACTATGAATCGTATAGCGAAGCTAAAATGGTAATATGCAGGATATTTTGCAGTTCAGGATGCTATAAGATGCCCTCCCAAAGTTCTAAAATGGAGAACTTGGGAGAATAAAAGAGGCATCGGAAGACCTCAAAAGAGATGGGCCGACGATATAGCCGCTGTGGGGAGAAAGAAATTAGCAAACAACAAGGAAGGATGGAAGGGTATGGAAGAGGCCTATATTCAGCAGTGGAGAGACGAAGGCTGGAGAAGAAGAAGAAGAAGAAGAAAATAGTCAAATATTCATTGTTTTTTATCGGTTTTCTAAGCACCACGTGCTGATATCTAAATATTTAAACATCCAGTATCAGAAAATTGTTCTGGCCAAAATGGAACAGCAGTTGGGCTCAATGCAGTGAGCATACTTTAGTTTTCTCTGCAGTCCGATAAAATTTCTCTCAATATAAAATAGATGTACCTAATACTGGGCGACCTACAAAATGCATGCAATGCATCTAATAAATATAAACCTATTAAGTTTCCCCTATGAAAAATAATTACTCTTCAAAAATAATTGTAAATCATTCAGAAAATAATTATTTTTAATATCTTAGTTTATTTAAAAAAATAAAGTTGATCTCTAATGAAAATATAAACATGAAGTACATGAGGGGTATAAGAGGAAGGGCAGTAGTATTATAATATCAGGTAAGTGTAAAATTATATACATTAATTTTTTGTCACGAGATTCTAAACCGATTAAAATTGTACACAATCGAGGATTTCTGAAACAGTCCGCGTGATTGTAAATGTGTTAGAAAGAAAGGATCTTGAAGATAATTCAGAACGTTCGCCAAGGATTATACCAGAACATTCGATTACATCGCTACACAAATAGTCTTATTAGAACATTTGGCGAAAACATGTAAGCCAAACCAGCGAATCAGACATCCTGCCTGCGTGTGGGGAGTGTTCTAGTAGTGAATCAATGCAATAGAAACGGCGTTGTAAAGTATTTCGCAGTCAATTGACTGATTTTCGTGTGACCATTAGTGCAAATTACGATTTAGTGTTACATTTAAGTTTGTCTCCAGTGACTTTGTGTAACTATGAAATAAAATTTGAGTTTAATTTTTGAATTTCATCTCCTGCCGTCGCGAAGCCGTGACATAATGATAAAATGTGTGCAATAAGCAAATCGTTCGTTTAAAATTTGGCTTCTCTTTCTACTCCCTTTCTTTTAACTCGTAGCGTCTGCTTGCTTGCTTGTCTGACGAAAAAACTTTGGATCGATTTTTAACCCTTTTCCCGCGATCCAATCGATCTTAAACTTTGCAAGCAGACTCGTGGCGACGATAAAAATGATCTAACAAATTTTCGTTAAAAAAAAAAAATAAATATAGTATAATTTTGGATTTTTCGAAATTTTAATGTTTTTTTCAAATTGGAATCAATACAAATGAGTAATTAGCCCGACGCGTTACAGGCACGAAACCTGATTCAATGAGAAAGGGAGTATAATAAAAACTTGTTTTTTATGGGTTAGTTTTTAAATTAATACAAACTCCTGCAATTTAAAAATTATATTTGCTGTTTAATTATGGCCACCCATTATTTATACAAAATCTCATTTACATTGAAGTTATGAATTTTGCAGTGAGTACCTGCGTAACCTGGAAACTATTGAATTTTCGACATGCTGTTGGTGGGGCGGACGGGCCGATGAGTTTACAGGTTTCAAAAATACATTGTAATGTTTTTCGAAAAGCGATACCGTGTTTGCCTTCTTTTTTGTGAAAATTTTGCCGAAAATAGCGCAGCCTGGGAAATTTTACATTTGCTACCTTCTCGTTTTTAAAACGATCAGAAAGTTGTATCGTCAACGTGCAAGAGCTACTTATATATTAAAAAATAAACATACAGTATACATACAGCATCAATATCCTGTGCATTTTTCAAACAGAGTAAATCATTTTTTTTAAATTAAAAAATGGGACGGCACGTCCGAATGATTTGGAGTAAATTTTATATGGATGTTTTATTAACCAATTAACTGTTCTGGAAAACGTCTTGTCTAACTAAGTTTGACAATACTACGAGTAGCATATGAATTATCAACCTAAATATAAAGGATTGATATTTCGAAAAGTTTTTATTTTCGCCCTATAAAGGGTTAAGTATTGTAAACAAAATAAAAATTTTAATCTCCAAGAGACCTATAACTAGATCTGATGAGTTTCCTACCATTAACTTTAAAAAATGCGTCAATTCTCATTATTTGTTACATTCTGGATGAAGGCCTCCCCGAGTTTCTCACACTTTTCTCTATCCATCCTTATTCGTTGTGATGTCCAGCGGATTTCTCTTCATTCCCCGCGGGTACAAGTGGATGACTGCTTTCCTCCAGCGACTGTCTATTCTTATAATTTATTTTATCTATTTGTCTTCATTAAGTAAGAACTTACTAATTAACATGCTGCTTCTCCACAAGGATAGGGATAGACGGTAGTGATATACGACTAGGATAGAACGCCATCTTCTTTTTTTTCGATTATTTTATTATATATATTAATATATATATATATATATATATATAGATATATATATTATAAAAATAATCGTATGTATATTATTTTATATACATACCTTACATCAGAGGTCTTACTGACAAAATCAGCCGGGTGTTGTTGAAATTAAATATAAAAACAGTTTTCAGCCCCCATAGTTCGATCTCACGTATGTTAGGTAGTGTGAAAGATAACAAACCGTTCGAGTCTTAAGGTGCATACAGAGTGCCATGCGATTGTGGAGCGTTCTACATGGTTCAAACTAAACTCAATATCGCTACACGATTGAAGGAACATATTGGAGCAATTAAAAACTACAACTCCAATCTGCGAACATGCATATGTCAGATTTGACAAGGCAAAAATTTTATCAACAGATCTGCACCTTATACCCAGATTATATTATACTATATATTGAAATATGCAAACATCCCGATTTCAATAGAGATGACAGTTACAAACTATCAAGTATTTGGCGCCCTGTTCTTACGACATTGATTTAACCCTTGAGAGACGTCGCAGTAAAGTCCGCCGACGTAACTAGTACATATTGCACACTGGCGACCTCTATTATAGAAGAAGTGAACATTCCACAACAAAGTGCCTATAATTTACGCCCTCGAAATAAGTAATCAGTCCACCCTCTACCTCCGCAGATAAAGGTCATTCTCCTGATGACGTTGAATAAGAATTCAACGAAACGTCGAGAATCGTTTCTCGGAAAAACATATGGTTAGTGTAAAATATCCGCAACCAGTTAAATATTTGTTCCTATTTAAAAATATTAATAATGTATTTGATTAAACAATTTGAAGAACGTTTTTATCGTTTCTTCTTTTTATGTTTGGATCGTAAATATCGTAAACTAATAAATTAAAAATCAATGTATACTAGAAAGCCAAGCAGAGGCCACTCTGATCATCCTGTTTTTTTATTCAATTTTCCTCTTGCCGCTCGGTGAAACTACTCGTTCCAAGCAAACTTTCGCATACAATCTTGTGCAGAATGTCGCTGGGGTGTCGACTGGTGAATAAGTTAGTACCGAGATTCATAGATGGCGTTCTTAGAAAGTTTATTGAAAGGGTAAGACGATGAATACCAAAATAATGCTCTGGACTTTTAGAACCCGGAAAAAATGAAGCAAGACGTGTAATGTTTTTTCCAGATGGTTAATATTTTTTAACAGAAGAAACGCGCTCTGAATTGGCACGACGCCTTCATCAGCTTAGCAACGGTACGAATGCTAAACTTTTTGAGAAATAGTTCAACGCTATCTCTCAATTATTAAAGTAAATACAAGATTCTTTTTTTACATCATTCTAGTAGACTAAGAGCACGCGACCGCCATATTTACATTGTAGTAGCAAACCTGAAATATACTCTGTAGATGTACATTATATTTTGGATATTATGACATTTGAGTTCCGGGTATTTTGCAGATAACAGATAATACAGATACAAAAAATGTGTTAGTAAAACCTAAAAATAACAAAAGGGACAATACTATACACTCATATTTATCATTGCCAGACGATTTATGTGGGTCGCTTTTTACGCTAGACGCTTTAAAGCTCAAAACATTATCATTTTATTAACGTTATAGTAATAAATCTAAATTTTATATATTTTATATAAAACCCCACTATTTCACAATCTTACATTCTATTTTAATGTTTTACGTACATTTTTTTGCACCTAAATTCACTGTTTTCTGCAAAATCCCCCTAACCCTTATGTCATAACATTGACGGCATATTTTTTAATATATTATTGATTTTCTTAAATTTTTTAAAAGTTTATAAAAATAATCAAGATATACGCACTTACCCCGAATACGGAGTAAGTATATATACCGTGATAGAATATTAGGAAAATGCATGAAAAATCAATTACAAAGCGATATTGTCGAAAAATTATATGAAGTTATATTAAGAAATAGTTAATATATTATACATAAAAATTTTGAAACCGTATATTTAATCTGGTAAACTGTACGATCACTTTGAATTTCATATATTTATTTTTTTACGCTACACTTTCCCCAACTCACCTTAAGTACATCTTATTTTAAAGTACTGAATGCAAGTGGCTGGTATAATATAATTACTCCTAAATAAGATTCAAATCATGGTCCACTCTAAAAGACAAAAATTGCATTGTCAAAGCTGGATACAGTTTGGAATACAGATCCATTAACTTAACCACAAAAATGCGTCTCGTTAAGTAAGAGTACGCGGGAGAAGGAAACATGTCGCTTTGAAATAGTTTTGATGACGTATCCTTAGAATTCCTGAGATAGCAATGCACATTATTAACTCCTTACTTGAGTAGCTTGTTCGTGTAGTACTTTTGGCTTCCGCCTGTAGTCAGTGGTTCGAGTCCCTTTCCAGGACATCAGCAAGTTAACTCTATTTTCATAGCACAAAAGTTTAGCCTAATTTGAAAATTGTAAGAATATTGTTTGTGACACGTATTCCGTGTTCGAATAACTATTGAAAATTATGAAAAGTATAAAATATGCACTTATAGATGAACTTAACTAGTTCTTTTGTAGAGGGGGATAGGACTCGACGGGAGCAAAATAATATCCTTCCTTGCGCATGCGTCTTGGACACATTTTTTCTTGCATAATCTGTCTCGTCATATTGCAGTTAAAAGTATTTATTTTTGCGAAATTAAATTTCATAGTAAATCCCTATTTCTTACAATTGACGTATTTATAAAAAAAATGTTCCATAAAAACGTCTGCTTGTAATAAAGCGAGACTTACTTACTAAAATATTATACTTTTTAAAAATATTTAAGGCAAACGTACTGGCACCGAACGTGATGCTAAATTACGGACAAGAAATTTTCTAGACATTTATTCATTTATTTTTTTTTTTTTTTTTTTTCGAATTGAAGCCTTACAATGCATGAAAATGTTTTACAAAGAAAAGCATTGAAACATTTGAATAATATATGTTCCATACATCTATTAATTGCTTACAATAATATCTATAACACTACTTAAAGGTGATGCGTTTAGTGTGTATGACAGTATGTGTATATATGTGTGTGTGTATGTATGTGTGTGGCTACGTGTGCATTGTATGTTGGTATTAAGCCTATGAATTCATTATTATAAATTTTTGCTTAAGAATATACTTTGTGTCTGCGAATGAGTCTATGCCAAGAGAATAATCGTTGTACATGTCTATTTTGGTAGTCTGTGGTTGCAGCCAAGGATTCGAGATAATGACTAGAAAAATCTGATTCATCTCGATGAACTGATCAGCCGATACAGGCTATCTTGTTGAATTGACTAGCTGCACAGAACGCGGGCAGAAAATTGTTGAAGATCTTCAAGATATTAAAAGTAGATTAAACAGTAGATTAAAAGTTAGAAAAATAAATACGCGTAAACCGTCGAATGGTTGAAGATGGAATAGGGAACTAGCGCCGGCTCGTTCTTCGATACAATCGCACACCTGACTTTTTATTGGTCCACCCAATATAGAGACCCCAGATTACCATAGAACTTTCATTTTCATTGTACCTATGCATATGCAAATGACGAACGAAGTAAATATATTTTTACAAAATGTTTTAAAATTAATCTGAACCATAGATACAATTTAGTTCCAGGTAACTAATGAAATGAGAACCAGGCCTGTACGAGATATACCTATTTTGCTTACATTTATTTATTCCCTCCCTTTCTTATATTTTATTTTCCAGCCCCTATTCGCCGCGCTAACGATTTCGCTGAATTTAACTTCTTCTCGTTATTGGAAAAGAATATTACTCGCAATGGGGGAAAGTTGGTAATTCTTATACGGGAAATTGTACAAAATCTCAACGCAAAGCGGCAGTCCAAAATAATAATAATGTATTAAATTTATATTCCTAATTCTGGAAATATGTCCAAATAAATTACCGGCGAACAGAACTAAGAGGAAATAATTATATTATTTCGTTTTACTTCAGAATAAAGTATTCGTTTAATAGAGTCGTGAAAATCCAATATTGGAAATTTATTTGACGACGTAAAAGATTCATTTAGTTTTTCTTTATCCTCATTTAATATTATATATTTTATAGTTGGTGTTCATTTTTTATTTTATATTGGCTGTACCCGGCCACGCGTTGCTGTGGCTCAGTCTGGTATCTGGTATTTAGTATAGCGTGTGTTGCTTTTACGTCCTACGAACTTTTACGTTTAAAAAAAGTGTGTTTTTACCTGTCACACGTATGACATCTATATAATAGTATAGAAAAACGTGCGCATATTCAATTGCAACGTTATGTCAAAAGTTCAAGTCAATCGACCGACTACTGTTTGATTGCGAGCACAAACATGCGTGGGCTCCTACTTCACCAGGTTGGAGTAAAAATATATGGATGACTTTGAACATTAATAACCTACTGAGATTTAGGCCATTTAGGCCGCTTCTTTAGATTCATGGAAAGTACTTTATAGTTGTGAATCAAGTTAATAAAACATGAATATAATTATGGTAGCTCAATGCCCAAGATTAAATATTTTACCAGCCAAATTATTTTAAGATATTCTTAAAAGTTACGATTGTTACAAGGTAAATAACGCGTAGGCCAGAGAAAAACTAAAACACGAAAGCGTGCGATCGCGACGGTACAAGGGAACGGAATCAGCACGTCGTGACTGTCCTGTCCCGTGGTCCGTCTATTTTCCATATAGTTTAGTGTTGCCAGGCTCCGGAAAAATCTCATCGAACACCGCATTCCATGGTAATTCAAATACGTCTTATATAAGCTTTGTGGATTCCCGCTTATCGATTCGTTTGATCGTTAAAAATGTCATAAACTTAATTTTAAACATTTCGAAAATCGGCGATTGACAGCCATGATATATCTTTCATTTTCAAAGTGTCAAAAATGAACGATATTTTATAATTGAAAAACTATTAAAATACCGTTTTTAATATAGGTTGAGAATAAAAGAGGTTACATATTAATTCAAATTATAGTTCAAAGAAAATTCATACTTCACGTAGATGGAATATGTCAGCCCCTTCCAAATTTGTCTACAAAGTTTCTTTTCAAATTTGTCCACAAAGAAAGCTAGTAAGAGGTAGTTTAAGTGACTCGTCAGCATATACCTGTCTCCACCTGCTACACTGTTTTAAGTATAAAATTCAAAATCGAGTTCACATAATTCCATTTTATACAGTTTTATGAAACTTAAAAGGTGACTTTGATGTATGTACATATTTTTAATATTAATAAAAATAATTATTTTACAATTATCGCAGTAAGTGATATATAATTACTCCCTTTATATTAACTCCTGGCGTCTGCTTGCTTGCTTGCCGTCGAAAAAACTTTGGATCGATTTTTGACCCTTTTCGAATTTCCGAATTTCGAAAATCTAAATTGACTGACTAAGGTTTTTAGAATTTAATCTTAAAGCATGAAGTGTCTTATCAAAGCTCAAAACATCTGACATTTTAGAAATGTATTAAATTACTGTAAGTTTAGTGTTATGTTATATGTTTTAATTTGTCTTTAATTGTTGTTATATTTTACAAAGAAAGGGAGTTTAATAAAAACTTGGTTTTTATGGCTTAGTTTTTTTTCTTATGAAGAGTAGGGTGAGCGAGTTTTGCGCGTAGGGTGATTAAACTATCCTTTAATACATATTTCATCCTTATCGGACTTAACTTTCATAATTCAGGCGTGACTACAACGGGCGTGGCAGAAGCATTCTCAATAAATCTTTTATCTGTCCTACTCATTTTCACTGATTCCGGCCCGAAAGGACCAAACATGAATCAGAAGCAAATCGCCGAAATCAGGCAGAAATGCGGGTAAATTGGAAAGGATTAAAGAAGGGATACGTAAGAGTAAAACGGGAACAGTCAATGGACTGTATATGAGGATGGGAGGGAAAAGGAAGCTCGATTAACCTGCCGCAGTGTCCCTTTTTGCTCCCTTTATATTAATTAACTCGTGGCGTCTGCTTGCTTGACGAAAAAACTTTGGATCGATTTTTAACCCTTTTCCCGTGGTCCAATCGAGCTGAAACTTTGCATGCAGACTCGTGGCAACAATCAAGAATTGATGAAGATAAAAAAATTAATACAATTTTCGATTTTTCAAATTTTTAATGGTTTTTTCATACAACTTACTAAGTAAGTAAAATATTTCAATGCGTCTGGTAGCCACGTATAATTTTGGATTTTTGGAATTTTTTTATTACTCCCTTTCGTAGCGTCGCTCGACCGAAGCCCAACGCGTAGGTTAAACGTCAAACCAGTTTTCACTAGTAAATGAGAAAGGGAGTGTAACAAAAACTTGGTTTTTATGGGTTACTTTTTTCTCGATTAACCAGACGATGATCGAACTCCAACAATTCTGTGGAAACTTGTAAGATGGTCTCTATACTGTTCAATAATCATGTGTGATCTGATTTTTATATACACTGTTAGTTTCCCATGAATAAATAAAATAAAATAAAATAAAATAAGAAGCAGCACACTCTATACCACACTTATACACCCGATAGTGCGGAAATATTTATCCGGAGGTGGTGAACGATCAAAAATGTCTTATCAGTCAAACTGTCAAATGTGAACTGATTGGAAAGATAGATTGGATAAGTAGGAGGAGGGGAAGGTGGGGGGTAGGGTTGTGATATAAATTCCAATAACAAAATATTTTATTCGTGGATATCGTCACTTGGAAGCATGTATCCACATCACATTAGTGAATACTGAACAGTCACTTTTAACATCCACCTGCGTCATATTTTCTATTTCTGAGATATGAGCGTAAAAGTTCTGCCCTTTTTTGTGACGATCAGATATTTACACTCGTATTCGCGAAAAATAAAACAAAAATCCCCTCAATGTTGCCTTTATTTATTTTATGCACGAGTATTTTATACGGGTAAAAAGTATTGAAAAAACAAAGTGAGTTATTTTAAACTCAACTATTTATAAAATACCTGGTAAAATATTGTTATAAATAATTTGAGAGGTTGTTCATAATTGGGTGCTTCTCATTTAAAAATGCTATCAATTTACGAAATATCAAATTGATTTTTGATCGGTAATATGATCATCTATTTTGGTAATATATGTACATATGTATAAGGTATTTTTTTAGAGGCGGAGAACTTAAAATTGAAATAAAGTACTTTTTTTAATATACATGAAATAAGCTTTATGTTACAGATGATGTTATGGCAATAATATTTTTGACAATGGCTTGTAGATTATCACCTATTTAAATACGGCATAGCCATCTACACAACCATTTAAACAAAAGTGATATAGATTTATTGACATAGCCAATTAACCAAAAGCGTACTTCATCACTGAACACATTTTTGTGAAAATTGGACCTCCACATTATGCCATGTACGCGCCAGCCACAGTGACTAAATGCACAAAATCATACTTAGATATAAATGCCATTAATTATATGTCAAATAAAACTATATTCATGGATTTTAAAAACATTTTTCTGTGTTTTATTTCAACTTAAAGTTCTCCGCCTCTAAAAAAACACCCTGTGTATAGGAATAGCTGACTGTACCATCATCAATGCAAAAACGGTTTTGATGTAGGCACATTATTTTTACATACATTAACCCACTCGAATACTAGAATTCCACGCTGCGGTTTGTAAGCACAAATGAATATAAAATTAATATTATTTTGAAAATTTGAAGCACTAACTTTGTGGTCGAACATGTATTTATTTCATATGAAATAATTTTGTGTGTTTAATACGCGAATATTCGTTGTATTGATTAACGCCAACTGGGGCGTGAAAATTAACTGGAAATTGGCATTATCCGTATATCCCATGTTAAACCTGGAATTTCATATCGGTTCAGCGGTATTCATGAATGTGTAAAAAAGTGAGCATTGTGGCATTATACCAAAAACCAAAAATTAATAAAAACAAAATTGTAATATTTATATTTATTTTACACAAAGATTTCTTATAATGTCGTTCGCAACGTTTTAGATATAAAATAAATTGGCTACTTTCAAATGCTATTAATTAGAACAAAGGATGGTGGTTAACGCATTCATTGATTTATAGATCTATTTAATATATAATTAATATCTAATGGTCAGAATAAACTTGATTCTTTTGTTAAGAATTAATATAAACACATATTTAAAACATACTTACCCCATAGATTATGGTGTCACTATTTAAGTAATTTATGAAATTTCAGTGAAGAAATCTTGAATGACTCAATATATAGTGCAGCTGGACTTCAAAGGATATCAAAAAGCATTTTTCAAAATAAAAAATCAGGGGATGAGTAATATTCTTAAAAGTACTGTTAGCATGACAAGTGATTTTTGCGATGCTTAGTCTCGGGTCCCCAACGCACGCGCGCGCATTGTATTATGCCAGATAAAATTCCGTATAAGCGAACCACTCGACAATCCTGCTTTCTCTAAATATCGTCATTTATATCGTAGTTTAAAAATAGATTTATATATTATTATACATTAAAAGTGAAAAATTATTCACCAAAATTATATTTCTGAACTTGGTATTAATGGTTTGCTACATTTTGATAAACACACTCGTGCACCTCCTTCAGTAGCTTTTAACTATATTTGGTTCCTTCCTCTAATATTTTGTTTATCTTCTAGAACGCATATTGTACAAATGTCTTATGTTCTTTTTACCTTTAATATTTACCTCATATATTTTTATCATTCTCTTCTCGCTCATTCCTTTCTTATAGATAAATCATCGCACTGAGATGGTAAAAAACTAATTCACAACATGTAAATTGGAGTTTTGTTAATTATCTTAAGATTTTTGCAATTTTCTACTTGTTCTTCGACCCACTGATCTAGCTTCTAGTTGTCATTCTGAATATGTACATGTTCAAGCCAGCTCCTCAGCAATTCTATATGTGTATATTGTATATATTGTAACGATATAAAAAAATCCAGAAGCTCCTAGAATAGTCAAGAGGCTCTGCAAATAATCTAGAGCAGTCTGAAGTCTCTAAAAACTGGCGCGGGGTGGCAGCTATACATAACACACGACCGGGTGGTCAGAGTGTTCAAATTAACTGTTTAAAAAGTGAAAAGGTAGAGCGAAGAGAGCGTGATTAAGAACTACACCCGCTTGCTTTTTGAGGTAAAGGGCTTTCCTGACAAAGATAAAGTGTGATCTCATGACTGATGGGAACTTTGAAGGATGAATATAAATTTATAAGGTGAGGCCTTAATTCAATCACCCGTGGGTTTAAATACTTTCAACTATTGATGTCAAGTATTTAAAAATATTAATATGGACAAACTACACGGAGGATGTAGTAGGTCTATATTGCGTGTACGTTTTGGAAGAACACCGTAACTGGGTTAATTTACAAGCGGCTTAAAACATTTTTATGGCTCTCCATTATTATATATACTATTAATTGGCCAATTCCAAAATGGGTGTCGGTAATAAAGAGTTATAAAACTATATCCATTACGTTTTCGTTTTCTCGGTGACTTTTATGGAGCTGTAGTTTGGAACATGAAATGTGGTGTACCTCACTAATACGATTTAATAGAGAAGGTGATATATTAAGAGAAGGTAAGTTAAGACATTTATTTGTTTTCTCGTATTTACAAATTTATGATTTATCAGTAATTTGTGAAATGATCCAAATTATAAATAAATATCTTACCCGCGTGGCTTCGTATGCGTAAATTTTAAGTAACTTTTAGCCATATTTTGTCAATTTGTGTATTAACCTCACCACATAGATATATGTCATCGCGGACTTCTTTATAGAACTTATTGAGTTCTACAACTTCTCTACAGTAGTATTTAAATGTCTCTTACCGTTAAGGCAGCGTTTATAAAAAACGCATCGCTTAACCCTTTTTTCGTTGACCATAGTTGTTAAATAGGTCACCACGAAAATATAATATAATATATACCCTATGTCCACCCTGAAATTCCATTCTAAATATTGGTTAAAATATTTGGAATGGAATTGGTTCAAATTTTTGAAATCGGATGAGTAGTTTTGGAAATTACTCCTACATCCAAACTTTACGTCTTTATATAATAGTTTAGATGATAATTATAGTTATAATGATTATTCTTTCATATTACATCATATTCTTCTATGTAGACATTTTCAAATTGCCGTAGTTCTCTTCATCGAACTTTCTATTACTTCTTACTATTTTCTCGGTAGATTCTGCTTCTGCTCCATTCTAGCTACTGACCCATGGAATGCTTTTTGCCATATGTAATACCTTTTTAAATCTTTTTAATGCTTTGCAGACCATGAAACTCAATAACTGTAGCGAAACACGGCGCAAAAATCCGTGTTATGACCGCACTAGGAATCGAACTCAGAACTCTTGGTATGAGAAACTAGTGTCATGCTCATGATTTGTGATATGATTATAAAATAATCATTTATTTATTATTTAATTAATTAATTGGTTATGTTCAGTCGATAAAGAGTAAAAATTGTTTTTATTTTTTTGCGTTTATCTTAACATTCCAAAAAAAGAAAAAAACATTTCCAGCCAGTTTTCTGGAGTATTCTGGAATAAAAGACGATTCTGGCCGATTTTTTAGTTCTCATTGCAGGGTCCATCATCAGTGCTGATGTATTATTAATAAACTCAAACGGAATTTCGAAACGTCAGGCAGAAATGTTGTATATCCACCAGAGTATCTTTGAAATCTCTAACGAAAAGATCCTTTATAAAAGTGAAAACCAATTTACAAAACATAATCCAGATGAGATTAAAATTATTTCAGCCCTTTAAGAAGTTACAAGTTTCAGGAAATTAAACTTAATTATAAAAAGCATGAGTGGGAGAAATTCAATATATACTCAACAATATAAGTTCATATTTTCAAATATTGACATAAATTATGAAATAAAAATGGCACTAATAATGTCAAAAGTGTGATCAACTAATCATATTTCACAATATTGCAATATTGTGTTAGCATTGGTAGCATTATTAAAAAAAATTGATGAAGCATTGTTCTGATACCGATATTTCGAAATGCTGGGGTTCGGATTAATCATTTGCATCAGACCATTATAAAATACGTTTTATAATGGTCTGATGCAAATGTATATTCGAAATATACATTTAACATAATATTAAGTACCTGAATCATGTATTTATTTCCAAAGGTTTATTTGAAAAGTTATATTCGATGGAAATTAAAAGTAAAATAATCGCTAGTTCCGCCATTAATAAGTTTCTGTTGTTCTCAGGAACTTTTCATGAATTATAAATACATCTCTTTCTTCGTGACATTTCGGTTTATAAGAATTTAGCATTTTTTAAGAAATTCCAGAATGATAGGTTATGCCCAGAAGGATAACACTCTATATGTTACGAATAGAATACACTCTACATATTAAAAATATCTAAATTATCGAAAAAGCTTATATATTAAAATTTCCAGATAATCTCGGAAAGAAAATAAGGAGGAAGTTGGAAAACTTCTGCTAAATTTCAATATTGTTGTTGTTAAAATATATTATTCCAGGAAAAATTAATTTCAAAATTTCCAATCTGAATACGTCACAGCGAAACTTCCTATCACTACTGAAAATATAATTTGAGCAGAGAAAATATCTGTATTTATAAATAGTTTTAATTGAAACTCTATTTCGGTATAATCAAACATAAAACGATCAATATATTATTTACATTTACACACTATTTCTGTCACAAAAAATAGAAGCATTTGAAGTCAGAAGGATTTGGGATTACCAAAAGTAAGTTTAAGTCAACCAATGTGGTTGACTATGTGGTTTTATGTATCTCTCATCATCTTATCTAGTGAAGTTCTGTTGCTCTGCACGGTGTTGCACGGTGTTGAAACGTGTATCCTGATATTGAAAGAAAGAGACATGCTTGGTACCCAAAAAATTTGGTTTTTTGAAACAGGGAAGACATTTTGTGTAAACAAAATTATTTTAATATTGTGGTAAAATTTATTTTTATTTTATAAACGTTTCTGCAACAAGAAATATTTATGATAATAAAACGCGTACCCCAAATGGTAAGAAAGAGACAACTGACTAAGATGTCAGGTTAAAAAAATCCTGTTTTTGGGGTTTTCCTAATAATTGTGTCATACTTAGAGGGTATTGCTAGAAGAGATTGGGATAGCTTGGAGACTTAGAGACGAGAGAATAATAATAACAATAATTAAAATTGATAATTTATATAGCGCCATTTTCGTAAAAAAAATCACCTCAAGGGTTCGCAAATATTGTTTTCCTACACTAGTATTTAATTTAAGGCGGCACATTCACTGTAAATGCATATTTCGGCGTTCTTTTACGAAAATGTGGGTTTTTATTATTCATTAATATCAAAATAATAAGCAATAACTTAGATAGAATCTTTGTTATTATACAATAGTAATAAACTTGACATCATTTACAATTAATAAAATATAAGCATTAATCGACAGGCCGCGGCCAAAAAATCGTTCTTAGTGTCCTAGGCGGCGTTAATTTTTAATGAATATTTATATGTACGCATAATATGTTTTTTTATACGTATTACTATATTTCTTTGTTTAGAATCCGTACTAAGGAAATTAAGAAATATTCAATAGTAATAAAGTTATAATGTTTTAAATTTGCAAGAAATTTTTACGTTTTTTCTTGATTTTACGCTTTTTATTTATATAAAGAGATGATTTTAAACAGTATATTCTATTTATTTCCGTATTTCGAGACTTTACTCACATAATATTTTTTTTTAATAAAACAACTTAATTAATATTTAAAAATAAAAATTCCAAAGTATAAAATGCGTCAATAATTGACGCCGCTTATATAATTACGTCATGTGTTGAACTGACGTATAAACAATGGCCAAGATCGCGAATAATAGACGGAAAAAGTAGATCGTGCTATAGAAATATACCAAACAACCAGAAAGAGACAGATTGCTATAAAACACAGAAATAAGTAAAAATTTAATACACGTGTTTGGTGGTTTTTAAAACACAGCGCAAATATTTTCCAAAATTCCGAAACGTTCCAGAAAATGGAAGTACCTGTGTTTTGTATCCATTAATTAGCATTTTACTACAGTATTGACTCATTAGCACGTCCGTTGAATCCCCGCTGTATTCGAAACGCCACCGCAGCCTGTGTATTTTGCGCGAAAATTTTAATCAGTGTTTTCTTCTTGAGCGTTGGCTGTTGAAGCCCTGTGATTGGCCCGACACCGCAAACGGTTCTGGGAGGGGGGTCATCCCCCTCCCCCTAATTACTTTGTGAATTAATAAAACCATTTGAACTTGCGGCACTGCGCAACCCGCCTTCAAATTATGGCCTGCTTTTATATGACAACAATAACAGTAATGGAACATAGAATACTTAATAGTTATAAATCTGGGTTTAAATTTAACTTGAATCTGTCGGGGAGCAGTTTACTCAAATCGAGCTTAATCCAATATTCACGATAGTTTGATAATTAAACGAAACTAGGAAGACTTCAGTATATCGATAATCTAAGAAAGCGTATGATGGATATTAATAATCTATCAAACATAATATTTTCGTTGTCTATACGTCTATCTGTCCGTCCGTATGTATGTCTGTCTGTGTCCCCGTAACTTCGTGTAACGTCCGTTATTCCGTTCGAATTCACGGCTTAGAAAACGAGATAGGGCTGGAACCGCCGCGTTAGCAAACACAAAGGCGGCAACGATAGCGATATTGCTACCGCCGAGCCTACGTCACACGTCAAAAAATACAGAATCTATAGTACTTATTTCATAAAGATAATTTCCTTGCGACGGGGGCTGTGAATGGTTGTGTTTGCGGCCGTGCCCCCTCGCAAAGGTTTATACGACCCGAGGGAGGGAGCGTGGTCCTGCATTGTAGTTGAAAAAAAAAAAGTCAACCTGGAGACGATTGAGTACGACCGATATGGAAGCTTTTGCTCTTCCTGAACGGTCCTGGGTAAGCGGTGGGTACCATTCACAGTACTTATTTCATGTTTCGCCCGGCACAATCACCAGGGTTTAAAATAATACTTATAATTGCCTGCAGGGGAAATATCAAAAAAATGTTCAAATATCTTGATAAAAGTCGTTATTACTATTTCACGAGTGCGGGTAATAAATAATTAAATAATAATGATAATGATAATGATAATGATAATGATAATGATAATGATAATGATAATGATAATGATAATGATAATGATAATGATAATGATAATGATAATGATAATGATGATAATGATAATGATAATGATAATGATAATGATAATGATAATGATAATGATAATGATAATGATAATGATAATGATAATGATAATGATAATGATAATGATAATGATAATGATAATGATAATGATAATGATAATGATAATGATAATGATAATGATAAAGATAATGATAATGATAATGATAATGATAATGATAATGATAATGATAATGATAATGATAATGATAATGATAATGATAATGATAATGATAATGATAATGATAATGATAATGATAATGATAATGATAATGATAATGATAATGATAATGATAATGATAATTGGATAACTTATATAGCGCCGTTTTCGTAAATACTCACCTTAACACTTATTTTTTAGGAACCGGTATGTTAAAGTGGCATCATTTTGACGTGATATTGACGGGATAAATGTCGTGATATTAAAATCTTTACAGAATAAAATCTATGTAGGTATACATGATTCTAGAAAATGTAAATTCCTATATATTTGTACGACATAAACTTATGTTCACTGATAGTGATTGTTGAACACCAGACCTTGGACTATCCTTCTTTAAGATGAAGTGAAACTGTTCTCATAGGCGTATCTGCCCAAGAAATCTAAAACTGGCACAAAGCAGAGATTAATTTTAGGAATAGCTTTGAAGTCAAGGATTACTAGAACTTTAGAATTTTGGATCACCCGCACACATACACCAACAGCTTTGTGCGTAGGTCATGAATTTTTTTAATGAATTCTCGATCAGAGTTTACCATGTAATTTTTCATTGTAATCTTTAAATTATTTTGTTCAAAAAGAGCTAAATGATTTTGTGGTGATATTATTAATATAATTAATAAAAATATACTTAGTTTTCATCACTTATTTATTGAAAACATCAATATGTTTCAGGGCCAGGATACTGGCGAAGGATATATTGAAAAAATCGAAGCATAGACAAAGAAAATGTATATGGGAAATTAATAAATAATTAAGTACTAACATGAAAACAAATTTAAAAGAGAACTATTTGTAAAATGACCTGGTTATTTATAATATTCTATTACCACAGTTCAAAAAACAACTTAAGACGCATTTATTTAGACAATCCTATAAAAACCTATAGAATCTTACCACAACAACACTAGCTAATGTGTTCCACTCCTAGTGTGCACTCCGCGAAAACACCTAATTCTTTCAGATACTCTCAACTATTATAGTATTATACATTAATTCTATTTCTTGCATGCCACCTAGTGAATAAGTAATAGTAGTAAATAAGTTATTTTTTAGCAGTAAGTTGTTTTGTAAGATAATTTTCTGTTTAAAGCGTCTTTGAGGTGAGTACTCGCGAAAACGGCGCTATGTAAGTTATCCAAATATTATTATTATTATTACTACTAACACTTATTCTTATTTCCATAATTTATAATTTATTCAACTGTTATCCAGTATAATTTTTATTTAAAATTTGTAAGCCCTTATTAATATGAAATGAATGATACATATCCAAAAATAAAAATAAGTGTGCCTAATCTCTTACATCATAAATTATTTTAATTGTCAATACGTCAATTTATGATTTTTAATTTGTTAGTATACATTGTATCCTGACGAAGAGACGATTGGCCCCGAAACATGTTGATATTTTCAATAAGTAAATGGTGAAAACAATGTATATTTTTGTTAATTTTATTAAAATTAAGTTATTATATGTAAAGTTTGTGACAGGTTTTTTCTTAGTTTACATTAACATTGTCTCCGAATAGAACCATCTGCTTAAAGGACGTTAGTTATCACTTTGGCAATCATTACATTATTCTATTTTTCAACCTTACGTTGTCATCTGTCAAAATAGATCCCTCTTCGAAACGACCCAGTATTGCTATCAAATACACGTAACATTTTAGTGGGGGGTAATTGTATTATGATCCTTCTGATGGAATTGCCTAAAACACGATTGACAAACGAGAATTCCGAGTTGTGTATTCCGGGGATTGGCCGTTATTAAGTCGTAAAGGGATCCCAGCCCACAATAAAGGACTTCAAAGTTTGGGAATACCCCCCCACATTACCGAACACCGTAACAGATTGGTTAATGCTCATTATTATGGCTGATCATTTAAAAAAATTATATTCCAATAACGTTTTAAGCTCCTCGAGTTTAACCTTTCATGTCACCATGCTTATTAACGTGCCGAAAACAGGTCATAATTTATTGCTCATTAAACTTCATTTCTTATCACTATTTAATATACACAAACATTAATTTAATTTTCTTATATAGGTATATACCTAAATATAATTTTAACAATGCTATTATATATATATTTTGTTACTATCCATGCATATGATTTTTTATACACATTACTTTACTTTCACTATTGCTTTTGTATTATACAATATATACTGTACTTATTATCCACATTTTATATTTATATACTCAATTAATTAATTAATTTTATATTTGTATAGTATTTTGTAGTATATCTTTATTATTTTTTGTTCTCACTACATTGTTCAGCTGCTCATCTCGGCACAGGTTCTTCCTAGTGAGATTAGCGGCTCCATCTCCTATGTCATGTAACAAGATGAAGATAAATAAATAAAATAAATAAATAATTTAAGTATGGTGTTATTTGGTTCTCTGTGTAGACTTTTTTGATCTATTTTGCCACGTGTCTCCGATTGCTCTGAATAATATTTGCAGTCTACCATCGGGGCAGATGTGAAACATTTTCCAATCCCTTAGAGTCTACGATATTCTGAGTATCTATTCTACATGCGGTTACTCCACCGAATTTACTGCTACTCTTTTTCTTCTTCCTTCATCTTTCCACTGATGGATAAAAGTCTCTTCAATACCCTTCCATCCTAAATTGTTGTTTGCTACTTGCCCTCTACAGCGGCTATATCGTCAGCCCATCTCTTTTTTTTTTTGCTAAAACAAGCCAGGAGGCCAATTACAGAAGCAAAATACATTACAAAACACCCAAGCTAGAGTAGATCACATTCCTTAAACTTATAGTAGATAATAGAACTAAATGTATGTACAAGGATGAATATAATAAATTATTCAAAGTATGCAAAATATTACCAATTGGCCGAAAAGTAAAATATAATATAATACTAGAAGAAATGGTAAATATATGAATATACCCACTGACACGCACCATAACTGTGCAACCAGATCGACAGGACGAACAATGAGAATACCAATCACTAACAACGTGTTGGCGAAAGAATAAGAGATTATATTGTGCCAAGAATCTTTAATAAAGTAGATAAAAATTCTTTGAATGATGCAAGACAAAAAAACCCCATTGGCTTCAAAAAATTACCAGCTAAAAGAATATATTATTAAAGCTATGTACCTAATCGTACATTAATTTATAATTACATATCATGTATCACTTGTAAAAAAACATGCAACACTCGATAATGACCTACTATCTTCATTATAAAATAAAAATTAATGTAAAATATTGAAGGAAACCGTGCCGTAAAACTGCTCTGCAGTTTGGCATATGTATTATGTAATAAATATCAAAAAAATTAATAAATATATAAAAAAAACATGTAATAAATATCAAAAAAATTAATAGATATATAAAAAAAAACATTAAATTGTGACCTGACCGGTCGAATCGAAATCGAACCCGGAACTCTCGGTTTGGGAAGCCAGTGTCATACCCACTGCGCTACGAGGGTCACTTTTGAGGTCTTGCAACGCCTCTTTTATTCTCCCAAAGGCTCCACTTTCGGTGTGTCCATCTTGTAGCATCCTGCCTTGCAACATGTCTTTCCCATTGCCATTTAAGCTTCGTTTCACGGTCCATTATGTCCACTACTGTAGTTCTGCGTCGAACTCCATAATTTCTTATTCTATCTCTTACAATTTTGTACTAAAAGTTCTTATGTCTGTAAATTCAAAAATGTATGTGGTGTTGTGAATGTTTTAAGTAATTGTAACATATGTTTTCGATATATCATATGTCGGTGTATCCGTTTTATTGGAGAATTTACGACATTATTTTTTCTATGAATACCTACAAAGAACACTTCGTGTTATCTCGTTTGTGTTGGTGTTGTGTTAACCATTTGAATTAGTTAACGGCAGTCCAATACACTTTTGATAGCTTTGAATAGAAATATTACGTCGCTCACAACTGCTTCAGATGAAATACGTTATTTATTAAGTAAGACAATCACAACTTATATTTTCTTCAGTTTAATCATTCTTTTGTTATTATTAATGGTTTACAAATTTTACATACAAACAATACAGGATTACAATTGGATGAAATATAAATTTTGGAAACAGGGAAAAAGTGTCTTCTACGTGTAGTTTTCTGGGACATTCTGCCGTATATATCTGACCTCTGGCCGACGTTTCGGATTCCCTTGCACAGACCGTACAAAGCAGCACTGACGATGGACAGATAGCCCAGAAAACTACAAGCAAAAGATTCTGAACGGTCTTGCAAACCTGAGAATGGTTTCAAGAAAAAGTCTTGTTAGTAAATTAAACATGTATATCCAGGTCTTTTTTGTAAATTGTTAGTTATCTTTTCAATGTGTTTTCATATTAGTACTTAGTTATTTATTCATCTCCCATATATTTATTTTTTACTTTGTTGAGGCGGGACATTCATTGCAAATGCATATTTCGGCGTTTTTTTATTACGAAAATGTGGGTTTTTATTATTCATTTATATCAGAATTAATATTCTAAACTGCAATATTTTAGGGCAATAACCTAGATAAAACTTTTATTATTTTATAAAAGTAATAAACTATACATTATTTACAATAATTAAGAAAGTATAAGCATTAATCGACAGGCCGCTACCAAAAAAATCGTTTTTAGTGTCTTAGGCGGCACAAAGTTTTAATGAATATAAGAACAAAAGTTCCATCTAAGTTATTGCCGTAAAAATGCAGTCTAAAATATACATTCTGATACAAATGAACCCACATTTTCGTAAAAAAATTCCGAAATATGCATTTGCAGTGAATGTCCAGCCCTAATGTGTATACTTCTACTCATATATTTAATTTGTATCCTGATCGTCCTGGCCACGAAACATGTTGGTATTTTTAACAAATTAGTGGTGTAAACGAAGTATATTCTTGTCAATTATATTTGTTAACTAGCTGTTCGTACCCGGCGTTGCACGGTTTTAGGATTTAGTTGAAAATAAATTTGTGGAGGGAAACAAAAATTTTGATATATATATCGTCGAAAATATATAAGGGGGAGGAGAATAGGTTAAAGGGGAGGGAGGAAATATAACCTTATATAGGTATAGGTTATATATAGGAAATGTTACCTGCCAAGTCCTAAGGAATAAGTTTCCAAATTTTGAGTCTGATCGGTAGAACGGTATAGATTTGCATCGAAAATATGTCAGGGGAGGGGAAGGGGTATGAGAATAGGGGGGAAATATCGCCTATGTCTTGCCGAGTCCTAAAGAATAAGTTTCCAAATTTTCGTTTTCTAAAGTTTCCGAAAGTCGAAAATATGTCAGGGGGCGGGGAAGGAGTATGAGAATAGGGGGGAAATGTTGCCTATGTTACCCGCCGGGTCCCAAAGCATAATTGTGCAAAATTTTAATCGAATCGGACAAACGGTGTGGATTTGTTTGGAGAACAGGCAGACAGACAGACAGACGGACAGACAGACATTGAGTTTTGTAGGTACTTACTTATTTACTTACCATCACGCCTTTTCCCCGAGGGGGTAGGCAGAGAGGATAGAGCGCCATACTCTTCTGTCCTGACATACAACTTTCGCTTCGTCTACATTCATACATCTTCGCATGCAAGCTCGACGGTTGTTCAGACTTCTAACAGGACCATCTTCCAGTATCTGGTTAATCTGGTCATGCCACGTCTTCCGTGGTCGCCCTCTTTTTCTGGCGCCGTCAACACTTGCATCATATATCTTTCTTACCATTCTTTCCTCATTCATTCGCTCAACATGCCCAAACCACCTGAGCGACCCTATTTTTATTCTCCGTATTATGAGTTTTGTAGGTATGGATTATACTTATATTTCCTGTTGGAATGGGAAAAGAGAATATTTGTACAGTTTTCGATTTGATTGCGTCTGCTGCCCCACTATCCTTCCTACTGGCTTGGAAGACGTTTTTATTTTCTCAAAGAATATTCAAATATCCTTTTTAACATTTTTACGTAATCATTATTTGGAATCTACGAAATTTCTAGAAATATTCAATAACCTTTTGACATTTTTCATTTATAAATCTTTTTATAAGTTATCTTTGAATACCTTAAGACCCCCCCCATCCTTGGCCCTCTCAATCTTTTCCCTCTTCGCCGTTCCACATTCCGGAATATTCCGGAAAAAATTCAAAGAAGCTACTTGGCAATTTGCCGCATTTTTGTCAGGATGGCTTAGATTATCATGTCCCATCCCTTTACCGCGAATAACGATCAATTTTATAAATTTAGTTTTATTTCACCTGTTGCTCAACCGGCGTCAACCCTTACTTTATCTGACGCATGAAATTTTTCTTGGTTACACAACCTTTATTTTTTTATAAATATTTTTTTCAGTTGATAACGACCAACTAAATGTCATGTTTGAATCAGAACCACGCAAAACAATGGAGAAGTTTACTATTTTTTCTCCCTTTATATTATTAACTCGTGGCGTCTGCTTGTCTTCTTGTCTGACGAAAAAACTTTGGATCCGTTTTAAACCCCTTTCCCGTGATCCAATCGAGTTGAAACGATCAAGAAGATCTGTCAAATTTTCGTTAAAAAAATTAATACATTTTTGGATTTTTCAAATTTTGAATGGTTTTTTCATACAACTTATTAAGTTGCATGAAAATATTTCAACGCGTCTGTTAGACGCGAAACCTGATTATAGTATAATTTTGGATTTTTGGAAATTTTTTATTACTCCCTTTCGTAGCGTTGCCCGACCGAAGCCCAACGCGTAGGCTAAGTGAAAAAAAACTGTTTCAACTAGTAAATGAGGAAGGGAGTATAATAAAAACTTGGTTTTTATGGGTTACTTTTTTACATGAATGGAAATGAAAATTTGAGTAAAATTGAACCAAAGTCTGAAAGTAAAATTAGGATATCTCAAAAACTAACAAAGTTATAGAATTTTAAATTTGCGTTTTGCATGAATAATTTTGTTCCGTCCGGTGGAGTCGCGTGACGTCATCTCTCTTACACTGTTCATGCTACGGCTATGCGAACGCGTGACATCACAGGCGAGTTGGAGTTCAATTATTCCTCGGCAAAACACATTAAAATAAATATTATTTTCGCATTTATTTATTTCGCCATCTAGATAAGAACTCGCTTGATTATTTCGCCCGATATCTGTCGTTCCGAAACTCAACGGCTGGAAACACCGCCGTCGTCTCGCGACTCACTTCGAAATGTCAAAACAAAACGTATTCTCGCGCCGCGGCGTAGTCCTGCTATTTATACCCAAAGGCCGGTTTTTCGAACCATCTAGATAATTCTAGTATTTAAGAGAAGGATCCCCCTTCGCTTCAAGGTTGTTCCAGGCGTCTCCCAAAGGTTGTAGATAATACGATAGTGTGGTAGAAGGTGCTAGAGGTTTCATGTTATTGTCGTCGTAGACATGTTATGAGAGATTCTGTACGTAATATCTTTTACCATTTCATTACAGTATTTCTAATTTAAAATTACTTATGATAGTCAAAGAAAAAGTCAAAAATAATTCAAAAATATTTTTAAAAAATGCAAACTTTGAAGTCATTTATCTTCGTAATTGTAATCTTAGTAGGTATTTAGGATATTGTTGTTTAACATTTTTGACTCATAATTTAAGCAGAAATCTCCTTGTTAAGTTCTGTTGACAAACTATTTATTCTAATAATAATTTTATACTTATTTTACTGCCATTCTCATTTAAGTATCTAGGTTATGTGATAATTTGTGTCTAATGCATAGTATATTAATGTATTATAGTGTCTCTGTGCTTCCCTCTCTACGGAAATTATTTGCGAGCCACAACCAGTACCTACCCTTAGAATTAGGGAAGATGAATGTCATTAATTATTGCTGTATCAAATCAACGTGAATTCGGAATTCAGGGAATTTCAGGAATTAAATAAATTGCCCAGCAAATCACAGGACGTGCTCTGGAAAGGTATTAGAAATTATATTATTCTCACATTCATCTTTATTTTGCGGGTTTTCAGACAGTCGCTGTTGTGGGGTGTGAATCGATGATTTTTAAAATATTAGAGTATTTTTTTTATAACAACATGTATTACATAATTATGTTATAAATAGAACCTCTCTTAAGGGGGGGGGGTAAGGTCTTTAACTTTTTTTTTGCATTTTATTTTTTAAATGAATGTATAACATTGCAAGAATATTGTGTCAAAACTTCAAGCCAATTGGAGTAAAATTGACGAAATTATGAACATTTGAGCGATACTCAGACTGATTTTCTTTACCTGCTTAGGCAGACGCATTTACATTTAAGAGACGTCCTCACCTGAGGACTACCGGACGTGCTATTGTATTGGAAGAGTTTTGCGTAGACAAGGACAAAAATATGCTGATGATGAAAGCTCTTTGCTGTGTGAACATGGCATCGACGATTATGTGTAAGTATAAAATAAGTGTTGAGTTTTATTTTGAATTTTACAGTGTGCAAAACTTTAAAGCGTTTTCCCCACATCTCACGTTTTCAAAGTCGGTGTCCATCATAACTTCAAAACTACTGCACCGATCCTTTTGAAATTTTGAACACTATTTCTGTACATAATTTACGAGGTAATGCTGGAGACTTTTTTTCAAATATGTTATAAATTTTTATTTTTTAATAACAAATTAGTCGATATTTTTCGCAAAAAATCGCGTTTTTCCTTCAAAGTGTTCCAAAAAATTGAAAAATTGAAATTTCAAAAAACCCTCCCAGCGTTACCTGGTAAAACCTATTATCTAACGAATGAACTTTGATTTTTTGATTTCAAATGATCTAGCACCAAGTTATGATGGACACCGCAATTCTACTTTTTTCCGAGACACGTCCGAATAATTGCTGCCATTGCCTTTTTTTAAATATTTCTTCTTGAAAATTTTACACAATATTCTTCAAATGTCATACTTTAATGTACCATTCGTTTTAATAAAGAGATTTTACATTACATACAGAGATTACACAAAAAATTCACAAAAACATGCCTATTTTTGTACGAATTAACCTTACGCCCCCCCTTAACAACGCTAGCTAATGTTTTCCACTCCTATTGTGCACTCTTTCAGGCACTCACAAACTATTATAGTACTCAATTTTAATTCCAATTCTTGTATGCCACCTAGTGAATAAGTAATAGTAAATAAGTTTTTTCTTTTCTAGCAGTAAGTTATATTGTAAGATAATAATTTTTCTGTGTAAAGCGCCCTTGAGGTGAGTATTCGCGAAAACGGCGCTGTACAAGTTATCCAATTATTATTATTATTATTAAAATTAATGAATCAGAAAGCTCTAAAACGCAAACAAACGTTAAGTTAAAAAAATATTGATTATTTTATTTTGTATATATCTACTTTTATTTGAGTATTTACACCAACATGTTTCAGAAATTAGCATTCCATCATCAGGACAAATTACCATTCATCATATGTATAACTGTCAAAAAAAAATCGAATGAAGTGTCTTTTAGTAATCAAGTCTCGAGTAATCAAGAACTTCAGAAATAATATATTTTTTAAATAATTTAGAAAAACAAGGAACAAAAGACATTTCATTCGAATTTTTTTTTGACAATTATACAACACCCTGATGATGGAATGGTAATTTCTGAAACATGTTGGTGTAAATACTCAAATAAAAGTAGAAATATACAAATAAAAGGAATAATCCAAGATGATGGTCCCGTTGTTCATACAAGAAAATAAGTATTTCACTATATAATTTAACGTTCTGTTAATTTAATCTAACTAAAATAATCGTAATCTAAATTAAACAAACCAAACCTAATAACCTAACCTAACCAAACCTAATAACCTAACCTAATCTCATATATTGCCTATGAAATGTCAAAATATGCAGTGCATTTTTCGGAACTTTAAAGTGTAATATCTTATTTAATACTTACTATATAACGTAAATTATCTTTCATTTTGTTATTAGCACATTCAATAATATAGTGAAATACTCATTTTCGTTGTATATGCAATGGGACCATTATCTTGGATATAGCCAAATAAAATAATCAATATTTTTTAAAATGGCAATCTACAATGTAGTTCAATCAATTGAAAAAATAAACATGAAGTTACTCACAAATTGTGAATAAGAAAACATTTGTTTACGTTTCAGAGTTTTCTGATTGATTGAATTCATTAATTTCAAACCTAAAACGTCAACATTGACGGCATTTAATTAATTAATAATTAATTAAAAAATAAATTAACATACAAAAATAGCAATAGTGCTTTTTTCGGAATATTATTAAAAGCACTATAAAAATAAGTTAATAGTTAATATTAATTTATCGGCGTAGTGTGGCTTTAGCCTTAGTGTGAATCAAATAATGTTGCTTCGATTAAATTCGTGTCCAGTGACTTTGTGCAGTAAATAAATGGTTAAATTGTTTTTAGTGTTTAATTTGTCTCCCACAGTCTCGAAAATATTGTAGAGCTCCTTCTAAATCCACCTTTTCTGTGACGCGCCGTGATTGATTGATTATGAAGCCCTGGATAGTACAGGAATCTGCCAGGAATTTGAAGGGTAGAAGGGCCTGCCTTGACCCCTTCATTGTGCCACTTTGAGCACTTAATACCTCCTATTTCCTGCCGTGGGCACGCTTCATTTCTTTCTCCTTTGTTCTGCTAAGTACCCTCGAACGAGGGATGGCCTTCAAGGGTAAGAACTAAGAATCAATTCCGTAATTCGCCCTTTGAACGAGCACGCAGCCGCATTATAATATTAGAATGTTGCTACGCTGAGATCGAAAGAGATCATGTCTAGATTTCCTAAAAAAGTAACCCATAAAAACCAAGTTTTTATTATACTCCCTTTCTTTGTAAAATATAATAACAATTAAAGACGAATTAAAACATATAACATAACACTAAACTTACAGTAATTTAATATATTTCTAAAATGTCAGATGTTTTGAGCTTTGATAAGACACTTCATGTTTTGAAGATTAAATTCTAAAAACATTTGTCAGTCAATTTAGATTTTCGACATTCGTAGTGAAGTACCTATTGTGTATACTGACGGAGTAATTCAAATTTACAAAATATTCCGCGACGTTATCGGGCCGCCGTTGCTAATCAAACTTTTCTAATGATTCCAATTTGAAAAAACCAATAAAATTTCTAAAAATCCTAAATTATACTATAACTATTATTTTTTTTTAACGAAAAATTGATAGATCTTCTTGATCGTCGCCACGAGTCTACTTGCCAAGTTTCAGCTCGAGAAAAGGGTCAAAAATCGATCCAAAGTTTTTTTTGACGGCAAGCCGGCAAGCAAACAAGCAGACGCCACGAGTTAATATAAAGGGAGTAAAAAGAACTATGTACATGTTTAAAAACTTTTATATATGTATGTTCTGAGAACACAATTGCTGGATTTTGTATGAGTATCTATATAATATATTTTGTATAAGTATTCTTACCACCTATAAAATCCATATATATTGTATCATGGAAAGAAATATAGATGTCTCTAGTTTCGTCCATTCGAATAGATTTATGAAAGAAACTGAATAAAATAATGAATAATCAGAATATGAATAAAAATTTCAAAAAATTTGATAATGTTCTTATGGTGGAAAGCTTATTGCCATAAGCTATGGGCTACCTTATAAAGACTTCCATACACGTTTCCCATATAAATAGCTTTGTCTTTGTAAGACTTCTATTATTAATTTTAATTAAATATTTATGTTTGTTTCTTTAAAATTGTTATTATTTCTCTGATTAAGTACCCAATTAGGCACTTTGAATTTAAATAAAAAAGTTTCTTATAAAACTTATACAGCTTATTTTTAAATATGGGTACAAAACTTGGTTTCTCACAGTTACGCAAGAAAACAGGTTGCATATCTTCGAAAATAAAGTTTTTAGCAATATTTATGGCCATAATCCAGAGAACTTAACCCTAGAATGGAAGAGATTAAAGAACCAGCAACCATCAGTGCACTAGACAACAGTTATATCTCAGTTACAAATCTCAAATAACGGTTATTGTGTAACCGGTTAAAAAAAACTAACCCATAAAAACCAAGTTTTTATTATACTCCCTTTCTCTTGTCGGGATCATTACTCATTTGTATTGATTCCAATTTGAAAAAAATATTAAAATTTTGAAAAATCCAAAATTATGCAATAATTATTTTAAAAATTCAACGAAAATTTGTTAGATCCTTTTTATAGTCGCCACGAGTCTGTCTGCAAAGTTTCAGCTCGATTGGATTACGGGAAAAGGGTTAAAAATCGATCCAAAGTTTTTTTGGCAGACAACAAACCGCAGACGCTACGAGTTACAAGAAAGGGAGTAAAAACGATTTTTCCCATCACTAGTCAACCTTTAACAAGAGAGGTCTGATACTCGAATTCCATCCATCAATATTGTTATATAATTTGGTTTGCAAACAGTAAAAAGATTTACAGAATTCCCGACTAACTTCCTTTGCTTTTGATATCGACAATACAGAGAAATTTGAGAATACAAAAAATTCCAAAAATAAATCACTTTTTCATCTGTGAACATATTTTTTTCAGAGTGTAGAGAGGTGCTTCAATTCTGTCAATCTCTGGAAATAAATGGATTCCCAGAAACCGAAAATGTTTTTTTGCCGCAAGGAAACTTTTTCGTTTATTCTCTACATTTCTCCACTTGTTAATCCAAGTTTCTCGCTCCATTTCAACACTGGGACCCCGCGGGATTCGAACCCGGTTTTTTTTATTTTGCACTTAGTAGTATAACAGAAGTTTGGATACATTATCATCCCGGTGGAATTTTAGATATTTATGAGTCAATAGTGTTATTCAACGAATTTTTAGCATGATTTATAACGCAAAAATATTATTGTGGTTTTAACGTTGTATATTGCCTTTGTTACTGTTGAGTTTTTTCGTATTTCTGAACAATTCTTCGTTCTACCTCTGGTTATTTTCGCCAGAGTAAACAATAATTTAAAATTTTGTAAATTAAAATATATGCGCATACATTTGAAGTCAATACAGAGTGTTTGAAAAATGTTTGTCCATCGCTAGAATTCAAGCAACAACTTTCGATGTATACCTACTCAAGAATGTGCCATATAAATTGAGTAGAAAATTCACCAAGAAAAAAATCTTATAATAATAATGAAATGTCATAATTATAGACGTACCACTATAACTTGGCGTGCGAGAGAGGGCGTCGCTATCATGTAACAGAAATTGTCAGGGTGTAAATTTATTACACAATACATAATGTACAGAATGTCCGGTGATCGGTATCGAATTAAATACAGAAATTTGGTCAGGCAGCACTAAAGAAACCATGCAGTAAAGGCGGCCGTTCTATCTGTCAAACTGTCAGACGGTAATATCGGTCCGTTATTTGCTTTTTCAGCTTCGCAAAACTTTAATACTTCATTGGCAATTGTTCTTGCACCATCCCGGACTGTTTAGGATGTTTTGGACATAATAATTCTGTGTGAATTGGTAATCAAGATGACACAGCTCGCGCTCAAAGACGAGAATGAACTGAATGACAGGGCGAGGGGTTACCGCCGGGTGCGGGCGGGGCGGGTTTTAGTTCAAAATTCGCCACACGCCAAGTTACGTTGGGCAAGCAATAAAGTACTGTATATATTATGTTAAATAATCAAAGAGTACGATTTTTAAGAGTAGTATCAGAAAGCAGTGTTTCTCGTTCCTCCTTATAATTGCATCATTCCTGTTTGCACACGGATTGTAAGTCTAGGTGAGTCATTTGGGAAATGAATTGGATGAAGGATTTGGGAAGTGGACTGTAGGTATTAGGGAAAGGAACACGCCCTCACCTTGATTATTGTCTTGGCATACTTCCAACTGGATCCAGAGTAAAACCGACACGACTCAACGATGATTCTTCCAAATATCCCTTATCAGAAGGGCGCAGAACTCACTAATATTCTTATCTGGAGGATGACACGGTCTTGCACGGAAATACAGAATCACAGTCGAAAGAAGTAATGTTAATGTTATAGATAAGACATCTACGTAGACCGGCGGTGCACTATAGAGAAAAGGTTTAGGAGGGAGAAGTACATAGTGGGTGCGTTCAGGTAAAAACCTGGTCGATCTAGTCCTTCCATCGTTTTCATCAATTTTTCCATGGTGTCCCCATGTCTGTATACGGTAAAATGCCAGTATCTTTGAGTGTAAACGGTGATCGAACTTTTAATTCCTGTACAATTATCGTCAATATCACATTTTCAATATCAGCGTTTATCGTCTGTTATTTCGTTTTCTTAATATCCATGTTTCAGCAACAAAAAACGTTGGAATGAAAATCGTTCTAACTTAAATCCGGTTCACAGTTATATTTTTTGGTACAGTAGCCGGCAAACATCTTGAAATTTTCGGCGTAGTGGGGGGAAGTTTGCGCATGTACTATTTCACCAAGGAGACCCAAATGTTGTCTTCTGCGCATTCCCCCACTACGCCAAAAAATTTCAAGAAGTTTGCCGGCAACGGTAACAGTCTTTAACTACCTTGTCTGGGTGCGCGACTTGGCTAGACGTGCTCTGTTTGGCCAGGGTATCGCTAGTTAGCGTCATATGTCCACAGCATCTATGAGGTTGCTAAAAAAGGTGAATGTATAATATTTATCTTCATCTAAATGCTTTTATCAAATATTTATTTGACTTATTTTGACATGTGTTTGTTTAATTCCACATGTATATTATATAATTAATTAATCAAATTGATTCTAACTTAATTATGCATATACTATGCGCTCTCTATTTTAATATAAATAGAAATGAAATACCGCTTCTTTGTGAGCTCGAATCCTAAATAATCCTAAATATGCAGATGAAAACAATTGAATCACCACAAAGAAAATCAGTCGGAATATTTGCATATTCAGGTAACACAGCAAATCAACACGTATCTTGTATAAGCTGGCTAATTTAGTATGCATACGTACAGTGTGAAGTTGACATTGTGCTCTCAATGTAAAGTTGATATATTGCAATATAAAATATATAAATAATGCCACACTTGAAAATAATAAATTTGAAAATCCAAAAAAAATCTATTTACATTTCGTATGGTAAATATGTTTTTAATAGTATTTTATTCATTACATATACTGTTTAAACATGTTATATACTGTATCATAACTTATCATTAAATTTATTTTACATCTATAAATACAGTGTGAACCAAAAGTTTACGTTAATCCTAAGAGGTCTGGTTACAATATAAAAAAAACACCTAGCAAAAAATTGTTAGTTTTCGAGAAAGAATATACTTAGGTTTTCACGGAAACTCAGAATCTTCTGGGATATTACGCCGTGTTTTTAAGACCATTCTGGCCAACATTTCGGATCCCATTGTAGGGTCCATTATCAGGGCTGATGTGTTGTTGTGTGTGTGGTTAAGTATTGGCTAGCAACACTGTGTCGAAAGCTGGTATTTCTGTATTTATGTGTTACGTGGCAATACCGTGTCGGAATCGTGTGTTGTCTTGTGTTTTAGGCATGTTTCATATATTTTCTGATCACTATCTCTGCGGAATCTGCGACGAGAGTGACTTTGAAGCGCCGTCATCGAATACTAGACTACTTATTTTCTTTTAATATTAGGTCCTTACATATGAAATTGGCGTTTAGTATGGGAGGAACATAAAGCCGATTTTTTTTTATTATAATATATTTATTTAATCAAAGTATGTACCATTGCTATCTATGCACTTTTGCCATCTCATAGGTAGTTCATCGATCCCTTTACTAAAAAAACCATTCGGACGGGAATCAATAAAATCTTTGAAGGCGGTTTGGACTGCCCCATCGGAGTTGAATTTTTTCCTTTGAAAGAAGTTATCCAAATTTCGAAAAAAATGGTAATCTGTTGGGGCAAGGTCCGGAGAGTACGGTGGATGTCTTAGACATTCCAATTGAAGCTCCTCTAATTTGGTAGCCGTCTGTTGTGCAGTGTGTGGTCTAGCGTTATCATGAAGCAGCAGTGGCCTAGAGCGATTAACCAGCCTCGGTTGTTTAGCAGCTAGGTTTTCCATCATGATTTGCAGTTGCTGACAATAGACATCTGCCGTAATCGTCTGGCCAGATTTAAGAAAGCTGTAGTGAACGACACCAACACTAGTCCACCAAACGCTCACAAGTAACTTTTTTGGAGTCAATTTTCGCTTGGGGCATGGTAAACCCACATATCCACTGTCCCTTCCACCAGATCCTTCTCTCCAACTTCTTGTGTGACGGCTCCACTGTCGTATACTTTGTGTATCACTACTTTGCTTCTTTTCTAACCTGTTTTTTTATCTTAATTTTCTTTTCTTGGATAATTTATGATACTATTTTGTTGCTATTTTTGCTTATGAATTTAACCTGTTTACTTCCTCGCTTATACTGTTTTATGTTGCTATTTTGCTATCCTCTTTTTATTTTGATTTTGTATTTAACCTGATTTTATTTCTATTTTTCTTTGCTTTTGTTTTTCTACTTCTGATTTTTATGCCGCTGCACAAATCTATTTCTTTTATATGCTTTTAATTGTCTTGTATTTGTATTTGATTTAATAAAGAAAGTTCTTGGTTGAGGGGACAACGAATGGGTTTTTTGCTGCCAGAACCTTGCGGCGTTCGCCCTATACACGGGCGCCGCACGGGGATGGCTTGAAATAAGAAAAATGTCAACCTGGCGACGCAAGAGTAGGGCCGATATGGGAGCCGTAGGCTCATAGAACGGCCCTGGGAAAGTGGTGGGTCCCCATTCGTTGGGGCATGGTTTGGCTAGTTCGGCAGGGTTCAGCCATTGCTATGAGCGCTTCTGATTATCGTACAGGATCCACTTTTCATCACAGGTAATGATTCGATTTAAAATCCCTTCATTATTGTGCCGGTTGAGTAATGCAACGCAGCAGTCAACGTGAGTTTGTTGATTTGCTTCACTCAATTCGTGAGGTACCCACCTTTCAAGCTTTTTCACCTTACCAATTTGCTTCAAGTGGATTAAAACAGTTTTATCACTAACACCGCAGCCTGCAGCTAACTCGGATGTGGTTTGCGATGGATCCGCTTCCACAATAGCCTTCAATTCTTCATTATCAACTTTGGTCTCCGGCCGTCCACGGGGCTTGTTCTGCAGGTCGAAATTTCCAGAACGAAAACGTCGGAACCAAAAACGCACTGTGTTTTCTTTTGCGGCACCGTCGCCATACACATCATTAATCCTTCGAGCCGTTTCTGCAGCACTGGTGCCACGGTGGAACTCGTACTCGTAAATAAGGCGATATTTCAAGTTTTTCATTTTGTAAACTGAGTGACGCAAAGAAAAAAACAATTGAGGAAAAAACAAATTAATTATAATTTTCAAAACAGAAATACATGAGTAAATAGCTGTATAAATTTAGATTTGGAATTCCTAACCAAAGAGAAGATATTTGAGATTAAATTTGCCAGTACGGCAAAACGCCAATTTCATATGTAAGGACCTAATATATTTTTATCAGCTTATTGATATACGTTATTCAATAAAAAAATTCTAAATTATTTTAGCTACTTTCTAAAACAAGCTGAAATTTCTCAAACAGGGTAGATACCAAGCGCTAACAAACTGTCAAAATGGACTTTGATATGGTGTAATTTTAATGCTGGCTAAGTTAATATTAGACAATCTCATTTAATTACAAATGCGTGTGTAAATACTACAAATATACTAAATATTAAGATACATATCCATTTTGAGCGTGCCAGAAGTACTAGTTATAATGAAATCTCTAAATGCAGTATGTTTTTGATTTTGAATACCTAATTTCGGATGTTGTAAAAATGAAACACTTTAATATGCACTTTTGTTGGTTATTTTGATTGTGATTGCTTGAATTTATTTATTTATTTGTTTATTTTATTTTTTATTTACATTTGTTACATAACTGCCACACTAGGTAAAAACCTGTTCTGTGGTAGTTATTCTCGTATGACACTTATGTAATATTAACAAATGACAATTCTAGAAAGTATAAGCATAAGAATGAAAGTAGATCAGTAATAATAAAGTAAATCATAGGAATATCTAAATGTAAGAGAAAAGAAAAAGAAAAGAAATTATAAATACAAAATGAAGATAAGAAATTAAGTAGTTACAAAAATAAATACTATGTTGCTTGAATTGTAACAATAATCGTAATTTATTGTTTGCATTTCGGAGAAAAATCATTGGTATTTTAGAAACTAAAATTCCAACAGTTAAATCTGAGAAGGTAATAGATACGTATCACGCAATCACAGTGAGAATACAAGTTTAGCCCATTACACTGTGTACGACCTTTCTTGCTACTACTCGAATTCTGTCGAACCCTGTCGAATTCTACTCCAGATAAGGGATGAGGGTTGATGTCGCCGATGAAGAAGTATTTCAATCAATCTTAGTTGGTATCGTCGCGTGAGTCACATCCCTTTAAATTTTCACGCTAAATTCACGGCTCCTGTCCATGGGTTGAGACACAAATATATATTTGTCTCAGTACCTTGTACACGAGTTGATATTTCGATCTGGAGATGAACTCGGAGATCAGCCTGAGAATGGTATAGGTATGTTACAGTATATCTGTATTTTTAGTGAGTCTATATTTTCACTGGCATTTTAGTGAAATTATATTCAAGGTCATTTTCATCACATCCAAGCAGAGATTCAGCAATAGAAATTAATACAAACAAGTGAAAAATATTTTCGCTGACATCTTACTAGTGAAATTATATTGGTTTCCGAACTGTCATTAAAATTAAATTGACAGGTCATGACAGATGTTTATTTCCGGATTGAGATCGACTCTTAGAATAACAATTTAAGATTTAAGTTATTGCGTGAAAAAGGTTCTTACTGCATTATTTATTTTGTGCATATCAATGTAATATACCGGATATTATTAACCTAACCTAACCTAACCTGACCTAACCTGAGCTTTGAGAAATGCGTGCATTCTTGGTCAATTAATATATATTTATATAATATATAATTATAATATAAATTTGCATGTTAAACCCCGTATAAGAAACGCGGACTTCTTCAGAATAAGTCAGCACACTAATAATGTCGGTTTCTTTTCTTCATTACAAGGTTGTGTCGCACATATAATTTGTATTGTGCTGACCCTAACATTGATGCTGATATTCTTGCAGACACCTTATCTTCGTTCAAAAACTCACTCATACACAACATCCATTTTCTAAACTATGACATGAACCTATAGATCCATTAAATCAATCATTCATTAAATACTAATCGCACTACACTCAAACACGAAATATATAATATACATAAATGCACATGTAAAATATAATTAATTGCAAAAATACATGTTACTAGAGCGTGCCGAAGACACTTGTAATTGGGATAATGGGCATAGTCTTCACTATAATGTTTATTATTTGAGTATCATGTACCTATTATCCTGTTAGTGTCTATATATATATATATATAATCGAGTATTAGGCTATATATTATATATATATATATTATATATTATTTCATCCAAGTTTCACCGATTTATCCTGTTTTAACATCAACGGTCATTGTACGTGCGAGACGTTACTGAGTGTAAAATCTCATAAAATCTCGTGGAGACGAGGTTCAATCCTCGACTACTCAGTTACTTGGTAAGCGTCTTACCTCTAGACCAAGAAATACGTCTTATTTTCAGCGCGGTAACGTGAAAACAATGTTTCTTTAAAAGACTTTGTCTTCGATCGCGCGACCAATTCGAGAGGCTCGGTTATGGATTTCCAAGAATTAAAATAAAACAATTTGAACGTAGAAGTAATTAATCTTAAATAATTCCCTTTTAAAGTACAATTTGTTTTTACAGGACGTGCCTCCGAAATGGCGAATCCTTAATCTCTTTGTGCAAATGGCTGAGGCGTGCTGAAAATTTCGCTCATTCATTCTGAAGTTGTCGTTCTGGAGCTGAAAAAGGACTCAAAAATAAAAAGTTTTTGAATTTGAAAAAGTTTTATCCTATCTCCAAAGAAGCCTTGAAGGAAGGAGGATTTGGGTGGATTTACCATGTCCAACGGATAACATGACGTCACTGGTTGGCATTGATACACGATACATTCGTACAAATTTTTATATTTTTGGACAAATTTGGAGTTTTATTTTATATTTAATTTAAATACTATCGACTGGTCAGATTGACCCTAATGATAATCATTTAGGACAAGGTGATTAGTACAGTTAAATGTTACAGTAAACATTAATACATTATACAATATAAGTATAGTACAATATGCGACTACAAGATGATCGAAGTTCACAATCTCCGCACGACATAATAGGCACGTAGGCTCCCAGGTCGACCAATATATTATATTATTTTGTATTATATATATTTTTTTATATATAAAATTAAAATTTGAATTAAAAATTCAGTGAGATTATTTGGGTATGTGATAGCTATATTATATAGATTAAGGAGAAGATGCTCACAGAAGATCTGGCACATTCGAGTAGTTCAGATATTGGATAACTCTCTGCTAGAATATATTTTTTATTTCTCAGTTAACAGGTTTTCTTTTAGCTATATGATATTCATGTACATCTGCGATACAATTAGACAGAGCCCTTGGCCAATTATAAAAAAAAACTAATTGAATAAGAGGATGTATAATAAGTGTGTAGGTTAAGTGAGTAAGTATTCTTTCGGTGATTTTTCTGGACAGGATTTTTCTGGACACGAATCTTCAAGACAGATTTTTGAGAACTAGATCTTTCCAGACATTTTCTGGAGTGGATTTTCGCAGACATTGATTATTTCAGACAGAGATTATTATGGACTAAAAATGTCCGAAAATTACACAGAAATCTGTCTGAAAAATACATGTCGGGAAAAATCCGGACGCCCCTGAAATCATATAGACATAGATATATAGAAATGCGTGGGTTCCAAGAACAGTGATGTAATTTTATATACGCATATCTATTTGTTTTACAATTATAAATTAAGCTACACACTTGTGTTATGAATATAGGATTCACTTGGTGGTATATTTAAACGGTCCACCAAATCACTAAGTGAACATCTTAACCATTAGACATCTATGAAAGTCTTTATCAGGTAGCCATGGGTCTTTTGACATATATGATCTGGCTTAAGCGATCACTTTACACAATGCAACGTTCACCAATTCCCCCTTAAAAACATACACAAATTATCAAATTTTTTGAATGTTGTATATATTCTCTTTATATGCCTTCTTTCAAATTTTTCAAGAAACTTTGCTACGGCCATCTATGAAATTGTAAATTGTTTAATATTTACACTAGAATATGCCTGAAAATTCTAATTTTCAATTATTATATAGACAAGTTTGTATTTTAACAATATTTTTATGTGTGTTCTTAGAACAAAATTACTGATTTGTACATAAAGTGACAACCATTCATCAGGATAAATTATAGAAGTCTCACAAAGACGAAGCTATTTATTTGAAAAACGTGTTTGGAAGTCTTTTACACTATGGTCCAGAACTTACAACCTGTATGAGCTGGCTTACACTTGGCACGTTCACCAATACCAGAGTACTATATTTTTGTAAATTGTCATCATCATCATTCTTGGCACTACAACCCTTGGTGGGTCTTGGCCTCCTCAATAATCTTCCTCCACTCATCTCGGTCTAGTGCCAGCTCTCGCCAGTTTCGAAGCTCTAAGGCAGAGATATCTTTGAGGACGTTGTCACTCCATCTTAATTTTGGCCTTCCTAAGCTCTTTCGCTTTATTGGCCTTGAATTCAGCAGGGACTTTGGTGCTTGATGCTCGGACATTCTCTCCACATGACCCAGCCACCGAAGTCTTCCAAGTTTTATAAATTTTGTGACGTTTCGCTCATTAAATAGAGTATAGAGCTCATTGTTGTAACGTCTGCGCTAAAGTCCATTTTTTGTAAATTGTACAATGTTCCAAATTTAAACCTTCCATATATTTGAAGGGACTATGCTAGAGACACCTTTAGTCCTTCTCGTGAAATAGTATATCTACATAGATTTCACTGCTGATAATAATACTTTTCTATATTGTTCGGAACATACATATAAAAATATTATTTAATTGTGGAAGATTCACAGATATTTATTTATATAGGAATATTTGATGTCAATCCCTCGTGGACAAAATACATTAATAATGTTCTTAGAAAATACATGTAAATACAAAAATATTGTAAACATATAAACTTTGAATCCATGAATTTTTGTAGAAAGTCTTATTTCTATCAAAATCTACCTAAGAGCTTGTCGTTATCTCGGCAAGATCAAATATTTGAATTTCCAAGTTATTGTTGAAGTTAGTGCAAGAAAGATCTGATGCAAGGAGAAGATTTGCAGAAAGTTATTTTTGAACTCTTATCTTTTAATTTAGGGGTTGCCGCTTGTGTACCTCTTGAAAGTACTGTGAACAATTAGTCTCGAACTAATTGAAAAGCACTTTCAAACATGAGCTGGTAGTTTCAGGAGGGTTCAATTGACGGTGTGGTTTTTTTAAGGGTAGTTTTAAAATCAATACCGGTGCCGGTGTTAGACAGAGCAAATATTGTCACCGAGGGATGTTGCTGCAACTGTTTGGCGAGTATAAATAATTAATAAATAAAAAAATGATTTTATTATTTGTGCTTTACTGCATCTAAATTTTTTTGCAAACACTGTATTCATAATCGTGGCTGTAATAGTGCATTTAAAAATAAATTATTATAGAAAAAAGTTGACCATGAAAAACTTATTGATCGTTAATTCTGGACATAATTTAAGTAATAAAATTTCATAGAGGAAAATACTATTAACAGACCCAATATCTACTACAATTAATATGGGTCTTATAGACCTTTGTACAATATAAACAATTTAGATGCGTTACTCCTTTAATCAAAATCAACAATATATAAACAAGAAAAAAGCGGAATTTATTGAATTTCATGCGAAAATTGTATTACTTAACAAGTCGAACTCACTTCTTGTCTTGTTTAAATAGTACTAACTTTTCTGAATTCGCGAACAACATCATTGATAATAACCATGATTTTCATCCATGTTCTATTAAACTTCTCCGTCCCGTCATGCGTAAAGGTAATAAAATAAATTATTTTAAAAAGTTTAAAAATAAAAAGTAAATTGTTGAAATTGGAAACTTAAAAAATTTACACGATAGTTGCTTGACTAAAAAGACAAAAAATTATCGACAAAATATAAGCAGACAGCAATATATATAATAATATATAATATTGCCGTGCGCATACATCCGACTAAATAGTCAATCCCTGACTGTTCAGTTGTGCACATGATAGTTTGGAGATCAGAAGGGCAATTGACTGTAGGAGCCTTTCAAACAACTAAACAGTTTAGTCGCGATTACAATCGAGTGTATGGTAACCTCGAGGTAAAAATGAATAATTTTGAAAGTTTAGAAAAAAAGTAATTTGAACAAGGGTACCAATTTTATTGACAATATCATATTTATCAATATTCCCGTTACAACTACTCTTCAATTTTACATTTGTAACTTCGGCTCATTTGTAAACACCTAATTAATTATTTGTTTTTCTATCAAGGTGATGTTTTTTTTTATATTTAAATATTGTTTGTTTAACATTTCAACAGTCGTTAAGAGGTTCTGTCACTCTCGTATCTTGAGTAGAATAATATATAATTACACTTAAATAGAGTCAAATTTCATTATCAAATCATCATCAAGAATAATATCAGCTACAAAGCTAACATCTCTGCCATTAGTAATATTCATGTATGTTAAATTTAGAGTTGTTTTTTTTACAGAGTGGAAGTTTACTAATAAAACAATTTAATTTAAATAACAAGTTTTAATACACTGTTTGAGCAATAATGTGTAAGCGTAAGCGCTTTCAATTCATTTCAACCCATCATCTTCCGAGGCAAAATTAGAACTCAGTTATTTGTGCCTACTCTGATATTACTCTAGGACCATGTATTAGGGTCAATAATGACCTGTTGATGGTCTATATACTAAAAAAATGAAAAAAAATCATACTTTGGATTAAAACTTGGTGTGTAAATTATGAAAAAGATGTTCTGCAGTCATGATCTCAACGTAGGATTACGAATTCGAATTGTCAGATGCTAGGTGTTTTCAGTATTATTCTATGAAATGGAAGCATGGAAGCTTACCAAAGAACTGATAAGGCGACTTGAAGCATTCGAGATGTGGATCTACAGAAGAATTCTCAAAATAAGCTGGATGCACAGAGTTACCAGTGAAGATGTTATGGCTTGGATGAATAAAGAAATAGAACTTATTAAAACGATAAAAATCCGAAAACTTCAATATCTTGGACATGTGATGAGACATACAGAGAAATACGAGATCTTGCATCTCATAATGCAGGCAAAGATTGCCGGAAGTCGGGGCCCTAGAAGAAGGAGGACTTCATGGCTGAAATACTTGAGACAGTGGTTTGGCCAGTCTACTGTGGAGGTGATCCAGGCCGCAGTAAACAAAGTCCGCATAGCCAACATGATAGCCAACGTCCGTAAAACGAGAAGAAGAAGTGTAAATTAATTTTTTTACATGTATGTCTTTAATTTGTATTCAAACGTACCTTGGATCCCTCATTACAAATAGCAGGTAATAACACCACAGAAGACATCCAAAAATACATTGGTAAGAGCGAATCGTTGTTATTTCCGCCCAGCGAATCAAATAAAATCTGAATGGCTGTCTGGAAATAATAAAATTTTGGTGCTTTTAAAAAAAGCTTAAAAAATATGTTCCTTTATAAACTTCTGAAAACTTTTCCTATCAAAAATGTGCACTGAAAATTTTTGATACGAAAATTTTGGGGCAGTTTTGGATCTTTTGAGAAAAATATCCGTCTTAGAGAATTTTATTTGTGAGCATGATCGTATAGGACATGTATTTTTTTTTACGATAACCTTCGTATTTCACATGCCAAATATTATCTTGAATGCATAAAAAATCAAGAACTGTGAATCAATCACTGATATCTTCAAGATTCTGAATATCAGTATTTAAAAATATACTCAACTTAATTAAATACCTATTTATATTATAATGACTACTTTCGTGTTTTATTTCTTCCTCTTTTTCTTCATTTTTTTTAGGTCTGTTAACCTGTTGTGGCTGGTATATTGTCTTCTTGGGAGTTGGACTGTCAGCTGTTCCTCCATATTTTGTTAGTCGTCCTGGAGGTCTGTTTCTCTGGAGTGCTTGGTCTCTTGCTTATTTTGCAGCATGGAGTCTGTCTCTGTACTAATAATATGATCTTCCCGAATCTTCTTCTCTATCGTCCCCAACTTACAACGTCCTCGACTTTGCATTTTCTTCGGATCGTGTTTTGCTGTGTTTCATAAAATATTATCACAAATAAGAAAACAATGCGTATAAACCCTTCCAAAAAGTTGTGAGATTGTCGAGTAACCTGATAGGAAGTAGAAACACTCCCAATACTTCCCGCTGCTAGAAGCGCCGTGCACGAGGGGGGAGTGGGGCGTAGCTATAAATATTACGCCGCCGGACGGTAACGAAATTTTTTCGCGTGTTTCACAGTACCCCGTAGTGGCGGATCCATTATACTTTGATAGAATTTTAATTGGCTTATTTTTGAATGGAATATTTTAATAAGATACAGATTTCGGTTGAAGAATTTATAAGAAATTACTTATAATTATTGAAATTTATAAAAATGTTACTTGAATACTATTCAAATATTTATCACGTATTTTGCAAGTGTTTTTGTTTTTTTTATATTGCGACAGTCCTAAAGCATTTAACACAGGCACGGTCAATCACTCATATCATTAAATATTAATCAAATTCACACCGGTGTGTTCGTGTGTGCATTAATCTGTCTTTTCACTTCATTAAATAAATGATATGTGTTTTAATTTGTTCGATAATTACAACAGGTTAATCCCTTTACCCCGCAGAATACTTGTATGTCTTTCCTGCAGTAATAATAGTTATATCAGGTCTGTGTATATTTAAATATTTCGCTGCTCAAGTAAATAAAACATCTGCGACAGAAATGTTGACAACAATTAGCGAGGGTTTGCCAGACCTTGTGCACTTCATGGGGGCGGATTTCTATCAAACAGCGTGACGACTCTATAAGGGTCGTGCGGGACTTGTGGTGGTAGTCGTAAATATATTGTTTAGAATTCGACGAACAGGGATGAAGCAAACTACCTTCAAATTATTTCTGATTATATAATATTTCATTTTTCTTAACCGCTAACAGTTCCTGGTATGTATAGTCTAATTTGACTCCATTACTTGTCTTTCTTTTGAAGTGTTCAAATTGAATTTTTATTTTATATAAATTAACTTTGTTTAAACCACTTATTTATTGAAACAAAACCAACATGTTTCGAAGCCAATGGCTTCTTCGTCAGGAAAACAAAAATAATATTTAAAAATCGAAGTATATTGAGTATATAATCATTGGCTTCGAAATATGTTGATTTTTTTCAATAAATAAGTGGTTTAAACAAAGTTAATTTATATCAATTATAATTATGTTACCAAAAAATAAATTTGCTACATTTGAAGAATGAATTTATTTTTATTTATTTATTTTATTTGTTTTTAATTTTTTTTCTTTCGAGTCCAGATAAGGTATGCAGCATACTATTATCACGGATCGTGGCTGTTGAAAGAAAATGGAAGCACTGGAAATTAATAAGCGATTTATTAATTAATGATTAATTAAGTATTAGATGGATAACGTCACTTTACACGAATTAAACTTAACGCTATTCTTTAAATCACACTAAATCGTAATATATTACTTGTATATAAACACGTTATTATCGCTGGGTAGCACTCTTTTAATCACTTGTAGAGCATTGAATTCTCGAATGTAGTATTTATCGTATTTATTTATTTTGCCACCTAGGTAAGTACTCACCCGATTATTTCGCTCAATATCTGTCGCCTACCTGGCTGGCGTCCGTGATTCACTTCGCACTGATACATATGTCAAAACGTAGTCCCGGTATTTATAACCGAACGCTGGTTTTTATCTAAATTTCTAGATTATACTAGTGTTTAGAATAAGATTCCCGACGCTATTCTAGTCTAGTTATGTTTGTAAACGTTTCTTCCAAAGTGAAATTGCAATGGATTTGGATGCAATTGGTTCTGTTTGCCATTCCAGAATACTTGCATTGTAATGTAAATTAATAGTGATGATATCAAAGATCGAATTAAAAAAGCTCATGCAACTTTTATTTGCATGCTAAATATTATGTTCTGCAGTCGTGATCTTAACCTTGGATTACGAATGCAAATGGTCAGATGCTACGTTTTCTCGATATTTTTCTATAGAATGGAAGCATGGACACTTACCGAAGATTCGACAATGCGACTTGAAGCACTTAAAATGTGGATCTATATAAGCAGAATCAATTTATAGAAAAAAAGAAGAAAAATAATCAATTTATAGGAAAAGAAAAAAAAAACTTAGCAGAATTATTTAATTTTATTTTATATTGTTCCTTTTATATTGTTGATTTATCTTAAATATATTCTATTTATATTATTATTTTTAATTATTTACTGTAAAACGTTGTATATGTTAGGTGTATAAAAATTCTTTTAATTTTCTTGTACTGTAAAAGCCCACTAAGGCGTTATTATTAATAAATAAATATTAATTGACTCTTACATCGCACGGTTTTTAATTTAAAAAAAATATATTTAACATATCCGCTATCGACAACCCTAAGCGGGTACAATAGGGCCTTAACAATTAAAAACTGCAATCGCTTTAAAACCCATCAATTTCCCAGTTAAGGGGTGATTTCAGCCACGACGATTGTGTAATAATTATAACTCGTGATCGAGGGTGGATTCCATTGTTTTAATTTAACGCATTGTTTTGCGAAATATAATTAATAAAGCTATGTTAAAGTAGGAATAAAAATTGAATAGCGGACAATTTTATTTCGGGAAATTGCCCCGTACCGGAAATTTTAATTTCCTTCTCAAAATTTGTCAACTCATCTGGCGTATGAGAAAAATTAGTGTGTATTCAAGTATGAAAATGAATAAGATGATTGATAAAAATTGCCTTTCTTCTGTAAATACAATGGTTTAAAAACTCTTTAATATACTTTTGTCTCTCTCTCTCTGCATTTTTTCTGAGTATTTTTATCAGATTTTTTTACATTTTTTTTAAATGACCATATTCCTCTGTTAAGTTTAACAAATCTAATCGATAATTCTATTGCAAAATGCCGGCTGCATGGTTTATTGACAAAAATAATTCGTTATTTCGATAATATTGATTGAAGAGAAAAAAGCCAGAACTCATTTTCACATACATAATTAACGCTATCCGTTCCTTGCGCTTAATCAAAATATATTTATTTTATATACATATATATTTTTTAAAGGTTTACAAATAATGAAAAACATGATATATGTAATACAATAAATTATAATATAAGAAGTTTAAATGCTTTTTATCGCGATAATAATCTAGTTGGTGTCCAGTGACTTTGATGTTTAAATGAATTTGAACGTTTCATTACTCTCCTTCCACCGCAATCCAGTGACAATATACTTATTATATATACAGGTATACACCTTATCCCTGTGATAATCAATTATTTTCTGCATACATATTGTATCTTTAATTTCTATTTATCTTTCATATTGATTCATCTAATTTGTTTAAAACATTTTTCTTATTATTATTTTCAATTAAGGGGGGGTAATGTTAATTCGTACAAAAAAGGCATGTTTTTGTGAATTTTTTGTGACGACACAGTTAAAATCTCTTTATTAAAACCAATGGTACATTAAAGTATGACATTTGAAAAATATTGTGTAAAATTTTCAAGAAGAAATATTAAAATATACGGCAATGGCAGCAATTATTCGGACGTGTCTCGGAAAAAAGTATAATTGCGGTGTCCATCATAACTTGGTGCTAGATCATCTGAAATCAAAAAATCAAAGTTCATTCGTTAGATAATAGGTTTTCCCAGGTAACGCTAGGAGGGTTTTTTGAAATTTCAATTTTTTGAAAAAAAACAAATTTGAAAGAAAGTCTCCAGCGTTACCTCGTAAATTATGTACAGAAATAGTGTTCAAAATTTAAAAAGGATCGGTGCAGTAGTTTTGAAGTTATGATGGACACCGACTTTGAAAACGCGAGATATGGGGAAAACGCTTTAAAGTTTTGCACACTGTAAAATTCAAAATAAAACTCAACACTTATTTTATACTTACACATAATCGTCGATGCCATGTTCACACACCAAAGAACTTTCATCATCAGCATCTTTTTGTACTTGTCTACGCAAAACTCTTCCAATACAAAAGCACGTCCGGTAGTCCTCAAGTGAGCGCGTCTCTTAGCTCCCCGAGCAGGTATAGAAAATCAGTCTGAGTATCGCTCAAATGTTCATAATTTCGTCAATTTTGCTCCGATTGACTTGACACAATATTCTTGCGATGTTATAAATTCATTTAAAAAATTAAAAATTAAATGCAAAAAAAAAAAGTTACAAAGGTTCCCTTGCTCTTTGAATAAATTTGTGTTTTTTTACGTTTTCTATGCATACGTTCAGAAGATGACTCAGAATCCGGTGAAGTGAGGTTCCGACTTTGGGAACCTTCAACCCTCTCTTACCGCCGCCGGAAATGGATCCTGGTTCCCAACTATCGGATCGTAACTCCTGGAGCGCACTTCCGGCAGGTATCTGCGAAAACATGCTGCATAAACACCAAGGTTTCCATTATGTGGTAGTACTAGTGGGTACGGCCTACTAATATTATTATATTTTGCATTCAAGCATTGAGTAGCTCATTATTGGCTGTATGGAGGTACGAGGTATGTCAGCAATTTGGAGACGATTAAAAAATGCGAGAATGCTATGTGACACTACTAACTAACTAACTAACTAACCATCACGCCGTTTCCCCGCAGCGGTAGGCAGAGAGGATTGAACGCCACACTCTTCTATCCTGGCACACCACTTTTGCTTCGGCCACATTCACACATCTTCTCATACGATTGTTGCGGCTTTTAACGGGGCCTGTTGCCTTCAACACTCGCCTCACATATTTTCCTAACCATACTTTCCTCGTTCGTACGTTCCACATGACCAAACCACCTCAGCACTCCTTCCTTTATTCCATCTACCACACTACAGCCAGCATTGCATTCACATCTAATTTGTTCATTCCTTACTCTATCGACCAAAGATTTTCCACACAGGCGTCTTAGTGACCGCATTTCTACCGCATTCAGTCTACTTTCATTCCTTTTTTGCCAATTCCAGGCTTCACTTCCATGCATCAGGGTTGGCACTAGAACGCCATTATGTACCGCTAGTCTTGCTTCCTTTGACAGATTCTAATTGGCCATAATTGCATTTAGAGCAGCATTAACTTTGTTTCCCGCAGTCACTCTTCTTTCTATATCATTCTCAGCCTTGCCGTCTCTACTAAACATCATCATCATCATCATCATTCTTGGCACTACAACCCTTGGTGGGTCTTGGCCTCCTCAATAATTTTCCTCCACTCATCTCGGTCTAGTGCCAGCTCTCTCCAGTTTCGAAGCTCTAAGGCAGAGATATCTTTGAGGACGTTGTCACTACATCTTAATTTTGGCCTTCCTAAGCTCCTTTAACTTTACTAAACATACTTCCCAAATACACAAACTCGTTCACTTGTTCTAAGCATTTCGTCTCTCTCGAGTACCATGTGACACTACGGTTTGAGTAAATATGCAGGTACGTTGCATATCGGAGATGAAGCAGTATACCTGCTGGTATATTGGACGTCGGTACTAAAAGTGTGCAGGCAGCCAGCCACAAGATACCCACTCACTGAGGTTACGCAGGTTGTCTGATATGCACCGGCATCTGTTAGCTGCCGTCTATTCTACGCTGACTTAAGTGTTCGCTTTAAACTATATAAAACAGTTATAACAAGTAGGCTCAGTGAATAGACACCCACCGCATTCCTAGCACCGTTTTATAAGCGAAAGCTCCCATAACAGTCCTACTCATACGTCGCCAGGTTGACAATTTTTTCACTCTAAAGACCATCTCCGTGCTGAGTCATAAGTCATAAGTGATTGAGTCATAAGTAAGGAGAGGCCTGCAAAATTCCAATCACTGTTCCTCACCCACAAAACAAACCCTTTATTAGCACTACAAAGAAGAAACTTTACAAAGAAAAATATTTTTTAAAAATCAACAAGTTTAAAGCTTAGAAGAGCAATTTCTTGCAAATTTAAAACATTATAACTTTATAAATATTGAATATTTCTTAATTTCGTTAATACGGATTCTAAATAATGAAGTATACTTTATACGTATAAAAAAACATATTATGCGTACATATAAATATCCATTAAAATTAGCGCCGCCTAGGACACTAAAATGATTTTTTGGCGGCCTGTCGATTAATGCTTATATTTTATTAATTATTATAAATGTCCATTTAATTACTTTTATATAATAACAAAGGTTTTATCTAAGTTATTGCCCTAAAAAAAGAGCAATCTAGAGCATACATTATGATATAAATGAATAATAAAAATCCACATTTCCGTAAAAAAAACGCCGAAATATGCATTTGCAGTGAATGTGCCACCTTAAACAATAAAATATTACAAGTAAATATGTGTTGTGGTCCGACATCTGTAAAAAAATACAAATATATTAAGAAAAATAAACTGTGTCGTAGTCTGACGTCTGCAACAAAAGAGAAATATAAGAAATGATTAATACAATAGTAAACATAAATGTAGCCAAGATGAGAAAGAAATAAATAAACAGATTGGCAGAGGCATCTAAAAAGAAAATAAAACATATATAAAGTTAGGCTCAGTACAAAATACTTACGATTCTTAGATCTTTATGGCCAATCAAAATCTTCTGGTTTCAGTATTCCGGAATATTCTGGCGTGTAATAAGCCATCAGCCCTGATGATATGCACCCTGCAATGAGATCCGAAACATCGACCAGAAAAGCTTTCGGTTTTAGCACGGTTTTTGTTTTATTTTAATTTTTTTAAATATCTTTGTTAAATTTTATATTACCGATTTTAGATATTATCAAATAATTTGCACTGATTTTAAATATAATATATTCATCTTGAATTTCGTGCTAGTACCTATATCCGGGATCTCACCACAGCGGTTGAATCTGTCTGTACCCATGTCAATATTGATGTACTTACTGTGTAGACACAATTGTAATCGTACGATAGAAATAAATAACCGGCGCGATTGGAGGATTGGTTTTAGATAATAACAGTCTAGATTCTAACCAATGGGTTGTTTGCATTGTTCGCTGTTCTTGAGCGTAATAAGCCTAGGGTTGTTTAACGAAAATCTCTAAGTTTTAACCCTAAATTGAAATAATTTTTAATGTTGTTTAAAAAATATTAAAATTGATGATGTTTTTGTGGAGCTAGGTTCTATTATTTTTGTACATGTTTCGCTAATATACTTAATTTTTTTTGTCTATAATTTTTATCTTATTTTGTATCGATTGGAAATCTACTTTATAATATAAATTAAACATAAATGTATTTTACGGTATGCTAAGCTTATACATACAAATTAATAATTATCTTCAGTTTTGAAATATTTCTTCGGCATTTTATGATGCATGTAATAACATGCATCAGAAATAGCTCCCTATCGGCTTTACACTTTCGCCACCCGAATCGGCATTTTGTATGCTAAAGTAGCCATCCTCACCGTGCTACTTAAACTTAACGCTGAGTGCAAGCGGCGTGGAGAGGCCTCCACACAAAACCGCTTCAACGTCATCAATAGAAAATAATACAATACAACACAATTCAACGAGATGTGATACAATGATATACATATATGTGAGGAAATACCGTAGAGGCAGTTAAACAAAGTCTAGTGGTCACCCCCCTTAAGAAAAAATTGAAAGAAATTGTACAAGACAAACAGAAAACTCGCTAATTTAGAAAACCACTGTCGGTTAGACATAAACTACGCTACATAATGTTACAGGTAAGCATTAAAAAAAAATCTTGTCATATCAAAGACAGGCAATTTATTATAGATCATTTGGGATATTAAAAATTCAACAGATTGTTAGTTAAGTTTGTAAAAACCACTACCAGATATTAGGTCTACCGGTTTCGAGACGTACCCGTCTCTTTGTCAGGACCAACACTACACCACTACATTCACAACACCCACTTTAGACCCCGCCCCCTCTCTTTCTCTTTCGGTAGATCCCTGATGGTTCATTAGGCTAAGTGCATGTCTGTCCTTGACAAGACTAACACGCATGTGATCAATTATTGGTGGAAGTGTAACAATACTATGGTTGAGGTGTGTAGTGTTGTGAATGTAGTGGTGTAGTGTTGGTCCTGACGAAGAGACGGGTACGTCTCGAAACCTGTAGACCTAAAATCTGGTAGTGGTTTTTACAAAGTTAATTAACAATCTGTTATAATGTCTAACCACAAAGTTAATGCTTTAAATATTAATAATATTAAAAATTTAGATTGTTTCGGATGAACGTGCGCAGAAAAAATACTTTACTTTGGTAGAAAGTAATAACTTTGTGGTTTGACGTATTAAAATAAATAAAAACACTTTTCTTTGTATTAAACCACGATTTATTATTGTGCTAACCGGTTTCGCTTAAACTTAAGCTTTGCTTTATCAGGGCAACTCGATAACTGAAGTACCAGGGCAACTAAATAACAGTTATTAAGTTGCCCTGATGAAGCTTAAGATTAAGCGAAACCGGTTGGCACAATAATAAATCGTGGTTTAATACACAGAAACGTGTTTTTATTTATTTAAAAAAATACTTTTTCAAGGTTTTCCAATAAGATGACTGAAAACTATTTTATATATTTTTTTCGTTGATCTTAAATATTGGCGCACTTTTTTTTTCAAAGGTTTCCAATTTTACTTTCTGATGAAGGGTTAAAGGTTGAATTTTGTGTTTGATATAGCGGGGCGTACTCCGTATAGTATACAAATATTTATTTAGGTACGTACAGCCTACTTGCGTAGCACGGTTACACAAACATCACTATTTCTGAGTATTTCATATGTTGGGAAAATCAAGAATCCCCCTTCTAGAGTTCAAAGGAAATATTATAAAACAAATAAAATAGGAATACGACTATTCTCGCTTTTTCATCAAAGGGGAATAATGTCATAGTAAAGGTGCGTAAGGTCGAAATAGGCTTAGGTACAAGTATATAACCTTTTTCGTATACAGGGTGTTTCAGATCTACTTCCTGATACTTCAAAGAATTTGAGTCGAAAATGTTTTTTGAAAAATATCGTTTGTTATGGAGATTGGCGACTTCAAAGTTTGCATTTTTTCTTTAATATCTCCTTTTTTCGGGTCGAAATATTAACAATATGCGTAAAAAAGGTTATAATTGTATAGTTAAAATTAGAGAAAATTCAAGACTAAATTGAAAAATCTTCTACAAAAAACCAACACAATAACGCAATGAAAAAATCTTATCAAAAACAATCTGTATATACTTTTAAATATTATTACAATACCTTCTTAATTATTAATTTTTATAACTTAATTTAATGTTTCCTTGTGTATATCTTATTTATTTATTCTAATGTCTCACATTTTTGTATTGTTTATACCTTACTTACTTAATTGAATGTCTTAATTTTTATAACTAAATCTAATGTTTCTTTGTTTATATCTTATTTAATCTAATGTCTTACACTAACGATTTCATTAATAATAGATATATACATATATGACAATGCCCCCACTTTTAAACACGAGGATAAATTCTCATTTAAAAGTGGGTACCTAAGCGTGTAATATAAATATGTATTAATTATTTTCAAGTTTGTGTTTACTGGGGTATTATGCCGTGTTATTACGAACTTTCGGGCCGACGTTTCGGATCCCTTTGCAGAGTCCTTCATCAGGGCTGATGATGGACCCTGCAATGGGTTCCGAAACGTCGGCGCGAAAGGTCGTAACAACATGGCATAATACTTCAGTAAACACAAACTTGAAGATTCTGAGTGGCCGTGAAAACCTAAGAACATGCGTGTAGTTATTATATTATATTGAATACACTCTTAAGTTTGTACATTTACCAAGAATGGTATTCAATATAAGGTACAGTTTTATACGAAGGAAATAGTGCAGAATGGCCAGAGAAATTTTATTTATGCATGTGTTTTACTTTTTGCAAAAATTTCAATTAGATCTGTCAAATGGATTTAGATTTTACAGATAACAGACTGACTGACAGACATTAAATTTCATGTTATACATATTTAGCGGGTCGTTGATGAACCGCACTGATAGATAAGGGATCTAAGCGAAAGAGTGTTTTGAAAGATTTCCACTCGATCAGGAGAATTCCTCCATGTTCAGTGTGTGATGTCGCGTATGTGTGAATATAATTACTGAGACAGGTCCTGTCCATTCCTTGGTTCCTATTAGCTGATATTACGGCTGGCTTATGATTAGAGTTCACCTTAGGTCCCAATCACCATAATATTAATAACACCACCACCATCATCAGAAGCAATGTTAATTTACATTCTTACAACGTTCTCTTTTTTCTTCGCTAATCTTCACCAAGTCACTCCCTTCTAGTGATGGGTCCAATCTGTACTAACTACAATAATGTAGTACTACATTACATTGAAGTGTACACTTCACAATTTTTAAAGTGTAGTGTACACTAAAAACTACACACACATCAAATTTATTTGAAACTACATAGTACAAATAGTACATTTCATTTTAAAGTGCACAATACAAAATACACCCTTCAAAGTTATTGAAAGTAGGTACATACTTCAAATAGTACATTTTTTATGTGAAATTTTTGAGAAGTTGATGTAGATAAATGAAGAAATCTCTGGAAATCGAAACTTTCCCCCCACCCCATGGAATAGAAAAATTTTGGCACTGAATGACAAAATGTATGGAATTTTGGGGTTGAAGAAATCTCTGGAAACTGAAACAATCCTCCCCATGGATTTGAAAATTTTCTAGTAGCACACTTTTCAAGAAGCACTTCTTTTAGGTCATTACAATTTTGTAGTACTACAATTAATTCATTTCATTAGTACTACAATTTCCTAATACTAAAATTAGTTCACTTCATGTAGTTTATACTACAAATGTAGTGTACACTTTGGAGTCTTCAAACTGGTGAACGTGTGTGCGTTGTAGTCTTCATTTTGAAATGTAGTTTTTCCCTTCGCTACTCCCTTTGTTGCCCATGTTAGTGAAGATAGATAACAGTATCTTAAACTCCTGCATGAGAAGCCTTTCGATGATGATGATGAAATTAATAAAATGTAAAAATTTTAATTAAATATTGTTATATAATAATTACAGTATGTAATGTCAAGTTTAGTTCTATGGTAAAATTTACATCACCTGAGGTTAAAGGTCCATCATATCATGAGATGTTACAGTTATTTGAAATTCTGGTGTATTATTGGGAATATATTATTTTTATCAGTCATTTACTTTCGGTTATCTATGAAATAAGATAATTTAAAAAATTATTTTCCTACTTAATCAATTTTTTTTTATATATAAATATCTATGGACCTCGAAATAATATTTTTTGTATGCTTCTTCGCTTTTTTGAAATTCAAATTTTTTCACTCTCAATCCAAGGGTGGGCTTTATGGAATAAATTCCTATAGGTAAGCAATTGAATGGGCAAATTTGATGTGTGGCGGAGAACCTTGAGGAGGGAAGATTGAACGATCTCGGGCTGGAAGTTTTCCTCTCAATTTTCAGATAATATAAAGCCATTTCATCCCTTAACCCAAATTGGAAAAATATTTTCACAGATTTGGGTCCGACTTACAAGCGCCGCTGTCTGAGCTGCTCGCGATTCGCAAATCCAACCAGGTACCTACCTACTGAAAGCAGCAAGGTTACCTGAATTACGTTTCTACTTACTTGCTGACTTACCTTCACGCCGGTTCCCCGCGGGGCAGGCAGAGAGAATTGAGGGCCACACTCTTCTGTTCTGACACACAACTCTCGCCTCATCCACATTCATACATCCTCGCATGTAAAATCGACGATTGCTGATCCTAACAGGACCATCCTCCAGTATCTGGTTAATTTTATCATGCAACATCTTCCGCGGTAGTCCTCCCTTTCTGGCGCCGTTAACGCTTGTGTTATACGTCTTTTTACCATTCTTTCCTCATGATGATAGATTATTAAAGATAATAAATAATATTCATTTATTCATCTCTACTTGAATTTAATAATTTTTATATTTTTGCCCCCTTTCTTGTAACTCGTACTTACTTTTACTTTTTTTACTCAAACCCTTTTCTCGTGATCCAATCGAGCTGAAACTTTGCAGACAAATTTTCGTTTAAAAAATTAATTAATTATAATATTATTTTGGATTTTTCGAATTTTTAACGGATTTTTCAAATTGGAAACCAAACAAATGAGAAAGAAACCCGATGCGTGGAGAAGGCGCGAAACCTGTTTCAACTGGTCTGACTCGAGCCATGAGTCCGATCAGACAGTTTTGCTGACACTGTGCCCCCCTGTACCAATTAATACGTTTTCAATATTCTATTTGTTTTAAGGATAATAATATACATGGAATAGATTTTCCACATGAACTTAATGCAAGAGGAATATGTTGATAGAATATCAAATTGGAAACAACACTATATTATAAAAACTTGGTTTATGGTTTTTTTTTTTACTACTTAACTTTCAAAATTATGTATGACCAGTGAAGTTTGTTGGTGAACTGTAAAAATGTGAATCATAAATTTAGCTATTTAAATGGATTATAAAATTGACAAAAATGTTAATTAAACGACGATAAAAACAATATGTAACAATATATATTAAAAAAGAAAATGAAGAGAAATAATAATGACAACAAAAAAAAACAAATTGCCATTGTAAAATAGTAATTATTTAATTTATTTTTAATTTCAATTCTCCGGCTTCTTTTTGGAGGAGTGGTTGAAAACATCCACTGAAAGCGCTAACTTGGGATTTATCTTGTATTTCGGACCGGATACCACATATTTTTTCTATCATATTAAATTATTTTATCTTATCAGCGTTATATCACAAGATATTATATACTTGGTCCTGCACAGGTCTAATTTAATCACCACGATAAGTACACAAGCAATCAGAAATATAAATGATTTACTTAAATCGATTTGGTTGACTTTGCCTTTGCGTGAGCGCAGATTATAATTTCACATTTATATGCATGAAGAAGAAAGATGCGGCGTCAAGCGCTAAATATATCTATTTTTCTTCTTTAATAACAGCAAAATAACTTTATTTAAACTAACATCATTTAAATCGTGCAAAAATAATTTTTGCAAAGCTTGTTCTTTTAATTATTATTTTTTCTTTTCTTTCAATATTCGTAGATATATATAATAGACTATCTGTGCCCGCAGCTTCGCCCGCGTGGAATACAGTTTGAAATTATAAGAGTATCAGTGAAAAATCAATATAATCTAAACTAATCGTCCAAACAATGTTGTGTAAAAGGCAATTTTTATATAAATAAAATGTTTTTGACGTTAAGAAAATTTATTTTGATAAAAATTTAACATTTCCTACTTAAATATTCCCCTAAATATAGATATAATATGTCGTTGCGGAATTTTTTATAGCCCTTTTTGAGTTCTACAACTTCTCTATAGAAAGCACTCACTATCTCTTACTGTTAAGGCAGCGTTCTTTCGTCGACTTTAGTTATAAAAAAGGTCACTACGAAAAGCCCTTTTATTTTAACTGAATAATATATAGCCTATAACCATGAACGAATTTTTGAAATCGAATGAGTTATTATGGAGATTATCTCCTACATCCAAACTTACAAACTCAAAATTTTACCTCTTTATATATTAGTGTAGATATAGATGTCTCATAGAGACGAAGATATTTTTTATATGGAAAAGTACGTTTGGTAGTCTTTTTGGGTGTTCATAGGGTCTATCTGTCTTATGTCTGGATTAAGTGATCATTTCACAACAATGCAAAGTTCACAATTCTACCCATGATAGACTACCACATATAAGAATTTTTTGGATGTTGTGTATATGTTTAACATGCTCTCCTTGTTTTATATGTGGATTGTATTTTTACTACCGCCACCTGTGGTTAAAAATTTGTCATTCCCATAAACCACTACAGATGTCGTCATTGGCGATGAGATATCTATATTTTTGACTAGAGTTCTTAAACCAATATGTAAAAAAATACCTTCATCGCTAGGAGAAATCTATAATATATGTTTTGATCAATGGCGTCTTCCTGGGAATAAAATCCAGTAATGTGTTCTTGAAAAATTTGAACATACTCGAAACTGAGTATTTCATCGTTTATTAATTTACAATTCTTAAAATAGTGCTTACAATATAAAGCAGCGATTTTCTAAAATTAGCTTTGCAGTATAAACACAATAAGTTATTTTCGTACTAATATAGTTTCGAGAGGAGTTGACCCGCACCGCGAATGCCCTTTCGTCTAAACTTAGCTTTCCGACAATGGTTGGACGGTTCTACAATCCATCCTGCAGCTGAAGTAGAGGCTGCCCTCAAAGTTTGGGGTCTACCTTTCAAGAGTCCTAGAGCTCTTGAAGATACACAGGCGCCATGTTACGTTTCACTTGAATAATATAATAGCCGTAACCATGATTTAATTTTTTTTAAATTAAATTATTCGTGTTATGTTGTTATTTGTATATTTATACAAATAACAACATGCCCGCGCGGCTTCGCACGCGTAGATTTTTAGTACACTGTTTGGATCGTCATAGATCTTTCGCGAACCTTCTAGAACATTCTCCTTCTAGAACTTTCAAGAAATTTATCGAATGTACAGGAACCTTCTAGACACACCGACACATTCCGCCATCTATATTTAGAACCTTATAGAACTTTCGTGAATTTTCTAGAACCTTCTCCTTCCAAAACTTTCTAGAGCAGGTTTTTCCGGAACCTTCTAGGCTCACCGAAACAGTCGGCGCGCCTATTTTGAAACAATCTGAAGCATTTGCGGCCTTCCCATAATAAAAAATGTGTTGGAAAGCACATTTTTGTCACCCACTCCCACCCACGCACAGCCACCCCCATCAAACACGCATATTTTCTCCACACCACCATAACCACCGGTGGGTGGTTGTGGCTGGTTGTGGAGAAAACTTGGCTGGTAGGGAAACACGGGTTTCTTTTTATATTTATATATTGATTATGGACCAGGTCTTATACACCAGACCTGGTTACCCTAGAATGATCTCATTATAATTATTATTATTATCTTTACAGGTAAGGATCCCGCTGTTGTAGCTACCTGCCTTGCGAGGCAAAATGTTGGCCCAGGAGCTGAACGGAGAACTTAGCGAGTTCTAGTTCCCCAACTCGCATCTCGGAGATATAACAACTTCGCAAAACTCATGTAAGTGTTCTACTTTAAATTTGAATATTCAGTGATGGAGCAACGATCAAGGTGCTATTATTACAATATTTTATTATGACGTCAAAATGTCAAGATAGTGTAACCCCTGAATAAAATGTGTATTGAAAACTGAAGGAACGATTAGCGAAAGTGCATGCCGGGAGTGATTTGTTCGCTTCAAGGCTGGTGATGCCAGCTTAGACGGCAGGAAAAGGTCGATCTGTGAATGGTAGGTACCCACCGCTTATCCAGGACCGTTCTATGAACAAGAGCTCCCTTTTTGGTCCTACTCATTGGTCTCCAGGTAGAAATTCGTTTAAGACCCCAGACCACTGTGAAAAATATTTTTTGTCATTTTTTTTCTTTCATTTTCTGAAAGATGCATTTGTTAAGAATGCTCTCACCAAATATTTTAAATAAATTTGTAAAATTGACGGAGATACAGCGGTTTAAAATTTTTTGTTTGTATATTGAATTATCCTTCAGCAAATCTTTGAATGCGTTTTTCTCAAAAGTACGTTTTTCAACCTGGTTGACAGCATATCAGAAAAACTATACATCCGATTTGTATGCGCCGAGTCGTAAACTGCTTGAAAATCCAGTTTCTATGGCACCACTTAGGGATTTTTTTATAAAGGGCCCATTCACAGTCCGCTACAGTAAAAAATCTTTGTTTATTAGAGTAATAGGTTATTGGAAGTTAACAAAATATAAGGCAACGAAAGTTAAACAAAGAAGCAGCTTAATCTAAAAAAAAAAATATCAAGTAAATAGATAAAATAAAACCGTAAAATAAGTAAATCATATGATGAAGAACAAGATGAAAAAGAGTGAACGCATTGCACTACTGCGGCAGTGGCTGGGATAAGTAATTACATAACATCCCCGATAAGGGGGATCAAAAAGATGACACAGGATGACTCCCGGCAAGGGATGTCAGGACCTACAGATATACATCCAATGCCAAAGCATAACATCGGAGGTTGGGAGAGGTTCCACCCTCAATGGTCATTCAAAACACCAACTAAAAAGTACACAATTATATACCCTACATATTAATAACACAATCAATCTTCTAATATTGATGATCAGGCCCTTCTGGAGCCTGTGGAAGTGGATGAAAGAGTTGCACCACTAAGCCACTGGACACAAAATATAATTTGAAACGAAATTCTCAAAAAAACGGGGGATAATTATGCACTAGATTAATATTTCAAGATTCTTAATAGGTAATATATAAAAATATAATGATATTAGTTTATTTCAAGCATATAAAGATACATACGTAAAAATGAGAATACCCAGAATTGCCCGATTTAATTTTGAAAAGGAGAAACAATACTCAATATCAAAATTTATTCGAAGTCCTTAGAGTCAAGAATTTTTGGCCGTTATGTTATGAATTTCGTGTTCATTAAACTTTCTTTTTCGGTGCCTTTAACTTCTTTCTTTATCACCCTTTTAAATACCACGATTTATAACGTAACTTTAACTTTACATGTCACGTCAAGACACAAGCCATATAGCACACCCTTTTAGACCTTGCAGAGATGCGATTATCATTTATTGTAATCTTTCTGTATTTTGGGAATGGCAGTACCCAGCTTTTAATAGACATTTTACACTTGAAGCTACGCCACCGCTCCCCTATGTGGTGACCCCTATTTCAAATATGATTGGCAGTTAAAAGCATAAGGGATGATTCTCTTATCGGTGTAGCGCTATCCAACTGTCTGCTTAGATCTTGAGTTCCCTGGTGTGACCTAGTAGAAATATCAATAAAAGCTAAGCACACTGTTAAAATATGGTAGATGAAAACGCATACAAATTGAAGAATATTCTACATCAATAATGATGTCACTTTTTCTTATAGATCTCTGGAGACTTTCGTATAGACAATAGGAACCTAAGACCATGAAATGATCATTAAGGTAGTCATATGAGTGGGTAATATCCAGTGACTATTCATTGTCCTGTGAGGGTAATGAGCTACAGAGAAAATTATTATGATAAGATTATCAGCTTATGTATTAATAAAGGTTTTTTTATATACAAGGATCGTATAAAAAAAATTAATATACTTATTCAATAATAGCAAAATGATTTTGTGGTGACATTATTAACACAAGAAATAAGAATATACTTTGTTTTTACCACTTACTTGTTGAAAGTACCAACATGGTTCCTTCATCAAGATACAATGCATACATAAACAACATCAATAAAAATCGAAGAATAGAAAGTAACAAAATAAAAATAAATGTATAGGAGAGGAGTACTAAATATAAATATTCATAATATTAATAAAATATATAACTGGGTCCTTTTTAAAAATAGTAATCTTTTAAATTTGTTTTCTTATTATCAAATATTATCACATGTATATTTATTTTAAATTTTTTAGTATACGTTGTGTTCTGATGTAGAAACCATTTCCCTCAAAACATGTTGGTATTTTAAACAAATAAGTATGCAGTGAAAACAATGTTTAATCTTGTTAATTGTTCAATTAATATAATTTAGGAATAATCATTCTAGAAGGCCTGTTGCTACATGCAACAAGTTTAGCCGCATTGGTGCCAAGAAGCCGTGTTTACCCTAACTACTGTTGTTCTAATGTAAGCCATTAAGTTACCTTAATGTAAGCCATTTTGTTGGCATTAGTGTGCCTGCAGATATGAAAAATGTGCAGAACGAGGGCACCCAGTAGTGGGCAAAGTAATTTGGCAAAGTGGCTCCGATACTTAATACACGGTGCATTGAAAAATATCACTGAAATTTTTCCGGCCACGTTCATATTTGTAATTCTTCTAATGACTCGTGTTCACGTAGGAGATTTTCAACTTGAAATAGTCTCTGAGATACGAATTTCGCTTCCTTGAAATTTATCGGAAACAACTCTCGATTTTATATGTCCTAGCGTAAACACCGCGTATTTGACATTAATTGAATTGTACCTCACTTCACCTTAACTGTATGTCAAACGTCATATGATCATTGATGTTCCGTTTGTCAGTTACATGAGTGAATGAATATATCTCTAGCAGCAGTTAAATTGGATAAAAAATATCGGTAATTGAATGCCTTCTTAAATTTCACAATAAATAATTTAAAGTATTTATTGTACCTTATTCATATGTATATTTGTCTTATCTATATTGTCACGTGTCGTGGCTACGGGAGGAATGAATAGAAAACACTGGAAATTAATTAATTAACGATTTATTAATTTATGATTAATTAATTATTCAATATACAAAGTCACTTAACACGAATTAAGCTTAACCCTATTCTTTAATCTACACTATATTGCAATATATCACTAATTTATTAATACTTTAATATAGCTGGGTATCAATTATTGAGTATTCACTAGAAAATTCCATTCAATATTCGTACGTATTAATCGCTCTGGTTTATTTTGGATACTACGCTCGATTATTCGCTTTACTTATCGCTTCGATTACCTCACGACTGGCCACACTGGGCGTCGTCTCGCGTTTCGCGGCAGACTTCGCACTGAACGAGTTGTCAAACACGACAACAACAACAACGCCTCGGCGTAGTCCGTATTTATACCACAGTGCTGGTATTTTCGTACATTCTAGATTATTCTAGTGCTTAGGAGAAGGTCGCTTCTCGGTTGTTCCAGGCGTTTCTAGATGTGTGTTGATGTTTTTTGAAGGTTTTAGAGAATTTTAGACTATTACTATAGTGTTGTTCCAAGTGAAATATTACCAGGTTTTCGGACAATACGTAAATTCTTTTAAGCATCTCGTTACAATATTCATTGATGAATATTGAATATTGAATATGAATAATTTTTGTTTTAAGTTAAGTTGGTTAGTTTTGGGGATGATAATTTTTTATTTTATTTTATCTTATTCGGTCATCCAAAAGGAAGACAATTGCTTGGTAAGACAAAATACAGAAAAAATAGTTAAATGTTTCCCACAATTAAAGGATGACACAGATAGACATAATTTTATAGACAAGTCAATTTGATATGAATGACAGATCACACAATTTTACAGTTTCATTTAAGTGATTGCTTCAAATTTAACTTTATCATTAACATATAAGGGTTCCTAATGTATGTAATTCACATGGTCAGGGAGGGGGATATTATAGTCATTTGGCATTGAAAATTGTATTCTTAAAAATCAAGTTTTTCTTTTACTGCACCCTTAACACTGTTCTTTCAAAACTTCGCAAATATTTCATACTTGGGATATAGTTTAAGTCCTTCTCTATGTTGTGATGAATACGCCTTTCTGTTACGTCACGTTCAGTTACCTACCTATTAAGTAAGCTACTTTTGTCTCTGATCCTTCTAGAACGGTCTACGTAAAGTTTACTAACAATCTATGTATATAGCAGGCATCCCAACAGGAGGTATCATTTTTACTAAAACGCAATAATTTAAGATACATTATATACATCTCATAGAGACGAAATTATATTTTTTTATGGTAAAGTAGTATGGAAGTCTTTGGGTGTTCATAGGGCTTACGATCTTCGTACGGCTGGCTTAAGTGATTACTTTACACAATGTGCGTTCACCATTTCCATGATTGAATACCACATCTATCAAATCTTTGGAAGTTGTATATATATTTTAGTTTTACACCCGTTTCATATGTGTGTTGTAATTTAGAGATATCTATTTTTGATTGGAGTTTTTTAAAGCAATATCCTTTGTGTGTGTCATGAGATTCTCCGAATTATTAGCGTAGCACTAGAATACGCCTGAAATATAATTTTTTTTTTTTTAACTCCTTGTTAAGACCAGTTTTTTACATTCAGAATATGTTGAGTTTGAACAAAATTTGGTACTGTGTTTTTAAAAAATTTGGACAAACTCAAAATATGCTATTTCTTAAGAAATTTTGTTAGCTGATTTATGAGATATTTTTGATAGCTGATTTATGAGATATTTTTGATAGCTGATTTATGAGATATTTTTGATAGCTGATTTATGAGATATTTTTGATACTTCCATATGCATCTCAGGGTAAGACCCATATCTACAATGCACTCCAGAGGCCGATCTTGATTTCTGAGTAGGTATATGGAAATGAACTACTGGTCTTTGAACTTAAGCGTATAAATTTCAAACTCCCTCTGATGGTGTACCAAAGTCTTCAAAGAAATGCACCACAAAAGATGGACCTCTGTATCCCGGACAATATTACTGGAAGGCGGCCCACACTGCGGTCAGCTAAATCGGAGGCACTCTGCAAGCTGGTAGTACCGAGGAGACCTGGAGCAACCAAGTTTGCTGAACGTGCTTTCAGCATTGCGGGCCCAGCTATGTGGAATCAGCTGCCTCCAGTGTTGCAATCCATAGAAAATGAAGAATTTTTCTAGAAGAGGCTAAAAACTCACTTCTTGAAGATGTCACATCTGTAAAGGGCCCTTGAAGGGTCTTTCATGCAAAAACGGTGCTTTTTAATTATCACAAAATAAATATAAACATTAAGATAAAAAGAAAACATAAAATAATATTTGGAGCCAAGAATGAAAACAGAGCCAAGAAAGAAACAAGACACATGAAACCTTTTTGAATGCCAACAATAAAAGAAGCATCAAATATGGTGCCAAAGGTTTCCTAGCTTGAGAACAAGATTCGATGTGTTGGTGGCGAAACTATGCCACAATTTTTCATGTATACGATACAAAGTGCCAATAATCAAAAATTATATTTTGAAAACATTTGGTGAATAAATTATAAAAAATATCTCAAAGAAAATATAAATAATGTCAAAAAGTAGAAAGTAATTTATTAATATTTTTATTATTATTTTCAATTATTTAATTTTCTACAAGAAAATAAAACAGTTAAAAAATTTGCTACCACAAAACTATCAACATTTAAAATGTTATTAAACTTTCATATAATATTTCTACTCTCTGCCATGAGTATGTAGCCTGGGGAATGGTCAGAAAACGTGGTAGTTTTTCACACATTTTTATATGAGAAAAATATTTCTCGAATGCGTTGATGGGGGATCTGAGATGTAACACGGGAAAAAGAGAAGCATTATCGATTTAGAAATTACCTATAAAGTTGGTATAGTTACCAAGATCTTTCACGAGTCAGCTGTCATTCAACGATCTAAACTCTAGATTTATTTTAATGTTGACTAATCTTAAGGATTTACGTTATGTGAAATTTTTTGCAAAAAGAGATGGCTGATATTTTGAAAATATCGTGTTCCATGTTTAATTTCGATGTTGACACTTTATTCAACTAAAAATATTGTCACTTTTTGCACAAATAATGCTTCTTTGTATTTGAAAAATGAAAATAAAATGAATCACTTGTCAGGACACCCTTTATCTGATTTCTTTTTCAAAGAAGACTTAAGGTGTACTTCATTATAAGTTTACCTTTGGACTAAGATATCACGTCTGTGAATAATTACGCTCGAGTGTTATTCAGTCTTCAGAATATATATATATATAAAATTAAAATTGTTTTTACTAATTTATTTATTCCAAAACTAAAATTAATATGTTAAATAATATGTGATGTTCATTAAATAGTAAGAGAGTTTAATAAAATCTTTTATATTTTTTTTCTTCTTAGAGATTCTGTTTCTCTCGAAAGAAGAAGAAGATGTATATTATTTAATGATTAGCATGAATAATCTCTACACCGTAAACGCCAAATCCATCAATAATTATAGTTGTGAGGTGTAATATTTATATAACTTGTGGAAATGGCGACAAAAAAACACATTGTGTAAACCAAGAGAAACCTTAATAAACCTCGTTGCCTAATAATTAAAAACTTTTTAGATGTCTCTAATCTCCATTAATAATAATTTTGAATATCTGTCCTCAACTTCTTACCCTGTAGCTGTTTTCATTTCGTTTTTAAAGAAAGTATGATTTCAAAATTGTTATTCAATAAAATTAATGCATCGATTTTATGTTTTTTCAATAAAATACTAGGTCTTTTAATATTCTTGTTTAATGAAAATAAAATAAATAATTGTAAGCATTACTATATCGCGTATGTCATTGGTATTAATTATTAATCTCAATATATAACTCTGTATGTAACAATTTCCGTCATTAACGCTACCAGATGGATCAAATAATAATGAGGTATATGTATAATGTCCATCACTCACATTATAACGCTGTTCTAACAGTCTTAACTGGCGGCTAAAATATGTAATAAAAGCACGTCATTTTTGACGGGTAATACTGGTCAAAGTTGACTGGTCAAATAATCGAAACCGTTCATTTTTTACATAAACATAAACTAAAACTGTTATTTTACTTAGTGAGGTAAGAATGTCCTAGAATCAAGGCTTTACTTACCCTAGAGATGAAATGTGGGCAATATGATATGTGAAAGAGAACATTAAAGTGGGTCTAAACACTGATTTGAACACTCATCTCTATAGGTATTTTATATTAATTTTTGCTATACTAATTTGAATCATACTTATCTTCACCTAAATTACGCTCGATTGTAAATTTAATGCGTTTTGCGGGACTTTTTGATTGCGACAATTGCGATACTGCGCGATATCGCTGATTCCGTACCAGTCAACAAATCCTGTCGAGTTAATTGAATTTGCTCGAAAATTTCCTCCGTTTGATACTTAGTTTCGAACTGTGCTACCCATGTATTGTTCAATTGCGACCAATTAAGCTGCAACCGGCTCCCTTCATAATTAGAAATCCCCGCTGGTGAAATGCAACTATGCTTCGAGAGTTATCGTGCGACCGAAGCTTTAGACGAAATAACGAAATTGACACTAAATTATTACCCGTATTGCGACGTTCGTTTGACCAACGTGCCGGCACGCTATATTTCGCCGGTAGCCAAAGGCTCTCGATAATGTCCTATTTCAACGGGGGATTTATATATTTTTGGTCGCTTAATCATACAACTCATACTCTCAGCACGCCAATCTGCCAAATCGGTTGAGTGTAATTTTGTTTGATATTCGTTTTTCTTTTTTTTAAATCGAAAAACAAATTTTCATTTTCTGAATGTAAATGCACGTAATAAAATTACTTACTTTTAACGAATTTATTTGATTTTAAGCGAATGTATAAAACATAATAATTTCGTTGGCTGTATGAAACTTCCTGTAACGCCCGTAATTTTATTCAAATTCACATATAAAAAAAGAAATTACACGGCTGGAAGCAGGGCATGAATCTTGCCAAAATGCCACCGTCTCATCACCGTGGACCGTCAAAAATATAATATATATACTAGGGACAAGCAAAGACGTGAACCATTTCACATTCCTTCATTTTTCATGGCCAGCTTAAAATATATGAGATGTTGGTTACTTTAATGATAGTCCAACGTTGTACAGATTAAGAGTTATAAGTATTGAAAAAAATGAAAACATTCAAATCGTTTCCCCGTAACTATTGATATAAGGGCATTGATTTTTTAGCTTTTTCGACTCATATTTTGATTACACCTGTAAAGTACTGTGGAATAGCTCTGTTACACCCTATACGCCTTAGGAAACACATAATGTCTTTTTAAAATAATATTTTATAATAATTAAATAATCATATAAACACTACATACCAGTACATGTATAATTATATTAAATACAACATATTGCATATTAAAAATAAAATAAGTTAAAAACGTTTAATATGATATCTTTCCACACAAAAATATAATAAAATACGCAAAAGTAGGCATAAGAAAAATAGTGAATTTTTTTGCCAGAAGAAAATTCTCGACTATATTTGAGGAGATACCAGCACATATTACATGAAAGAATATACAGCACACACAAGAACTGTCGCACAAACGTTTGTTTTTTCTTGCTATGCTATGTAGACGGATGGGCATTGATCGCCTAATAAAATAATATAAAAATATAATAATTTTCAATAAATCATTAAATAAAATTAGTATAATTTTCAATATCGTAATAGTTCTACAGATACTCGTAGGTCTTCATCTTCACAAATATTTGCCTCTATTCTACGAAGCACCAGAATTTCTAGAATATTTTCCGCTCTATCTTTTGGTCTTCTGAAGCAGATTGCTACTTGGTCTGCTTCTCCATATTTCATCAAACACCAAAGATTGCCTATTTTAATAAACTTTGAGACGTTTTTCTACTAAAGTGAAAAGCTCATTATCTGAGTGTCGACAACAAAGCAAGTAAGTTATACTTGCGGAATGAAATTTATTTTACAGACATTTTAAAATTGTTAATTTCAATGTGATAAAATTGCTACAATATCATCATTGTCGTAACTGAAAAAATTACATTTTTCAAGATATATTAAAATACGTATAATAAATTTTGACCCAGCAATATATCTTTTTAGGTGATTTATTTTACGATCATAATATATTGTCTTTCTCACAAGGCTTATCGTATTTGGACAGCAATCATTTTTCACATATCTTTTTGACTTTTCTAACTTTTATGGACAAAAATTTCGTGACATCGCTTCAACCATTATGAGAAATTGTGGAAAACCTTAGCGTGCCTTATTTTCTGCAGGTTTGCTACATTCATTTTTTCTTTATATAAAATATAACAGTTAGTTAAATATATAAAACTTAAATGATTACCCTAACTTCATTTTTTGTATATCACTATCGTGTTTTACCATTATCTTAAGCAAAATTATATTAGGATTATCATTATGGTCACTATCATAATTATTTTCAGCCATTTCCAATTCTCTGTTGGATGAAAACCTTCTCAAGTGTTTCCCATTTTTATTTGCAAAAAATTTGATGATTTTGTCAGTACAGGTGGTTAAGGCTGCTTGTCGGCTTCTTGATTATCTACGAATACAGATACCGCAGGATGATTGCATTCGTTTATTGATTGTTCGATATATGAAAAAACATTTAGTTTTGTAAGTGAAGATATTATAATTATACTATGTACTATCCACGCTTTTGATTTTATTGACATGCGCATATACTGTGATAGCTCTTCGCACTTCGGCTGTTTAAAAAACAACTTTTTATTGCTTTTTAGATTTTTTTTTAGATTTTATTATTAGATAGATAGATTTAGATTTTTATATTCAGATTTTAGATTTTTTTATAAAAGTGAGTTTATGTTTTTTTATACAATATTTGTCGAATCATATTTCTTTAGAATATGGCATCTTATAAATTCGAACGTTCCATAGCATTAACTAATGAGAATGAGAATGAATTTGTGAGGTAAAAAGCATTGAAAAAAATAAGGCTTGCAAGAAAGAAAATGGCAGTAGATCTCATCGCTCCGTTTTCTTCTTCTTCTTGTGCCGTGCCGATAGCCTCGTCCGTTGACCGGACGTTGGCTATCATGTTGGCTATGCGGACTTTGTTTACTGCGGCCCGTAACAGCTCCACACTAGACTGGCCAAACCACTGTCTCAAGTTTTTCAGCCATTAAGTCCTCCTTCTTCCGGGGCCCCGACTTCCGATCTTTCCCTGCAGATGCAAGATCTCTTATTTCTCCGGATGTCTCATCACATGTTCTAGATATTAAAGTTTTCGGATTTTTATTGTTTTAATAACTTCTTTTTCTTTATTCATTCGAGCCATAACATCTTCATTCGTAACTCTGTTCATCCAGCTTATTTTGAGAATTTTCGGAATCGTATTTTTTGTTGAAATCACGAAAAATATTTTAAAAACAATCCGACGATAGAAATAATGTTGGGAGGTTATAAAATTCGCGTTGGCCTAGAATGTCAGAATAAGTTTGTACAAAATTTCACGATGCAAGAGGACTTCGTTGGAGAATTTTTGCTGCTTCTGTTTTATAATTATGATACATTGGGTACCGTTATGCTAGTCTTGGGCAAGAAATTATTTCAAGATGGAAATGGTATGATATTAGTTTGATTACATCCACTTTCTTATTATCATTTTTATTTAGCGGCATTTGATGAAGAGTAATTTACTTCATACAGAATGACACTTCTAATTATTGTGGTGATGAGCCTAGGTTTATGTACTAAGCAAAAACAAAGTGGTTCATAACTTCAATTACAATAATTGCCCTACCATAGGGGCCGGAGGAAGTGGTCCATGCACCCCCCTCATCAAAAGAGCAATTGATGCAATTGTGTAGTCGGTCGGGACCATCTTAAAATCAAAATGTTTTCTTCACAAGTTGTCGCATAAGAAAGAAATCGAATCAATTTCTGATTAGGGGATGATGCCGTCATAAATAATTGTCTGTTAAACGAAAAATATATACCTTAAGAATTATAATTTTTTGAGCCCTTACTATAACTTTTAACTTAAATCGTTACACCAAACACACGCATCTGTATAAAATTACCAAAATATTAAACTTGGAAGATCTGAAGTATATCGAAAAGGTAAATATGCTCATCTTTAAATTGGATGAAAAACGCTAACCATGTTTGTAACCTCTCAGTTAACTTAATTTTAATTTTATATTTTACTTATTAAGTTCTGAATTTAACAGAAATATACTTTACCTGCTGATGAAAGATTTCATTACCGTCAAAACTTAAGTAGTAAAATAGAAATATAATTAAACGAATTTACCTAGATTATCTGCACTTAATTTTTGGTAAAAATCAACCGGTTTCGGAAACAACGTTCCTTCGTCAGGGTATACTTAATAATAATTAAACTTTGCAAATTATGAAAAATCATATCTCGGTGTCGTGTCCAAATGGGAGTAAATAGTGGGGGTGCGAAAGAAACAGGTGATAGGGTTAAATGGAACATATTCAAGATAGGACTGTAGGTTAGATTTTTTTTTTGGTTATTCTTCATCATGAATTATTATTTATGGATTTCATAAAAGTCCTTAAATTAGAAATTAGAAATACACATTACTAATTAAATTTAAATTATAATATTAAATTATTATGCATCTGGAATCGATGATTAAAGTAAGTAAGTTGAAAGATTTCGCGATTTATTCATTGCTCAATTTTTAAACGCGTTCAACTCGAAACCATGTTTTAAAAATCAGGACCAAAATATCTGAGCAACCAACCACTGAACCAATCAACTTCAAATTTTCATTGGTTATTATATACATAATTATCTTGTCTTTCTCGTAGGATTTTTTTAAGTGACTTATTTTTTTTTATCGGCATAATAAACTAGAAAGTTTCCCTAAAAACGCTATTTAAAATTCAAACGCTCGCTACTTTGTCAAAAATCTATATTTTAAAAAATTCCCGTGTCAATGGCTAAATTATAATGTCAGTTTTGATACAAAAATATATTTTTTTATTCTAATGATTACAAGATTAAATGGGAACACCGCGGAGGACGTTTTTTTTCGGTAGTCAACAAAACCCAAGAATTTTCCGTCAATATTGAATATTTTTTTATAAAAAAAAAATAACATATTTTGAAAAGAATGTACTTCTATGTAGAAATAATACCAATACCATTATTTAAATAGCTTTTCTTGAAAAAAATTACAAAATTTGCCTTTTTTCGCGCTTCGTAGGTAGGTATTCCCCTTTAATGATTCGACTATGCAACAAATTCAAAATTAATTCAAAAAAATAATCGTAATCGCTTTTAGTTTTTGATTCTTAAAATGAAATATATACCCATACGTTTTGTTTACAAAACCTTTTCGAATAATAATCGAAAGCCTTAATAGGGGTGAAGCAGAAGGCTGTTTTCTCCAGACTTTTCAGTTTGGAAAACTCCCACAAGGTGGGTAATTTGGGTAGTTTATATACCGCGGTTTAATTATGCGCATACAATCATCAGTTTTAACAGAGTTTTGAACCAGAAGTTTAAGCATAATGTTAGTTGAAAAACTAAGCTATCCAAAGTTGTAATATTAACCCTTCGGGTATTTTTACAGAGGTCATTTTAGGTTTATTAGCCGGAAAGATGTTTATACTAACATTTTCAAAATTATTTTTAACTAGCTGTAAGCCGTCAGAAATGACGGAACATTGTTTGCATCTTTGTTAAGCCCTAGTATATATGTATTTATAATATCTTTTTGGCGGTCCACGGAGAGGCGACCGTAGCAACATTCATAGACGGCCGGTTCGGGTTTGCTGGTCCGGGGTTCAAGTCCCATCTCCAGCCATTTAATTTGTGTTTTTAGCCGTGAATTTGAACGAAATTAAAAACGCTACACGAAGTTTCGGGGACAGACAGATAGACAGACATTTGACACTCTGCACGGTGTAGCAATGGCGTCGTATGAGACGAAAAAATATCAAAAATGTGTTTTTATTAAAAAAAAACGTATTAAATAAAAGCTCCCCGTGTTATATTGCATAATTTGTTTTCTTTGTTGAGGGGGAGTCACTTTCCGTTAAAACGTCAAGTAATTCCAGGTCAACGTCACTTTTGTTTATTTTCTGACAATCCATTAGCACTTCATTTAGCAAGGAGCTTGTCCAAAGTTGTCGGGAGGGGCAACTGTTTTATCTAATCTAATATTTCATTCAAAGTGTGGATTTTTGCATTTTCTTCCAATCAAACAACCATTTTCGTAAAAATATATGCATTCAAGATTTACTTAAATTACTATAAACCAAGTTGATGCAATCGGCCCTAACAGACCAAGAGCCGACGATCGCCAAACTTTGGGAGATTTGGGCAGACAACAGGTTATACAGGTACAATAAAATGTTTTAGTAAAACGTTAAAATATAAGGTATCAGGTAATATTGTTAAATAGTAGTTCAAATAAAATATATTTCACCCTTTTCTGGGGTACCTGTTTCTTCTTTTTATTTTGACGACCAGCGCATGCCTTTGTTTTTTATTTATAGAATTTGCGGTTATTGTAGTGGCGATATAAAATAGTGGTCGAATATTTTCAATTAACGATTTGAATTGGAAGCAGGTATAGAATTTATTTCTGCAACAGTAACTTTTCTGCTTATACCAGCCAATATCATTGTTTTCTTTTTTATATTTTTGGCTTTATTTTACCTTCAACAATTTATTAATTTTCGACCTTCTTGTTCGCGCACGTGCACGGCACGTGGCGATTGCGAGGACGCGGGAAAGAATGCAAGATAGGAGAGAGAGAGGAGAATGCAAGACCTCCAAACTTCCGATTTCCTTCTCATCCGCGAACTTCCGGGCTGGTTCAAAGCTAGAGGAAACGTCTTCAGCTTTTGTGTTTATCTTTGCGTAGATTTAACCTTGAAAATACACGGTAGATAGCTCGAATCGAACAATTGCTCTGCAAGGCGAGACTTCCAAATTCGTATCTGTGCAATCTATCGTCTGGCAAAATCCTCCGAATTCAAATGTCCAAACAAACGTAATAACCAAACCTTATCTACTGTAGTGTATGTCGGCAGAAGATATTTGAGGTTTAATACTATAACGTAAGTCTGGTGGTCGCTGGCTCCTATTCTGTAATGCAGTATGAAAAAAAAATTTCTTAAATCCTTTGCCGCTATTTTTATGAACCTGAGTCGAGATTAGAGCTATTATACTACGTCACAAAAATGGGTTAACGTGTAACCTACTCATTTTTAAACACACACTTTATTAACAGGACGGACGCAAATTAACTATCCATTATCTATTCTAGCAAACAAATCACTTTTTGAATGGGGGCGTGGTTACATATATGGTGGGGGTAATTGAGAAGTGGATCCCAAAATGAGGAACATGGTAAGTAAAGGCCTATTCATGAAATTTATCTGGTTGTTAATTATATTGGCTTTAGCGTTCTGACATTTTTTATTTCTAGTGTTTCTAAGTTATCTAATTATATACGTGTATTATTTACATACATATATAGCATTATTTACGTGTAGAATTTCGATACCGTTTTCCTTTTTAAACGTGTGGCCTGTTCCCAAAAGATGGTTCGCGAATCCGGAAAATTTATTGTTATTGAGACATCTAATGTGTTACTTTACTCTAACACTAAATTACGTGCCGTTTTGCCTATATAAAAAGCCGAACAGTCATTACAATTTAGTTTATAAATACCGGAACGGTTTAGCGGGTCGACTTTCTCTTTGGAATGTACTATAAGTTTGCCTGAGCACTATTTATACTAATAGCTTAGGCAAACTTTAATTTAAAAACTTATTCAAATTCATTCAAGTCAAAATGTGATGCATTTAGAGGTTCCACTGTTTCCGACTATACAGGCCGCACTGTGCATTTGATTCCTCCCATAAAAGTCACTTGAAATGCAGAGTTCTTGAAAATGCAGACATGCCACATTATTTGTTGGCTTGTACGTTAGCCAGCACAATTTAAATTCTACTCTATCACGCTAACGGAGGCAGCATAGTCCACGTTAGGGGGGGGGAGGGTGTGATGTGCGAAAATTTAGAGGGGTCGTATATTATGCATTCAGAATAGATTGCTGGACAGGCGGCAAATTGTTAGTGAGAAATCGTATTCAAATGGGCGGCGGTAGTTCTGTCGGAGGCTAAACTGCGTCACGGTCAAACTGACGAATACAGTCAATTATTTTAATTAATTTGCATAATTTAGTTTGCATTTAACCGCGCTAGATCAAAACGAAAATAAACGGATTTCGGAAAAAAATCATTTTCCTTCATTGGGGTAACAAAAACAAAATATAGACGTAAAATTGAACAATATTTTTAAATTTGTAGTTAAAAAAAGTATCATTACCAACTGCTAAATTTATGTATAATATTTCGTGAAAAGGTGTACAGATGTCTCATGCATAGTGTTTTTAAATATATGAAAAGTTTTCAGATTTGGAATATATAAAAAACTTTCAAAAATGTTATAACGTGTGGATTTGGTTAACGTTGCATTCATCACTTAAGCCAGCTTATACAGGTCATAAGCCCTGGGCCATCCTATAAAAAAGAGTTTCATACGCGTTTTTCATAAATGTAGCCTAGTCTTTGTCAGACTTTTATGATTTATCCTAAGTAAAATTATTATTTTAATCGCAAATAGGAATCGAAAGACAATCAATTTATGATACGAAATGCCTAGAATTTCTGTTGCTGACACTAGTTTGGGAGTAAAGCTAGAAATTAACAAAAAGGATGAAAGATGACTGAATATAGCGGAGAAAGAAAAAATTAAGGGAAAATGGAATGCTGTCTACATGGAATAAAATAAGATTCGCTGAGATGGTTGTGTGAAACGTTGAGAAAATATTCTCGAAAAATTTCCTATTGAAATCTTCAACAACCGAAGAGTTAGTATAAGAAGATGTTTGAAAGTGGACAAGGCCAAAATGGTGTACTAGAAAATAAGAGTATGGCGTTCTATTCTCTTTGCCAACTTCTAGGGAAAACCGTGACTTACAATGCAAAATTTAATGTAGATCAACTATTTTCCTTTAACTATTTACTTTAACTAATTTCGTATTTCATTAATTATTTATAAGGACTTTGTTAAATACTTTATTATTTATTCCCTTGAGAGGAGTTTCAAATGTTAAATATTAACACATTTATTAATATATTTATTTATTAATATATGCTCTGAATTGAACTTTTGCATAATATGAAACATAAAGTGTTCAAATAGCATAGCTATGTAGCACATAAGAAAATAAAAAATGAAATAATATACATTAGCAAGATAAATATCGTAAATAATAGATGAAGAATCTAGGTAATCTATGAAATGGAAGATAAGTAGATTTCTTTTGTATTTGTATGTGAGCTTTTAATATATCAACAGAGCTGTATGGATTGCCTAATGTGCATTTATGTATAGGCGAATTTATAACACAGTTAGTGCGCGCTGGGTACCTACACAAAATAATAAAATAAAAATTATGAAGAGAAAACAATTGAAAATATTTAAAAAGTGTAGGTACAGAATTGTTGCATATCTTTGAAATTTAATCGTACAAGATTTATTTAATGGGAGAATGATGGAGAGTAAAGAATTTGAGTTTTCGGGGTTTTTAATGACGTCCTTCAAATCCAAAAGAACGCAACGTGCGAGTACCAAAACACAATTCAAATTAAATAAATAATAATAAGTAAGTAAAAAAACTAACCCATAAAAACCAAGTTTTTATTATACTACCTTTTTTTGTAAAATATAACAACAATTAAAGACGAATTAAAACATATAACATAACATTACACTTACAGTAATTTAATATATTTCTAATATGTCAGATGTTTTAAGCTTTGATAAGACACTTCATGCTTTGAAGATTAAATTCTTAAAAAATTTGTCAGTCAATTTATATTTTCGAAATTCGTAGTCAAGTACCTATTATGTACACCGATGGAGTAATTCAAATTTAGAAAATATTCCGCGACATTATCAGACCGCCGTTGTCAGTAATCAAACTTTTGTAATGATTCCAATTTGAAAAAACAATTAAAAATTTGAAAAATCCAAAATTATACTATAATTATTATTATTTTTTAACGAAAATTTGATAGATCTTCTTAATCGTCGCCACGAGTCTGCTTGCAAAGTTTCAGCTCTATTGGATCACGTAAAAAGGGTCAATAATCGATCCAAAGTTTTTTCGACGGCAAGCCGGCTAGCAAGCAAGCAGACGCCGCGAGTTAATTAATATAAACGGAGTAAAAAACAATAAAAACCAATATTTTATCAATGAAATTTTTACCGAAGTATTTTAAGTACCAAATGCACTACACCAGGTTCAAACAACGTCATTTTTAGTAAATTTCCTGCCATTTCCTGTAAAATCTCGAATTCAATATATTTTAAATTAATAACCCTCGATGACTGCATTCAAATTTATATGGATATTGGTTCGTACGCTTTTAAACCCCACATATGGGAGTTCGACTGTGCTCACGAAATATCATGAAAACTTTATTTTTTACGGAGTGAACGTGTTTTAAAACGTTTTACAAGTACCCAATCACTTTGATAGCACTCTTTTAGATTAACCTGGTCTGTCAGGGGTAAAAAAGACATATCCATCTCCCGCGAAGGGGGTGGTGTACCTGCGGTTATAATTTTGGACATAGTGTACACACATTTAAAATTAATTTCAAAATATGAAAGAGGTACGTATCTGTATGCTTATTTATATTTACGAAAGAATATGGTTTCAGTCCGAGATAAATATAATTATTATAATAGACAAATATAAATACAAATATAAAGATTGTACAGCGTTTTATATTGGAAAAACCGGCCGAAATTTCAATGTAAGAGTTAAAGAACATATAAGATGTCTGAATAATCATGGTTTTTCTGATTTTGCAAATCATTTAGGTATTAGAAAATGATCACGGTTTTGATAAAAATGTAGGACTTTCTATTGTACACATAAATAATTTTGGTCTGAAATTGAATAATTTAGAATCATTAGAAACTAGTAAAGCGTGTAAAAGTAAACAAAATATTATTAATAATCAATTGAATTTGACTACGAGCCCAATTTTAAATTTTTTTCCAATAATTACGAGGAATCAAGAACTTCAGTAATAATATATATATATTTTTTTATTATTTTTTTTTTTAAATAATTTTTCAAATGATTTATAAAAGCAGTGAACAAAAGACATTTCATTCGAATTTTTTGACAGTTATACAGCACCCTGATGATGGAATGGTAATTTCTGAAATATGTTGGTGAAAAAAAACTCAGATAAAAATAGATTTATACAAATATTATAATCACTTTTTTTTAAATCTCAAATCTACAATGTTACTCAATCAATTGAAAAAAAATATAATTCAAATCATCATGTTCAAATCATCAAACTCTATAATTTATATACGTATCTGATATTTCTGAAACCACTGAAAATAATTGCAACTATGCTCATGTTTAATGAATCATTAGTTTAATTTATAATAAGCTTTATTAATTTAATGCAATAGAAAAAAATTCACGTGGAATATAAATTTAACCGCATTAATGAAAAAGATTTCATTTTTACGAAACTGGATCCTTAATAAATAAACTAAAGCGGTTTAAAGCAATTTACAACTTACTTAAAAATAAATATTTTTTCTTTTATCTTTTTAACTGCAGCAAAATACATCAAAAAACAACCAGGCTTCAGAAAACCACAAAATAGACCTCACCAGGAACTGAACCTAGAACTTTGGACATTGATCTGTCCCATGTCTTTGAGAGGGTGTTCCGAAGGAAGATTCTCCTACACCTTTGATGTGAATGATTTAATATATGTTTAATATTTGTTTTTGTTTATATATGTTTATATATTTCTAACTTATTTATAACATTTACGAATTAAATTTGTGTTTGTAATGTACATGTTATATAAAAAAATAAATAAATTGAAATTGAAATTGAATAAACTAACCCGTAAAAACCAAGATTTGTATTATACTCCCTTTCTCATTTATATAGTTTCCAATTTGATATTCTATCAAAATGTTCCTCTTGCTTTAAGCTCATGTGGAAAATATATTCCATGTATAGTATTATCCTTAAAACTTATAGAATATTAAAACGTAATAATTCGCATAGGGCATAGGCGTCGGCGAAACCGTCTGATCAGACCCAAGCCATGGTTCGAGTCAGACTAGTTGAAACAGATTTCGCGCCTTTTCCACGCGTCGGGCTCCTTTCTCAATTGTATGGTTTCCACTTTGAAAAAACCGCTAAAATTTCGAAAAATCCAAAATGATATTATAATTAAATTTTTTAAACGAAAATTTGTAAGATCATTTTAATCCTCGCCACGAGTCTGCCTGCAAAGTTTCAGTTCAATTGGATCACGGGAAAAGGGTTAAAAATCGATCCAAAGTTTTTCGGCAGACAAACAGACGATAAGAGTTAAAAGAAAGGAAGTAAAAATTGAAAAAAATACTAGTATCATGCCCATTGGACTACGAGGGCCGCCTAACCCACCTTCCTACAATAGTTTCCTGTAAAATATTAGGTCCTTACATATGAAATTGACGTTTAGTATGGGAGGAACATAAAGCCGATTTTTTTTTATTATAATATATTTATTTAATCAAAGTATGTACCATTGCTATCTATGCACTTTTTCCATCTCATAGGTAGTTCATCGATCCCTTTACTAAAAAAACCATTCGGACGGGAATCAATAAAATCTTTGAAGGCGGTTTGGACTGCCCCATCGGAGTTGAATTTTTTCCTTTGCAAGAAGTTATCCAAATTTCGAAAAAAATGGTAATCTGTTGGGGCAAGGTCCGGAGAGTACGGTGGATGTCTTAGACATTCCAATTGAAGCTCCTCTAATTTGGTAGCCGTCTGTTGTGCAGTGTGTGGTCTAGCGTTATCATGAAGCAGCAGTGGCCTAGAGCGATTAACCAGCCTCGGTTGTTTAGCAGCTAGCTTTTCCATCATGGTTTGCAGTTGCTGACAATAGACATCTGCCGTAATCGTCTGGCCAGATTTAAGAAAGCTGTAGTGAACGACACCAGCACTAGTCCACCAAACGCTCACAAGTAACTTTTTTGGAGTCAATTTTCGCTTGGGGCATGGTTTGGCTGGTTCGGCAGGGTTCAGCCATTGCGATGAGCGCTTCCGATTATCGTACAGGATCCACTTTTCATCACAGGTAATGATTCGATTTAAAATCCCTTCATTATTGTGCCGGTTGAGTAATGCAACGCAGCAGTCAACGCGCGTTTGTTGATTTGCTTCACTCAATTCGTGAGGTACCCACCTTTCAAGCTTTTTCACCTTACCAATTTGCTTCAAGTGGATTAAAACAGTTTTATCACTAACACCGCAGCCTGCAGCTAACTCGGATGTGGTTTGCGATGGATCCGCTTCCACAATAGCCTTCAATTCTTCATTATCAACTTTGGTCTCCGGCCGTCCACGGGGCTTGTTCTGCAGGTCGAAATTTCCAGAACGAAAACGTTGGAACCAAAAACGCACTGTGTTTTCTTTTGCGGCACCGTCGCCATACACATCATTAATCCTTCGAGCCGTTTCTGCAGCACTGGTGCCACGGTGGAACTCGTACTCGTAAATAACGCGATATTTCAAGTTTTTCATTTTGTAAACTGAGTGACGCAAAGAAAAAAACAATTGAGGAAAAAACAAATGAATTATAATTTTCAAAACACAAATACATGAGTAAATAGCTGTATAAATTTGGATTTGGAATTCCTAACCAAAGAGAAGATATTTGAGATCAAATTTGCCAGTACGGCGAAACGCCAATTTCATATGTAAGGACCTAATATATTATATTTGTGTTGTTTAATTTGTGAATATCGTATGAATAATTAGTTTTAATTATATGATTGGAAATTTCGGAGGAGTTGTTATTTTAAGGCAACGGCAATGTTATTTTATTCTTGTTCTTAAGTTTTTTCGCAAAATATTTATTTTTATTTATTTAATCAATAATATACATAATATTTTATTACAATGATACCTGGAAAATGTTCAAAATTCAATTTTTTACATCACCAAAAAGAATTATGATTCTTGTGTGTGGTGAGGGATAACAACTTACAATCATATAGGTAGTGTAATCTAATTTAATATACAATGAGAAAGGTAATATACTAATTTATTTAATATGTCAAAAATCTTAATTAATAATACAACATATAGAATCAGCAGTCAAAAGCGACCAAACTCAATCACAAAGTCAATTCTACAATAAATGAGAACCCATTCGGGTTCACTGGGGTAATATGCACACAAGACTCAACCGCAAAACGTTCACCATCATGCAAAATAAATTGAACAAATCAAGTAATTGTAGTCAATAAACAGACCAAACCGAGAAACTTAAATAAAGAATAACAAAACAATGAAGTTGCTTAAAAAATAACAAGTTGTCTAATTTTCCAATCATATAATTAATTTTGTTGTTGTTGCCGGGTTTCGTGATCAAGGATCCCCTCACCATTTTAACTTAGTTGTTGATGCTGCGCCTCTCGTGAGCTTTGTGGTGGGTAAATGACCCTATTCGAGAGGTGAACTCTCCCCCGCATACTTCACATATAATTAGTAATAATCATTCAAACTACTAAAAAAATCTACTCCACTCGGTTCCTCATAAAGGATGAGTAATTCGGAAATCGTTAAAATCCTGAAATATCAAAATTCTGAAAATCCACTTATGAATTATATCAAGTTTCAATCAACTTCTCCAATCCTAGAGCTGTTTTTTCGTAAATGACAAAACATTCCATCCCAAGACATAGCTCAATGCCCAAATGCCCAAATACATTGTTAAATTAACTTATTAATTATACGTGATGATGAGAGGGACTGCATCTCTCGAAACTATAGTAGTAATTTATAACTCATATTGTGTGTATAGTAAAAAGTTTAAATGAAATTTAATTATAATTTAAAATGTTGCATCACGAAGTAACAATATTTTGTGCTTTAAAAATCTTACGATTCTCGTCACATTTTAGTTAATCACATTAACCTACATGTTTTGTGTGCACTGAAATAGCAATATTTTATTTGACTTGTAAATGTAATGTTTTTTTTCTTTTGTTAGATTTAGACTTGTTTGAAAAGGTTGAAGACTCCCTCACTTGGCCCATTCACATTAGCGCGTATTACAAACTATATGAGTACGCGTCCGTGCGTGAGTGTTGGTGTATATGCACTTGTGTGTGTGCGTGTGAGTGTTGCGTGCGAGAAAGCAATCAATACACTAATGTATCAAACAAAATTGGGCGTGTCCCAATTTAATTTACGGTAGCCGTAAAGCTTGTTTTATAAAATGCTGAAAAGGAAATATTGCGGTATACTCGTAAGTCCATTTGACACGTCAACAACTCAAGCGCTGGGCGCGCGATGGCGAGGCGAGATATTGGCTATTATGCATAGAGTAGTCTATCAAAATATTATTATGAATATTTCCGAATGGTAGGCATTCTCACCTGAAATAATTTTATAATAAAATGGTAATAATTTCTCGATTAGAAACTAGAAAGGGATTATTATTTTATTGCTGCAATAACAACTGGCCCTATAAATTAACCCTTCACCCTAAAGTTTACCAGAATTATGAATAATTGTAGGGTTTAATAATTTTATGATATTTCTTGATTAATGATATTTCCTGGTTCGCCTTTTGGTTCAATATTTGGTTTCACTAAGTTTGAATTGATTTAAAAAAAGACTACGAGCTTATAAATTTTGAATAGTTATGAAAAGATCAATCTAAATACTCTTAAAAAATAGAATATGACCCTATAATAAGTAAATAAGCGCTTTGTTACAAAATGACGTTTTTACTTGAAAAGTCTTGGTTTGGAACAAAAATTTTAAAAACAATGTCTATTGTAAAAAATACGCCTTGTTTACTAAGGAATTTTATTATTTAAGAATAAATAATTAAACTGCGTTATAAATGTATCTTAAATATATGCGCGGGGGTACAAATTTTCGTTGTGCCTTAATCCCTTCGCTTGAAGAAGGCGTTTAGTTCAACTTTGTATCATTTTATACTCTGTGCCTTAGCCCGATTGTACGAACTTTTACTTTAATCCAACTTGATAAAACTGAGCCTTAGTTACTTTATTAACCGACTGAGATGATTTCAGTCAGTTAATAAAAAAATTGGTTTGTGAATACCGGACAAGGAAATTTTTTACAACGACTAAAATAAAATTATTGCTTGAAATATGTTTGGCTTGGCACCATTTTGAAAATCGGAGTGTAAAGTGTTACCGTGTCGTAGAGTGATATTGTCTACTGTGCTACTGCTAGGCTTCCATCTCCATTGGCTGGTGCTACCTGTTTCTCTACTGGAATTGAGGTCCAGCGTGGGCGAATATTGATCACAACACTCGCTTCGGGCCTTATCAAAGCCAAACACGTTCAGTTGAGCTCGCATCGTTGTAAAGCTATGTTGGATTTTCGTCGAACTTGTGAAAGACTAGCGATAAGTGGATATTTAGCACATCAATGAATTTTCATCAATGAATAACTTTCTAATGATCCAGAACCCATTTTATATCTAAAAGACAACAGACTTATCGACAAACAATGTGTATAGCGTGATAATAATGTTCAATGTATACAATTTTTCTATTTTTGAGAACATATTTGGTTTTGCGATCTGCCTTCGCACCCAACGCTGTACCAAATAAAACTGCAAATACCGTATGTGGGTAGATGAAATGAAATGAAAATATCTTTCGAATTGGGTAAAAAATTCTTTCATATTTACGAAATCACGAATTTGACTATAATATTCAGATGAATGTTTTAAATGTGAAAGATGGATGATAAGGGTCTGTACTCGCCTTTATATTTGGTGAATGCATTTTTGTCTAGATCTTTGTCTCTGTCTTCTTCACTTAATTAGATTTCTAAAATACATAAATTCAGCAAAGAAAACTTATGTGAAAATGATCAATTTATTTAGACGAAGCGTCTTCTGGAATTAAATAAATTGCTTTGTTGTGACATAATTGCTGTGAAGGTGACATTGTTTTATTCTTGACTCTAGAAAAGTGACTTATTTTTCAATTTTGATAATATGTACGAGTAAAATGATGTTCTCGAAATATAAAAAATACAAATAAATATAAATAAAATGTACAATTACCGTTGGTTTTTAACATATCAGAAATCCTAGTATGAATTTGTATGAAACAACTTACAAATGATTATAAAATAATCAATCTAAGTCGTTATAATACGTTTCGTCAAAAATTAAGAGCACCCATTTTTTTAGCCCTTTAAGGGTATCAGAATAAATAAGATGTCCAATAAGATAACTTTACGTCTTGTTTAAAAATATATGCTATGTTACGACGATTTAACTTTCATCCCTCGATATAATGTTCACTGAATTTTAAACAGGCCATTTTAATACACTTAAGTTTCTAACTACAGCTGTACTATTTCCCTGGGTATATAAGCCGAGCTTACTCGTGGACATCATATGTCATTGGAATATATTTTGATAACTACCAAATTATGTACGGATATTAAATTTTTAAGTTCGTTTCTGCGGTTTCATAATAACTGATTTTATAGACAAATGATTTATACATGGTGTCTTATGAAAGGAAAAACTTTACAGGTGAATTCCTGCCTTTTTTTGTTTGAAGTTTGAATTTTTGAAGTTTGAAGTTGAAATATAATTACAGAAACTTATATCGATTATGAAAAATTCATTCGCTTTAATACAACTAAAATCAAATGATTAAAACCTTTCAAAAATTGAAAATAGATTTTTTTTAAGGTTTTTATCATTTTCTTGAGTTTTATTGATGACAATGAATTTTTTATAATCAATATATGTTACTGTAATAATAGTTGCAAAAAATGAGTCCGAAATATTGAAAAAAATGCAAACTTTGATATCATGCATATCTCCATAACTATTGATATAAAGGTCATGGTTGCTTGAACATTTTAGACTTATTATCAGAATTCGACTCAAGTCAGGAGTAAGGCTTTTGTAAAGCTTTTGCTACCAGCTTTGAGACACCCTGTATATGAACATGTTGTTTTTTTTACGTGTAGGTAAGTGGAATGTTGGCAAGTACTTACTTTTATTAATATTTGCAATCTGTAGAACATTTGAGTTGATGATTTGTCTTACGCAAGCATTTTATTAATATGCGGGATATACACAGGAAAGTGTTAATATATTGCTTTATTAATTTGTTATTTTTAGCCGTTTTAAACTCTCCAGATGCATGAAGCTTTAGAAATAAAATCTGAGTAAACTGTTGTTCGACGTATTTTTAATGCAAGTTAAAGTGATTCCGCTATAAACAAGGCCGTTAACCACTATACGGTTCGGTTGTTTCAAAAACACTCTAGCTAATTGAAAGAAGTCTTATTAAAAAGTGATTAAAATATATTATTTATTGTCACTGTAAAATCGGACAACATTATAAAACGGATACTTAACACGTTGAGTTAAATGTCGTATCAAGGCTTATTTAAATTTAACGAGTATTTTATTACGGGCGTGTATAGCCTCCTTTGGGTTTGTACCTTATTAAAATAGAGTGAGAAAGTATTGTAATTGATATAGTTAAAAATCCGTAAACGCTTTGGGACAAAAAAAAACACTTTAAAATTATTTAAAGTGTTTTTTTTGTGGCCGCCTTGATGGCTTTCTTGCGCCCTAAGCAACGTGAAATGTAACCGAATTTCAAGTCTTATGTATATTCAAAGTGTACAATATTTATTTATTTATTAAAATCACATAAGACAGATATGCAGTTAAAAAGATTCAAGTACATATAATAGATTTGTGTAAATTAAAAAGAGAAGTTTAAACAGGAAGAAGAAAAAGAAAAAAATATTTATCCATTACCATTTAGTTGAAACGTAAAAAATTGTTTCAATTTAGTACTATACACAGTTATACTATCAGCAAAAATGTCGACCACCTCCGCATGTTCATTCCCTAATGAAAGTAGTATGGGGATTACAGAGTTTGCTAATATTGATTTATTAAATATTCCATTGAATAATACAACAAAAACATACTTGTATACAAAAAATACGTATCAACTCAATATTTTTATTATTTTTAAATTAATATATACGTTTGTGACATGAAAAATATGATTAACTTGCTGGTCCGACCAAATCACTAGATAACTAAGCAAGTGTCTTCACTACGAGACCAAAAAATACATCTTTATATTGAAGGTTTCAATAGTTTCTATGGATTTTTTGCTATATTTTTATTATAAAGAATGGTGTTAAATAATGAATATGTAAATGGGAGTATCGGTAAGTATTTTTGATTAGAAAAAAATTAAGGCTAGGCAGCCTTAATTTTGAGAATATACATAATTCATATAATTTTTGTGGATGATTTTCACAAATTGTTTTTTGAGAAGAAAATAAGCTAGAATAGTATGTAGACTATGATTTATCTTGAAAAATAAAAAAATCTGAAGAATAAAGTCATGTACCTACTTTATTTATTTATTTGTGATAATTTAAAATGTCATGAAATAATTTCAGATTTATTTAATTAAGTAGATTTTTACAGAAATACTACTACTGCAGATGATCTCATCGCGTAACTTTCGGAAAATTGATCAACGACCATAATCAGAAAACTTCAAAACCATTGTAATAATATGTCAATGAAAAATTATTTTGACATTTTCGGACAAGACAAGCGCAATCGAAATAGTTTCTGCAGCGATTCATGACTGTTGACGTAACATGGATCCATCACTACATATCAGAAGTGAAAGAACATTTAAAATGGTGGCCAGCTGGTGAACTTGCTTCAAAGAAACCAAAAACGGTTCCATCGGCCATAAAAGTCATGGCCACCAATTTTTGGGATTCGCGAGGTGTACTTCTATTTGGAGGAGGGAAAACAATCATGAGACAGTACAATGCTGAGTAACTATGCTAATCCGACATAAATTGATGAGAAAATAGCCCCATTTAGCATAGAAAAAATGCTCTTTCACCACGACAGTACAACAGCTCACACATTCGCAATCGCCACAGTAAAAATGTCTGAATTTACACTACGAATGCTACCTCATCCACTCTATTCTCCAAATTTGGCTCCAAGCGATTTCTTTTGGTTTTCAAACATAAAAAAAGGCTTGGCAAAAGGGGTTTACGTCAATCGAGGAAAGTCATTACCGAAATAGCGGCCTGCTTTGCCGAGTTCGATAAATCACATTTTTATGGATGGATTAAAAAAGAATAATTGCTGAACTAAGGACTAGGTATTGAGCCAAAATGAGACTACGTTAAGAATTAAAAATATATAAAAAATGCGTTTCCTTTGCTAATGGGATACTTACTATACATCCCTTGTACATATAAATATACATTAAATGTATTTGATAACTATAGGAGACTAAGGGGTTACGGCAAATCCCGTAAAATTCATTTTTTTTTTATTTCAGCTGTGTTCGCTATATACTAGGTATGATAATTTAAAATGGTGGTTCTTCGAAAAATGAATGTAACGAAAATTTTCCAATAGAATGACGAGATTATTGATCAGAAAGAGTACCGTCCGTGAAAGGGGAAATATCATTTCTTTCACACAAGAACAAACTATACATGATTCCTGTGACCAGTGCCGGAAAGGATTTTTTAATATAATAAATTGAATTTAAATTATATTTTCAAAATTTACCTTAGTACTAGTATTTTTCTTTGACGAATATTTCACACAATTGATTAAAAATGTGTCAAAAATTAATTATGCCATTTGTAACGTTTGTAAGTTAAATAAATTACGTGTATTTTGTCTAGAAGCAGGCCAGAATCTAGTTAGACGAATACGGTCACCTACTGGAATAAAATATACAATATGATGATAAATAAAGCACAACCAATATTATGCAAACCAAAATGGCAACCGGTCTTTAGCAGTGAGGACATTAATATTATTTTATTTGGTCAAATAAATGGATAAAATGTTGCGTGTATCTTTTAACGACTATCAACAAATCAAAGATTTTACATTTATCTGAACTGAGATTTGTAGATCTAGCGTGCCACGGGCATATTACATCTTTACAGCTCTTAAACTGGGTCTGCAAATAACAGTAGGTGTACTAACTTCGAAAAACAACTCGAAAACTTTGGGAGTTGGTCAAATTATTTGACAAGTACATGTTGATTCTTTGTCGGTAATAATTTTACGACTTGATAAGTTCCCCAGTTCAATTGGATGATAAAATACAGGTGTTTTGATTCTCGTTAACCGTCGTACAAGGCAATAAAACAGTTTTTCCCGAAACGGTATTCTAGGAGTTGTAAAATATGATACGCTATTACGACGGTGGCAAGGCAAATTGGTTTAACTGCCCACATTAAAAAATCAGCTTATAATGAACAAGTTAGAAAATATGCAAAATATTTAATATAGGTAGGTGCGTCTATAATATCTTTTAACCCATGAAATACGGTTATTAAAAAGAAAAAATTTCTTACTCATGCAGTAGGTAGGGTCTTTCTAGTTTATATTGGTTAATTTAATCATATACATCCAGATTTGATTCCAGGTGAGGTCATGAAATAATGAAGTTTCATTGGTCGGAATTGACGTTCGAGGTATTCTGCTCCAATCGCTGGCCAGCATTTTAACTTACGAAATTCGAAAAAATGACGTTTTTCGTGCGGTTCCTAAAAATACGAAGTATCCGATGTTTTGAAAGTTTAAGCCTTTCGGAAATGGACTTGTAGCTCTGTTTCCGAATTCGACGTAGCCGCAGTTTAAGTTAAAGCCGTTCGAAAATAGACACATCGCGCACTGTTTTCGAAGTCACTCGATTTATAACACGCGAAGCTCTGCAACCCAAGAACCAAGACGGACTCTGTATGTACAATTTCAGCTGTGTAAGTAGGTAGTTGTTGTTGTGTGTATTTTGAATGTCAAGACCATGCGCTTTATCGGCGGAGATTGAGGAAGGAAATCTTTCCGCTGTCTCCAACCCACGTTCGGTGGTGGCATTTCCATCATGTCCATCATCGTAGAACATCATCTTTGATACCTAAATGTAATACTAGCACAGCCCAATACCTATCCTGTCAAGGAGTATCATTCTTTAATGCTCTTCTCGATGAAATGAAGACGGAAAAAATTGTAGAAAATTCAAAACTAAATTGAAAAATCTTCTACAAAAACAATCACAACAACGCAATGAAATAAATCTTACCAAAAACAATCAATATATACATACTTTTAAATGTAATTACAATACCTTCTTAATTTTTAATTTTTATAACTTAGTTTAACGTTTCCTTGCTTATATCTTATTTACTTAATCTAATGTCTTACATTTTTGCATTCTTGTATTGTTTATATCTTACTTAATTTAATGTCTTAATTTATATAACTTAATCTAATGTTTCTTTGTCAATATCTCACTTATTTAATCTAATGTCTTATACTAACGATTACATTAACAATAGATATATCAATGCCCCCACTTTTAAACATGAGAATAAATTCTTATTTAAAAGTGGGTAAGCGTGTAATATAAATGTGTATTAATTATATTATATTGAATACAGTCACTCTTTAAGTTTAAACATTTACCAAATAAATTTAAAAAAATAAATAAAAAAATCTATACAATTTTTTTTAGAATTGGTATTTTTGTGTTTTGCCTTAGCAATTTGGCAATCAAAGCCAGTTGTTGTGTAAAAATTCAAATGAAAAAATTTACCACTTAAGCTTTTCAATTAAATAAACATTGCATCGACAAAAAATTATAAAAATAATATAGATCTAAGAATCCCACTAGCGAATAATAATTAAACATTGATTGTTCCTTACTTTAATTTTTGTATTTAGGTTTATTAATTTTGAAAAAATATACATTTTGTTTTAATTACATAGTTAAAGGAATGCATTACGAAGAGCGACTACAAAATATAAAAATTTACAGAAATTAACTCGTTCTTTAGTAAAAAAGGTTGGGTTAACGAAAGAATGTTCCTCCTCGCGTACGTTTAAGATGCATTAATACTAAAGTTAAATTATTTTTCTTGCATGATTAAATCCTCTAGAAAACAAAACGTATTTTTACAAAATACTTTTTTTTACTTTCGTGTCGAACCGAGTCTCTTAAATTAAAAAGTCTTCTTATAATAAAATAAGACTTATTTACTAAGACATTTAACTTTTTAAGAGTACTTAGTTTGAATATTTTATAATTGTTTCAAAATTTACAAGCTCCTAGTAATTTTTCAACCAAGTTAAACGTATTGGAACCAGCCATGGCTCCAGGTTGTGTTCCAAGGAATATTCGTTAGTTCACGTCTATATATTTTCGTGGTAGGTATGTAGTAGCAACTCATCTCGAACCCGCTGATGACGAGATTAAATATTAAACATTTGTCTACAACACTCTGTTTATCTCAATATAAGAAAAATATTTTCCAAACATTCGAAGCAAATATTCGAAATAATATATTTTTTAAATGAAAACATATTTTATTGTGAAGATGCAATTTTAGAACTCTTTCTTTTCTTGTTTAATTTTACGCTTCAACAGGCCAAGAGGCCCAATTATAGAAGCGAAACACAAAACACCCAGGCTTGAGTAAATCACATGGATTAGTTGTGATCTCACCGGGAATCGAACACGGAACCCTCGATGTGAGAAGTCAGTGTCATGCCCACTGGGCTAGAGGGTTGCCAATTCATAGTTATTCAGATGTATAAAACAACTAAAAGATGTATAACTATAATAAAAATCTATCTTTTGAAAAATATTTGTTTACCATCGGGATATGAATTTGAACCTTGACAGCCATCGAAACGCTTTACCATTATCCTACATTAATAATTTAAGTTTATGATAAATTTAATACTGATATACTTTCTAAATCTTTTCTTTTGTCACATTTTCAAGAGCTATTTATTAACATTATACTCTAAAAATTTTGAGTTCTACATTCTATGCGACATCAAAATTAATTAATGCTATCTATGAAATCTAAAATCATGTGCTCTTTTTCCTATACTTTCCCACGTAATACCTACTTCTTCTTACTATATTTCTATTTTTACCTTTCATATAAAAATAATTCTCTCAAACCTGAAAAAATGAAATCAACTTTTATTGCCGATAGATGCTGATATGCCAGCGTTAATTTGAAAATCTAATAAAGTCAAGAAATCTATTTATGGATCGCATCTCCCAAGGCGTTACTGTAAAATAAATTATCTTTTCAAACACCGAGAAAGCCTCCTTTGAACTGTCATAAAAAATAGTTTCAGATACCTTTGATAGAAACTAATCAATGTTATAGGCAATAAACCTGATTGTACGCGTCCTTTTATAAAGCAGCCACAATCATGATTTACTTTGCACATAACTAACCGCTCGCGTCATCCCGGCCCAACAAAAAGTGATTGCTTCTGTGTGAATAATTGGTGTGTGTTTTATTATCCTATCCGCTAATGTAGGTATTTCATCAGCCGCTGGATGGAAGTATGTATCCCTATATATTCCATTGCACGGTCCACGGGAGCAATCCGCTCAGATGAATTTCTTGGTCATTTGCTAAATGACCTTATCTCGGATGAACTTTAGACCTCACCAACGTGCCGTAAGTGCGGCTTTATTTAATAATACGGTGTACCCAATTACCACCAGAGATTTCTCATAATATCTAAATTGTAGATCTTAGATTTCCAATAGCCCGTTTCCAAGGTATTCAGGAAGTGAAAGAGATTTTCGTTAATCGTTTAAACAGATTTACTTTATTTAATTTTAGGGATGTGGTTGTATTATATAATTTGAGATGTGGCTAAATCCACGTATGTTCAAAATCTCCTACATGTCGAATGATGGTCATGTGTTGCAGAACGTATCTACCTCAAATAATAGAAGTTCAATTAAGATGAATTATAGAAGTCTCACAGAGATGAAGCTATTTATATTTGAGAAACTTGAAGTTTTTCATAGGATGGCCCAGGGCCTGCAACCTGTATGAGCTGGCTTGAATGATCACTCTACGCAATGCAAAGTTTCCCAATTCCATCGTAAGAACATCCACACATTGTCTAATGTTTGAAAGTTGTACATATACTTGAACAGATTATGTACCTAAGAGACATCTGTAGTCCATTTGATTAAATAGTAGCTATACACATTGACGTAAAATAATATAGACAAGTTATACCCGTACTAGCCGGTTTTCATATGTAGCAAATATTGCATTGAAAGACACAACAGATCACGGCACACTTATTTCACAAACGCTCTGCGTGTAGACAGAAAAATCAGGTAACTTGAAGTCACGATGACTAAAATAACATACTCATTCTTACAATAGTGTTCAATACTCTCTTCCTCTGTCCGCGGGACTTTTTTTTCGGCGTAGCGTCGCGCCCGATCCCAAAGAAGGTCCGTTTGATAACGAATGCAAGTAAGGTCCGGTTGTTTCAAGTTCGATCAAAATTAGCGGTCGATTAAAGCATAGATTTTTATAAAAACGGATCGTCTGATTGGTGGAGAACGTAAAAATCTATGCTTTAAAAGAACGCTTACTTTAATCCAACTTGAAACAACCGGCCCTAAGCCAATTAATTACTTTTGAGTTGCCAAGATTTCACGCTTGTAACGTATATAAAGTTTATTGTATCATTGGCTATACATATATTTCGCAGTTGGTAATGATACCTATAAATTAGAAATATGTACAGGATGGAATATAGTGATAGGCATATAATAAAGCCAGCACACACTGTTGTACCAGATTGTAAGCCCTGGACCATCACATGTTTCTAATATAAATAGCTTCATCGCTGTGAGACTTTAGATATAGTTTATGTTAATTAAATATTAATCCCGCGGTGGACAAACCCAGTAATTATGTTCTCAGAACACATGTAGAGAGAGAGTTTGTTTATGTAATTTCAAACCACAATTAGAATCTCCTAGGTTGACAATATTACTAAAAAGAAGCCAATAAAACTATACACAACTATTAAACGAAGCATTTTTCCTTAATGAGAAATACGATTTCTTACAACTATATATATATATTTTTTTAGTTTACAGGTTTACTTACCGCCATTTATAATCAAATGAAGAAGTGGTATAATAGGTAGAGCCTTTTGACAATTACAAGAAACCCTAAGTGTATGCAAATGAGTAAGTATGAATGGTAAAACCTCATTAATTAGAACTCCGATAATTCTAAATTTAAAATAATTCGAAATTTTTCAAACCCGCACGTCTTTAATTTTTATTTCATAGTAAATTAATTTATTCGAAAACTCCAGTTATTTTTAAAATATGTAGAGGTATATTTTTAAATAATGTTTAGCCCCCTACGCCATAAATCAATACATTTTAAATCATATTATTCGATTTTTTTTTTTCAAATCTTATATCGGGTAAAAGAAATAATATAAAATTTCTATAAACGGGTAATAGAAATGTCGTAAATTTTATATGAGTATAATAAATATTACGGTATCGAAATGATTTCTTGAAATACACAGACTTTTTTTCAAAATTATTGGCTTTTTTCATGAGTTTTATGATTTTTGCAAATTTCGCAATCGCATGGGGATTTTTTATACCCTGAATTTTGAATTAACAGGGTTCCGCATAATACGAAATGTTTTTTTTGGGTTCTCCTGAATTTCGAATTAACGAGGTTCTCTTGTATACGTATCGGTGCGGTAGTAGGTAATTTAAGTAGTTTGTTGGTGTATTCGAGTGTGTGTACATGCATGCGCGCAAATGTGCCACCCCGAAAGTTTACCCCTAATGGTGTTATATATTATTTATAATGTGCAGGAGAAAATATAAAGGCAGTCAATACGTAGGTAGATCTCTTTCCGTGTAAGAAAGAATCGAATTAGTGTGTGTAAGCCGTGCGCACGAGGCACATTGTATCGTTGTGTTGGTGTTTACGGGTGTGAATACCAACACAACGAAACAATGTGTGCCTTGTCTCTGTCTTTCTTTAATGAAAAGATTTATACAAAGTGGGTATCTTGTGTGCCGAACATCAGAAAATGTCCGAAACGCTGGATACCGTATACATCTTGAAAGGTATAGATCAGCATGCAGTAATAGATGATAGAAGACAATATATGAAGAAGAAGAATTTGAGGGTTAACCGATTTACTTACACAGTTATTACTTTGCTGAACAATAGCACTGACCATAGGTTCATCGCGCATCATTATTTTTAAGAGCACCGCATTCCTGCCCTGATGTAAATCCATTATCCTTGTCAGTTTTAAGGTTCGTAAAGCCATTCTTCAAATTTGTTTTATGGAGTTTTTATTATTATTATTATTATAAGACATTTCTTCATTAAATCATCATAGCGTCTTTAGTTGCCCGGTGTATCGGTGAGACTATAATTTTTTCAGCAATTTTTTCCGATATCGGAATCATCCCAAGATCCAATCTCGTCTTTATTACTATTATAACCCGTGTCTACGGATGAAATTTTCATGAGATTTTAGTCTAAAGCCTTTGAGACAACTCTCAATTTTTGTAGTCCATCTCGTCTTTATACCAAATCTCAGCGATTCGTCCATGCTTGTTGTTTATTATACATTACAAGTCAGTCCATGCACTATCGAAATTCCGTTCGTCAGTTGGGTGAATTTGAATTTCCCAAAAGCTGTTAAATAAGGCATAAATGAATGCCAGTATATAAATGCCTGTGTCAGTAATTTAACGAATAGACAAATTAGCACCAGAAAGTCACGGAAAGGAACCTTGGAATCACCATATGTATGTCTCTTGTTTGCTGCCGTTCGTGGACTAAATTGATGTTACAGGATTCTTTCTTCAGTGGTATATACTTCTTCTTCTTCATCAGCCTTCGTCTTTCCACTGCTGGATATAGGCCTCTTCCTTATTCTTCCATTCTTCCCTGTTGTTGGCTAATTATAGCCATTTCTTTCCCCCCACAGCAACAATATAATCGGCCCATCTCTTTTGAGGTCTTCCGATGCCTCTTTTATTTTCCCAAGGTCTCCATTTCAGAACTCTGGGGGGCCATCTTGTAGTATCCTGTCTTGCATATGGTATATACACTGCACAATATATTAGATTATGAGTTTCCAAAGTTTGATATCACGGTGGATAAACCCTTACCGCCTCAAGGTCACTGATCGATCGATTAGTGGTTTGGTGGGGAGGGTGAAGGGGAGGTGGGGAAGCAAATTATTTCTATAATTAACAAAAAACACTTTGTATTGACCACTAATTTGTGTTTCAGACATATTTAAGAGCCATGGGGCCTCATTAAGATACTTCGTATACTAAAAATCGAAGTAAAGACATTGAAAAAATCAAAAAATAAATGAATTTGAGATAACTTATTGAGAACTAATATCAATACAAATTTAAAAGGTAATTACTTTCAAAAAGAGCATGGTTCTTTATAATATTTGATTAAATATCTTAATAGCAAATAAAATATTTTAAATAACCAGGTTCGTTTTGCATTCATTCATCTCCCATGTATTTATTTTTTGATTTTGTTAATGTCAAAGCTTTGATTTTTAATTTTAAGTATCCGTTGTATTCTCATGAAGGGACAATTGACCACTAAACATTTAAATAATTAGCGCTTAATACAAAGTGTTTTCTTGTTATTTTGCAGTTATTGGAGAAGAAATCACTCAATGCAATTCCAATATTAGCACAAGTCGCAAACAAATACCTTTTGTTTATTTAATTTTCCTGAACAAATAATTTTACGTATATTTGGTTCTGGGTGAAGTTTTGCGCTCTTACCGCTGTCAAGTCAAACTTGTACACACCGTTTTGGTCCTGTCAATCTCAAGCGGTAATCTTCGAGTATCAGATCAAAATATCAATATATTCACAATATCTCAACTAAATCTCTGAACTTTCGTGGACACGGGCTGATTTATATTGTTGATTCAACTGCTCCATGTATTTTACATTTGAATAAATAAATAACCGTGAATATTTTTATTCCTTCCAATTATTTAATTTCAAACTTTCAAGTAGATCAAGATTTACAATATTCTTAATTTCTTTACTAGATTCTTAATCATCATTCTATCTTGAAAAACGTATTATACATGCACTTTGGAAATAATTTTGGCAGTCATATTTTATAGCTTTTTTTGCAACTGTCACACGACCAACCATGGCACTTTTACTGCCGGATACCCATAAACTGTTATCCACACATGTCGATTATTCCCCATCTTAATTTACATTAAGTTATGTGCCAGAATATTACGATTTCAACCCTCTGCATTACGCGATAGAAAATACCCACATGTAGCCACGATGCTAGCTCGCGTTACCGTAAGGAATCCGTAAAGAATAATATGTCATTTTTACTCCCTTTATATTAACTCGTGGCGTCTGCTTGCTTGCCGGCTTGCCGTCGAAAAAACTTTGGATCGATTTTTAACCATTTTCCCGTGATGCAATCGAGCTGAAACTATGCAAGCAGACTCATGGCGACGATGAAGAAGATCTGTCAAATTTTCGTTAAAAAGAAATAATAATTATAGTATAATTTTGGATTTTTCAAATTTTTAATGTTTTTTCATACAAGTTGTACGGATATTTCAACGCATATGGTAGACGCGAAACCCGAAAATGAGAAAGGGAGTATTGTAAAAACTTGGTTTTTATGGGTTACTTTTTTTAAAGTTTCAAAAATGCTTTTATATATTCTACTGACTTAAAAATAATTTTCGTCGTAGATTTCCACTATATATTGAGTATTTTATTTTATTTAAAAAATATATTTTCAGGGTATTAATGACCCTGATAATTAGCAGTGAAATGCAGTCACAACTTTTTTAATAGATATATTAATAGTTGTAACAATCAAATATTTTACGTGCTAACACTCTAATCTTTCAAGCACGAATTCTAATTGAATATATATTCGAAAAAAAGGCGAAATAAAATACCGTTGTTGGACGATCGTTTGACAAGCCAACTTTCAGGCAAGTCTTCCAGGCAAGTCCAAGTCAGGCAAGTCAGGCAATTGCCTGACAGCCGATAGACAGAAATGCCGATAGATTTCCATACATGCTTTCCCAAATAAATAGGTTCATCTCTGTGACACGTCTATAATTTATCTTTATTAATGATTATCCCTCTATGAACAAATTCCAGTAGTAGTGGTTTTAGCACAAACTAAAAAATGGAGGGCCTGTACTCGAGTACATGCAGTAGAAGATATACTTTTTTGGCGTGATTGTGATAATTGATATTTAAATATTGGTTAAAAATGTCCATTAATATATTAAAACGATATCTGGGGAGATGATAAATATAATTGATAACACTTTAATGTAGTTAAATTATTAATATTTGTTTTTAAAATGGTAAAAACGTAACTATTGGTTTGTGGTAACTAAAATAAGACATACATATCTTTGAATCGACGTCTCACGACGATTCGAAGACATTTATCGCAGCAGCACCGCAGACATAATATGATACAACGAATTAAAAAATGTGTTCATTTAAAAAAAAATTTCAAGTGCCTACCCATTTCCGTGTTTCATATTCTAACGTTCCGAAACTATGCAACTTAAACATCCGTATTAAATGTCGAGTGAATGAATGTGTTTTTTGTTTTGATAAGAATATCTGAGAAATATGTCGTTTTCGCAATAAATAATTTTTCGAATATCCCTTTTAATCATTGTTGGCATGATAACAAACAAAAACATTCTTAAAAACGTCGACAATAACATGAAATATAGAAATTTGTATGAGAAGCCCCCATTTGGCATTTAGATTACACGCCTAACATCGTAATTCAATAAACAGTTCTAATTTTCAATTCAATAACCAATCATTCGTCATCTTTTGAATTGTAGAAATCTAGATGGACGACAATATATTATTTATACAACTGGAATGTTATTTAAGTTTTTGACAGTTTAATAGATGCGCGCGCATTTCGTGATCTCGCATTTCCGCTACGCAACTTCCGTTGCAATAAAAATTTTGCCATAAATTTACTAAAAGAAGTATAACTTGAAATTTTTTAATAACAATTCAGTGGAGAAGTTGGGCTGTCGAGCAATCGGCTATCGGGAACCAAAACTCGAATTTGATGTCACGTGTATTTGCGAAAATATTGCAGGTTTAATGGCATTGGTAGATATGCGTAACGGCCCAGTTAGGGAAGGGTTAAGTCTTTCCGAAGCGAGTATAATGCTTTAGGTGCCTCAGGACACATGCACCATTGATAAGCAATTACGGGTTATTTCTCACTGATACACCAAGGACGCCGTATCTGCTATCTGCAAGGCACTCTCCTATTCCTGTTCGTTAATATGTCTAGTGGGCAATTATTTCTTATACATGGTGTTTGCTGGTCCCCGGGCCGAGCGCTGGAGGTAATATTATTATTGCCTTAATAAAAATCTCGTTTTTTTCACGTTGCCTTAATATGCAAATTAAGAGCGGCGGAATTGTCGGACACACCTTGGGCAAGATAATAGACTATGTAAAACAGACAATGGAATCGATAGACACAACGAATTTTGGTTTTTCTTGTATGCTTTTTGTAAAAAAAACGTTTACAACTCTTTTGAATATCGCTCCACCTCTCGACTTCGGCGCCGAGCTGAATTTGAATGTGAATAATTATATTTAACTATTAAATCAGGTCATTAAGATGTGTCGATATTATTTAATCGTAAAAAAATATTATTACAATGAATTATAGTGCTTTAATAGTGTTTGTATTATATAATGTGAACTGTGGAAGTGTATTTGCGTTTAATGTTAATGTACATTAAACATGTCTACTCAGCAAAATGGACGTATTTTATATTCACAACTTTTTAAACCATAAAATAAAAATTTAACGCGAAGATTGTTATTCCTGACCGTTGTTTCCGTAAAATCTATTTTTCGATGTTGAAAATATAATAAATAATCAGAAAAGAGAATTGGTTTACCACAGTACTGGCGAAATCGCCAATTAACTAATAAAATTCTCAATCAGAAATTTACATTATGTACCGTTCCGGCGTTAACACGAGAGGTCTGCTCCATCGTAATTGAATAGCAAGCTGACGACAAATTACGGCAACACATTTAAACGGTTTGTTACTAGGCTTAATATACTGAAAGAAAATAAAAATTGAATAATAATCTTTTCTAACATTTGGAATTAAATAATAATTAAAAACATTATTCTTATTATTCTTTTGTATAGGCAATCTACCCTTGGAATGATATTTGTACCATTAAACTAGTTTATTTTGAGTAGAGATAATAAAAACGAATATATATTTAATCGGAGTTAAAAAAATGCAAAAAAATGTTCCCTGCAAAATAAATTAGAGCTTCGAGAGAATATCGAACTGTCTATTAAGTTCAACCTTTACAAAAAAATGGCTACTAGGCAAAAGCCAATCCACATTCTAGAGATAAATGAAATAAGATAAATAGAGATAAAACCGAATATTCTGCTGGATATTTTTTAACCGTTTTCCCTTTTGACTATTAACATCATTCCATAGTAAAATCCTGACAGCATCCGTATGATTTTTAATACCTTTGTAATCTTTTCCTTCATCGGGGGATAAAAGTGCTGTTGGGAAATTCCAGAAAGTGTGGCATTTTTAGCAAATTCTTCAACATATTTGTTTCTCAAGATTTCTGAATTCCAGGTATCCACACGAAAGACAAGTATTCATTATTTTATGACAAATTAAATAAGTGAAACTCAGATCGCACACGTAGTAATAAATAAAATAATACATTTTAATAAATAACAAGAATAAGGATGGTATTTAAACAATCGGGGATTTTTAAATTAATTTTAAATGATCGCAATAATTTTTATGCAGATAAAACATGCAAAAATGTTGACATTAACGAACACTTAGAAGATAAAGAAGCAATACTTTTTGAATTTGCAATCATCTTTCAGAAGGAAACCATTGTTTTGATATTAATAATGGTTTAGAAATTTTAAGGATTATAGTTAGTAAGATTAGAAATTCGAAAAGGCTTTAATTTAATTTAAATATTATAAATAATCAAATCATTTTTGTAAATAGTTACATTTTAAATTTGTTTTCACAATAGTCCCTAATTAGTCATTCAAATTCCTAATATATATATATATATATTTTTGATTATGACATTACTTCCAATTTTAATTTTAATATAAAGTGTATCCTCAAGAAAGGACCATTGACACAGAAACATGTTGATTATTTAATAAATAGTGATTTTAAACAGTTTAAAAAGTTACTTTCATTTAGTCATATTGTAAATAGTTAAGCCAAACATTCATAGTGCACAAATGGAATCAATAGCTTCTTTAGAATTCATTTACTTAAAATTGCCACACACATAAAGCTACTTTTTTTTTATTTTGACTTAGGATCCCTGTACAAGGTTTTTTATTTATCGTATAATTTTAAGATTGATAGGAAATCGAATGAAGCGCATCGAAGCGAAGGTTGCGAGTATTAGCATATTTTTTTTCTGATATTCTATATACTTAGATAGAAACGCTTCGGACATTTGACATTTTAACATCTTAACAAGTTGAGCAGTTTAACATCCCATAGAAAAACCGGCTGGTAATGGATACCCGCGCTATTATCCACAGCTGGGACAGAGTGACAGAGAAAACTGGCTGCCCATGTTTATTGATCAGGAAGCAGAAATGGTTCGCCAGTATTTAATTGTTCCGTTGAATGATAACCGCGATAAAATCATGTAAATTGGAACACAGTTACAATTAATCAATTAAGATTATTAACCTTGGAACACGTGGTAATCAAACATTATAAAAGACAACCGCTTCGGTAATTTGTTGACGATCTTAATTCGTGACAATATTCAAGTGTCCTATCGCACTTATATTTATTTTGTCGATTTCTACAATATTTAGCTGCATAGCAAAAAAAATTTTAATTTTTACCATTCATACCATTCAAATCAATTTTCTACAATAACGTATGAAGATTTTATGATTCGGATGACTTAAACAGTACTCCTGTGTGAATCAATTGCATACACTGTTTTTTTTGTACTTACATTAATTAGTAAAAAATGTTTTAAAATTAAATATAAGATAAATTCAGATAGAAGATGCGAACACGCAATACGTGTCACATCAATATTCTTACACTTTTCAATATACTAAGCTAAACGCTTGTGCTATGAAAATAGGACTAACTTGCTGGTCTGGAGTGAGGTTCGGACCCGCGACTATTGTGTCCTAACCACAAGACCATCAAGCTTCTTAATCATTATTTTAATAACATCTTTCAAAACATATCAACAAGATAAATTTGTATTTTTGGGATATTTTTCTATAAACTATTACGTATAAAATATTTTTCATATTAAAATATTTCACTAGGTAGGGCGGTAATGACTATTAAAATGCTGTATATATATTTAAATAATTCTTTTATTGCTTAGAATTTAAAGTATTAAAAGTACTTAAAACTCTAGCTTTAACTACTTAAGCTTGTACTTAAAATCTAGCCTGTAGGTACGTAACCTTCATCTCGGTCATGTTTGCCTCGATGTAGGCTTCGGTCTATCAAATTAAGCATAGCAGCCTTATAATCGTGCTATATACCTATATAATTTGTAGATGAATATCAAATTTGTTTGTATTAATAATAAAAAAATAATCCGTTCCTATTGTATGCTAAATTAATATGCAATTGAAAAAGGATACCAGTTTAATAATAAATATATGAATATTTATGTCGTTATTTGAACTAACGAATCGGCGATTATTATTGATAACAAACTGATTTTTTTCAATATCGTTACGGCTTTGAATATTATTGATTTTAGAATACTAAACTAAAAGCTATGGTTTGTATTCAAAAGCTTATTGCATATTAAAAATTATACTTTATTTATTAATTCAATTAAATTTATTAATGATAGACAATATGTAAAAAATAAATAAAATGCCTGGATGTACAAATAAATACGGAAAACAAATAATAATGTAAACCATGTAAGTCGATAGAGAGAAAACGAAATATGGGCGACCAAAGTCGACCTGTACGTAAAATATCTTAATTAACAAAGAGGTTACTTTTAGCTGTCATAGTAATTTGCATGTATTTTTATATATATATATATATTGTCACGAGAGTCTAAAACAATGGTAACTGCGCTTTATCGAAGTCTCACGAATGGTCCACACGAATCAAAAATCAACTGGACTATTTTCATATATACTAAAAATATGTTTCTAAAAATATAGAAACTACTCGAAAATTCTCGTTGACATGACATGACATGTCGTCGAAATGACATTTATGTATGAAAGAGATGCCAGCGCGCTCGTGTGTTAGTTATTTATGAGCAGGCTAACTATGCGAGTTGTTTATTGTAACATTTCGGCGATTCCATAGAAGCCAGCGGCGAGTGCGACCAGTAACAATAAATTAAGAGGAGTACTTAACAGGCGTTTGGAAATAAGTGCGACCATTTGCGAATTGCCGTGAATTAATGCCAACATGTGTGTGAAATAATCTTGTGATAATTAGTGTGAATTAAAGAACGGTGCTCCGTTTAAATTCATGTCCAGTGACTTGGTGTAGTAAATAAAAGTTTTAATTGTTTTTAGTGTTTCGTTTGCCTCCCACAGCCACGATAACGTGACAATATTTACGTGGCAACAGTTAAAAAAATGTGTTCAATAGAATAAAAAGAATACATTTAATTAAAAACTAATGTGCTTAAAATATATATCAAATGCGTACGAAATCTTATAACAACTAAAAATGACCCATTTGTTAGTTATTACGTAGGAGTGGTTGCAATTGTCCAGAGTGGGTGGTGCTTTTGAATTGTATTGGCACAAGTTTACAATTTTCTATCGAAACCTTTCCCGATAATAGCCTTTCATCCAGGCTTCCTACCATTCCTGTATTCTTGCATTTATTTTCCGATGTAACATCAAAATAGGTGATTGTATTGCAATAGAAAAGCATCTCCTGCATCAGAGCAACAGTTTATAAAACATACAAATGTTTCTCTTTTTAACTATTCAAAAAATATAGAGATGCATACATAGGATTCATCATTTCAATATTGTCATGTGTCATGGCTGCAGGAGGAATTAATTAAAACGCTGGATTTAATAGCGAATTTATTGATAACTGAATAATTAATTATTCAAATATTGTTACGAGATGCTAGAAAAGGGAAGAAATACATATAATCGAAGATTTCCCAACACGCTGAACGTTTATAACAAATTAGAAATTGCAAGAAGTGTCTAAAATAAACGGTGGAAATGCAAACTAAATTCACGAAACTTATGGAGGTCTGAAACTTTATTTGCACGGGACGACGTTCTGGCGACGGAAGGATTATTTTCCGATCCAGTGCGCTGTTCAACGATATACGACCAGCAAAATAAATTACCAGAGTACTTACCTACCAAGAATTCGATAGTTTTCAATAGCAATCAGTGTAATAAGAAACGGAGAAGTGTAATAAGAAACGGAGAAGAAGAAGACAAATGGAAGATTCCCGAGTGAAGATTGTGAAATATGTGTGAATTTAGTGACTAAATTAATATGATTAAATTAATATAAACGTTAATTATATATCGTACGCCTCCCACCTCTGTAAACCAATGAAAATTTTTTAAATTGTTACGTTGATAGTATTATTTATTTATTATTATTAAATTTTTAAATTTAATTGTTTTTCCTAATCTATATTTTTACTACAAATATTTACAATGTAAGACAATATCTTGTTTTAATTACGATGTTTCTTGAATTTAGAACGCTTAGGTGGCTAGCGTAACTTTTTTAATATTATTACTTCCTTTCTTTTAACGCGTGGCGTCTGCTTGTCTGACGAAAAAACTTTGGATCGATTTTTAACCCTTTTCCCGTAATCCAATCGAGCTGAAACATTGCAAGTAGCCTCATGGCGATGATCAAGAATATCTATCAAATTTTCGTTAAAAAAATAATAATTATAGTATAATTTTGGATTTTTCAATTGGATTGGTTTATTCATACAACTCAGTAAGTTGTATGGAGATTCCGACGCATATGGTAGACATGAAATCCGAAAATGAGAAAGGGTGTATTGTAAAAACTTGGTTTTTATAGGTCACTTTTTTTTACTCCCTTTCTTTACTCGTAGCGTCTGCTTGCTTGGTTGTCTGACGAAAAAACTTTGGATTGATTTTTAACCATTTTCTCGTGATTCAATCGAGCTGAAACTTTGCAAGCAGAGTCGTGGCGACGATAAAAATGATCTAACAAATTTTTGTTTTAATTTTTTTAAATAATTATAGTATAATTTTGGATTTTTCGAAATTTTAATGGTTTTTTCAAATTGGAATCAATACAAATGAGTAATTTGCCCGACGCGTGTATAGACACAAAACTTGATGACAATGTGAAAGGGAGTATAATAAAAACTTGGTTTTTATGGGTTAGTTTTTTTAAGTTGAATACATAATATTATATTTATTCAAAAAACAATAATTGCGTGCTTAATAGTGATGAAGTGAAAGGTCAGGGGGCATCGATAGCCGGAAGTAAAATGCATTTGCTACCGCAGGAAATGGTTTTGAGTGAAATTAACACTGATGAAAATGAAATCATCCAAACATATCTCGTTGTAACTTTGTGATAGAATATGATTATTTTAAAACAAATTTCAATAACGATTTTTTTTAAATTTCTCTTACTGGGAGATGCGTTATCCTAATGCCACACTATGCATTCAAGTTTATGACAAATTTATGATTTTTACATGCAATAGTAAAATTTTTTTTTCGGTAGATAGATTTTACGATATATTAGAAGAAGTTAGGAAAGAATGTTAAACTGAAGTAAGCATAGTTTATACAATGAAAAAAGGCTCATATGGTTTTGGAATATTAAGCGAATAAATGAGGAAAGAATTTCAAGAAAAATGTGTGACGCAGTTGTTGACGGTCCAGAAAGAGAGGACTACCGCGAAAGACGTGGCATGAATAGATTAACCAGATACTGGTTAATCTGTTCGTCTGTTCTATTAGGAGCCTCAACTCGAGCTTATGTGCGAAGATGTACGAATATGGATGGGGCGATATTTGTGTGTCAGGAGAGAAGGATATGGCGCTATGTCCTCTTTGCCTATCCCATCTGGGAAAAGGTATGATGGTAAGACCAAAATATACGCGACGCGAAATCGCCGCGTACGTGGGGAAAACTGGGATTATAGTCGGGAAAAATGGACTGTACTGGATCGAGAAAGGAAAGGACGTTTCGACTCACCATTTTGTCTCTTGGCGTCCTTCTAGATGTCACTTCACCAAACTGTTTCACTCGGTCGGCAACCAACGTGCGTTACTCCTGAAGTCCGGCAAGTAAGTAGATTTTTATATAAATAATTTTAATTGATAAGTCTAATTTGTTATAAATATCTTCGTGCCTATTACAATTTAACTATGGAGTGCGTCCTTCCTTAAATATATAATTATTAATTTTTTTTATTGAAACGAATTTGAGCAGCACGCACAGCTGATTTTTATTTTTAATACAAATATAGTTTCGACAGATGCCGTCCCCTTATTTATTATATTGTAACTAGGCTAAAAAGAGTAACGCACTTCTGTCAAATGACGGTAGTTTGAAGTTGTCATAACACTATCGAACAATCGAGAACGATCTACAATGTTCTATGGCTTTCGCGAAGCATCGGAAACATCGAGAAACATCTACAAGAATCGTTTACGAGTATATCATTCCTGACTAAAAATAATTTGAGCGTGTAAAACGGATTCTTCGGAAATCAACCTAAACAAAAATAATTATTGCCACAAAGACGCGGGTACACATTTTTTGACTTGGTTGACCTGGGAGCCTACGTGCCTATTATGTCGTACGGAGATTGTGAACTTCGTTCATCTTGTAGTCGCATATTGTACTATACTTATATTGTATAATGTATTAATGTTTTACTGTAAAATGTAACTGTACTAATCACCCTGTCCTGAATGATTATCCATTAGGGTCATTCTGACCTGTCGATAGTTTAAAAAAAATACTGAACACTAATTTCAAGTGCATTTCGTGGTCTCGCATTTTCGCTACGAGCTGTTTCCCATTACACGCATTTCTGTTACACTACTGCTTCCGTTACAATAATTTACCTTCAGTGCGCCAAAAGAAGATAATTTAAAAATCAAATTGGAACAAATTATTGTAAAAAATACTATTTCAAAACACAGAAATTCATTGCGAGAATTGATTTAATTTTGATGTAATACCTGTTAATGAATCTACGATAACAGTGTGATTATTGTTGTTGAAATAAATACTTGTTTATGCAGAAATTGCGCTGCTCCACGGGGGCCATGGTAATGGCATGTGGCCATAAGAATTATGTATAGGTATCGAGAAATAGTTTCGCCTTTGAAGTCAGATTAGAAAATAAACCAAACGTATAATTTACACTGCTCGTTGGCTTCGGTGACCTAACAGCTCGAGAGATTTGTGTTGTTTTATTATACAGCTGACAGGACAAATAAAAACAACGTGAAATGCAGCCTCCACTGAATGGAAACTTCACGTGACAGGTGACATTTAGAGTCCCTGCACTTGTATAGAGATAGAGGTATACATAGAATAGAGAAGGCTAGGCCCCGATGCTCACGGGTCCGTGTGCGAGTCTCTTACGACAAGGGGTTATTCAGATCAGTTGCCAAGAACAAAATGAATGAAAAGTCAAAGTTTAAGGTAATTTTTCTCAACCTCTTGACAGCTTTACACTCGGACGGACATTAATTACAAAGAACATGACCGCATGTACGGCAATATGTCACAGCACATTCTGGAAAGATGGGTTTTCTTTCGTATAGACCTACACTCGAACAAAAGATTGCCTCATTATAAATTTTCTGCCTTCGACGTGCCGTTGTCTACAAGTATTTTTAAACCATTTGAAAAATAATTTATTTTCACAAACCCATACCACATTTGAGAAAATAAGTATTTAAGTAAAATATATTGATTATTAAAATTGATTGAAAATAAAAACCATGCAAAAATATAAAGTAACTAGGCAAACATAAATGATTTGGAATGCTTAGAAAATAAATGAAATTTAAAGTTGGGTGTCAATTCTTCTCTTGTTCTCTCAATATTAACATTACAACCACCAGTAAGTAACTCCGGCACCCTTTTTTCATTGCCTGGTTGTTTGTATTTACAACTAAAACATGCATTTTTTTTTATATATTTGAATGTAATCCGTTAAGTACTTCACCTGTCACTGAGAGATTCTGATGCTCTCGAAACTCGATTGTTTTAATGTTAATGCCAAATCCATCAATAATATAAGATCCTTGTTAGTATCCAAAGAATGGATTGTTTCCAATAGATGATTTAATTAGAAAAAATCAGAATAGTTTTTACTATTTGGGCTTCTCAAGTACTCCTTAATTCTGTCTGTCTGGTGCGTATGCTATAGCCAGCAAGTTTTTTTTAAAAATGGAATTATTTAATTTTTCTTATCATGCGTTAACATTTATTCAAATATGTGCTTGTTTTAACACTTCTGTTTTTGAGTAATTTAGAATAAAACTTATAAATAATGATAACTTTCCCATTTATAAAATAGATAAATTCCATACCGCAAGAAACGTACATAACCTTGGAAGGTATAGGTATAACGAGGTCCGTAGCAATATTATTAGAAAATATAATTGTAATTACAAAAGCGCTTGTTGCCTGTGGGCTTCTATAAATAATATAACAACGATATTTACAACTTTGATTCAAAAACCTTCGTTTATGGACTTTTAAACATTTATTATTTTTGATATATAGGTGCTTTTAAGTCAAACGAAAATATTTTAACATTAAAAACCTATTTAATTATTTACCTTAAACATAATAATAATATATAAATAGCTTAATTGACATTTGTGAAAATCAGATATATAAAAAACCTATAATTTATTCCATACAGAGAAGTTGACAACGAACCGAAATATGTACGTATGTGTTTTTGGAATAAACATGAATTTATTACCTCGAAGAGTTGCATTTTGGTCAACAAACCAGTTGGGGTGAGCATTTTGAATGATCAGATTACAGAAAAATAAAGGTCGGGATACAATCTAATTCGGGCAGTAAGGCTCTAGACTCGGCGCGCCTCTGCGCTTCCCAATTCACGTTTCCGGTTTTATTATATTCATCGCTACTTCAGAATAATTGATCGATTTTGATCAAAGTATTTTTGTATTCGCGGAAAGCTGGCATGAAATATGAAAATTCGGCTTGCTGTCATGTTGAAAACGCAATTACAATAAGAATATCCAATGAACTATCCTAATTTCTAATGTCTGTCTGTCTGTGACTCTCTGGAATTACAACAACAACACTGATGATGACTAGCCGCTAATGAGGCCGGGCGCCCGAGTGTAACACGTCGAACAGCACGCGGTTAAGATTTTACGCAAGGGTCTTTATTAATTATTGTTATGTCCCCTGATTTTACGGGTTAACGTTTGTTTGTTCTAAGAACACAGTATCTTGGTTTTGTCAAAATTAAGATAATTTGTAAACGTCTCTTAGAGACGAAGCTACCTCTCTACTTATTTATGATTTTTATGGAAAAGGAAGTCTTTATTAGATGTCTACAGGGCTTAAGATTTGTCTTGGCTGGTTTAAGTTATCACTTTACACAATGCAGTCTTCACCGGTTACACCCAAGAAAAACCACAAATGTATTGTAATTTCCCTTTGCATATTCTTTATATGTTACTATAAAAAAAGATTCTATATAAATAATTATATATAATTATTAAAACAAAAAGGATAAAAAAGGGAAAAAATGTTGTACATATATATGAAAAATAGAGTATTCAGGACAAAAAGTAATAACCAAAAAAGTATAATACATATGAAGATAGTTAGTTATATGTTTTTAAATATCTTAAATTGTACAATTAATTATGACCTATATGTTTATCTGTAAGGGTCATACGACCTGCTGATAAAATGAAAAGAAAATCAAGGAATATAAAAATAAAGTAAACATAAATATAGAAATTATACTTATAGCGTAAAAAAATAAGAAAGCATACAATGTTACCTAGCTAAATTCATGAGTGTTCGCAGGAGGGTGAAAAATAGAGGATTCTAATAGATTTCTAACAAAAATTATGAAACGTTCGGAAGGCAATGAAAAAGTTTGGCATTCATTGCTTAAAGAAATGATCTTCGTCACTAAATCGCCCCGCCTTATCTTGTAGCGTGGTTAACACCTCTATTCATTTAATTGCGTTTTCTGGTCAAGCCGACCGGTAAAGATATCCGGGCCCTAAATGTCTTTATCCCCCGAGAGGCTGCGGTCCAGCCCTCGTGCGGAGAGAAGGCGCAACTCGATACGGAACACACGGTGGATGGAGTGTTTCGCGTGCCATACTGTACTTAGTAACGTGCGCTACCGAGAAACTTAAATAGAGGCGAAGAGGCAAAAACCTTAATGTGTTCCGCGATACCGAATGTGTTCACTATGTTCTTGTCAAGTATCTGGACACAAATAGGAAATTTCCGATTGCGATTTTATATAAATAGGACTAAGCGTATTCTTATAAAATCATAATTATTGTTTTATTTAATTACGAAAGTGCTGAATTGGAGTAGCATTATATAATTCGGACTCATTCTGAATATTTTGAGTTTGTCAAAAATTTTCAGAACACAGTACTGGATTTTTGTCATAGGAAAATCATTAATTAATCAATTAAAAATGTCTCATGGAGATACCTATAACTTTCGAAAATTTGGTAGACATGGTATTTAATCATGGGTGGAAATGGTGAACGTTATATTGTGTAAAGTGATCACTAAAGCCAGCCGTACGATAGACACACCTTAAGACTTCCATACCTACTTTCCCATAAAAATATAATTTCGTCTCTGTAAGACATCCATAATATATATCGGACTCATTCACTTGAAAATCTTCCTATTGTCTGGAACACTTTATACTCGTCTTCTAGAATATTTGTACGCTTGTGATCGCAAATATTTACTATCAAACGCCCTTTAGGTACTATCGCTGGTCACTAATAATTCGAAATAGTCGCCGCTGTCGCTAGTATTCGTGTTATTGGAATAGGAGAACTGATAATAAACTGAACTGCGTAGCGCTTATGTCGTTCATTATATTATACTTGGAATAAGATTCAAGGATGTTTTGAGTACGATGATTAATGACAAAGACGTAACCAAAACAATTGAAATATCAAATTCAGTAAAGTATCAAATTTTAACCCTTAAAAATCAAGGAAAGATTACCAGACTCCAGACAGATAATCTCATGATCAAAGAATTCAAATATGGAAATAAAAATACTTGTTTTTAAGTTCTACATTTTTAATTTTTTGAGATGCGTTTCGTCTAGTGAGGATATTATTAATCGATTCATAATGTTCTCATAATGCGAAACGTGTCTCAAAAAATGAAAAATGTAAAGCTTAAAAACAAGTGTTTTTATTTCCATATGTGTGATAAACTTACCTCCGAAACAAAAAGGCTGAAGAATCTATTTACTTTAATGTTTTTTATAGAAAAAAATAGAGTTTCTGAAAATTTACTAAATATTTATAGCCCTCCTGTAACCGAATACGGCACGAGAAAAATATTTTTATTTTATTTATTGTCCTATGATACTTTCGAAAGTTATTAATATATTTTTACAGAGTTGTCAATTTCTTAATTTCAATAAATGAAAATAATGTATATTATTATTTTGGTATAAAAACAATGTTAGCAATATCAAAAAAAAATGCAATAATCGAATATTACTAAATTATAATTTACTGAATTCGAGATTTTATAGGAAACATGGTCTATAAATTCATACGAAACATGATTTAGGAAGGAATAGATGTATAAAATTTAGAATTCAATACATTTTAAATAAGTTATCCTCTGTAACCGCATTCAAAACATTTTCAATTTTTTGGATATTGTTACTTTTGCTTTAATACCCTACATATTATCTATGTATATTAAAGAAAACACATTATTATTGTGAAGCTGCAATTTCAGAACAAAGTTCTGTGAATTATTATCAAATTTATTAACGAATTCGAAAAAACCTACAGAAAAATCAAATTAACGAAAAAATATTTAAGCTGCTACCGGGATTCGAACCAATGGACCTCCACTCTAATCGGGAATGGCGCGTTATCCAAATTCACCACCGCAGCTTGGTAAATTAACGTAAAATTTTCGACCTTATACATATAATCTCTTTTTATTTATAGTATTCCATTTTGGCATTTATCTTATTATTGGATAAATTGGATAACGCGCCTTTCCCTCATTCATTCGTTCAATATGAGCAAACAACCAAAAATACTTTATTTTTTAATCGTTAGCTTTCCTAATTTGCAACCAAGGATAAAAAATATAATTCTTAATCTGAAAATAAAATGTGTGAAAATAGGGATAATTGTGTAGGACCTTGACTTGCAACATTGTGCAACAATGTCCAGTAGATTGCAGACACACTGTACGAAGCTTTCGCGTGTCGCAGATTACCCGTTACGGCGACTGGAGCTTTCATTACTCCCCCGGCTTGTGGGGCGCTCCCCGCTATCTCTAATAGTGAGCGATGCACGCTGATCAAAGAAATGCATTCTGTCTCTGTGCAATCTGTGATCTGGCTCTGTTATTGGCCTCACATTTTGTAAAATCTCTGATTGGTCGACGGAATGCTTAGGATGCTAAACCGTCGCGCGTAAGGGAGGATGGAAACAAAGAACAATAATCGTGATAAATTGTAGAAGTCTCACGAAGACGAAGCTATGAATATAAGAGACGTACGTAGAAGTCTTTTTTATACGATGGCCTAGGTCTCACAATTTGTATGAGCTGGCTTAAGTGATCACTCTATACAATGCAATTTTAGCAATTCCATCGTAAGAACATCCACACATTATCAAATTTTTTAAAGTTCTAATAAGTTCAAATGTGAGAATCTTTCATTTGTTTGAATAGATTATGCTAGAGACATCTGTAGTCTTTTCTCATGAACTTCATAGTATACATAGTTTTTTGCAGCTGGTAATGATACTTCTATATTTTAAAGTGGAGTAATAAACAATATTCTTTTTAAGGTATACATGAAATTCTTACGAATTATTTTTACATACATGAACTGGCATACGCCTGAATATCAGTATTTTCAATTTTTTAATTTCTTTTATACACCAGTATATTTTTTAACAATATTTTTATTTGTAGATGTGTTCTTAGAACATACCTACATATAAAAACATTGTTAAAGAAAAACAATTTTGATTTTCTAAGAGAGCTGGTATTTAATGAATATGAAATAATGAATATGGAAGAAGACCCATTTCTGAAAAAGTGACGCTAGTTAATCAAATCAAACAGAATCTCTAGCATACATAATGTCAATTCTTTATTTACGATAATTCTCTTAGCCACTAAAACCGCAACACTCGTCCTTGAATTTGTGGTGGTCATGTTACTCGGTATAAATAATTATTACCAATTTTATTGTGTTTGCTTGTTCGCTACTTGCGCTTTGAATGATATCTTTGCGAGAAAGAGACAAATTTATATGACGGTTTCACGCTAGGCAGTAATGCAACAATGCACTTGACGCATGCTATCGGTTATGAATATATAGCACATTGATTATTATTAAACCATATAAAACTTTACCATATTTCTTGGTGGTTATCCATTAAATTTTAAACTTTTTTTTTAACAATTTTAAACTCAATTCATTTTTTTTTCCGTCACTAGTTTCAACTGAAGTGTATGACGCCGTGAATAAAATAGCATACAATTATTCAATTTAAAAATTATTTTAACAATATTTTATATGGAAGTATGTTCTAAGAACACAGTTACTGGATTTTCTCCCCAGGGGAATAATTAATTAATTGGATAAATTATAGAAGTCTCACAGAGACGAAGCTATTAATACACATGAAAAACGTTGATGGAAGAAAAAGAGATTATATTGTGCCAAGAACCTTTAATAAATTAAATAAAAAATTCTTTGAGATGATGCAAGACAAAAAAAATCCAAAAAAACAAAAAGCACAAGCTAAAAGAATATATATTAAAGATCTAATCTAATATATATTAAAGACCTAATCTTACATTAATTTATAATAACATATCATGTATCATTTGTAACAATCATGCAATACTCGATAATGACCTACACTATAATCTTCTTTATAAAATAAAAATTATTGTCAAATATTGAAGGCAATCATGCCGTAGTACTGCTGTGCAGTTTGGTATATGTATAATGTCATAAGTATCAAAAAATAAATAAATATAAAAAAAAGGTCTCAAATATGATGGCTCAAGGTTTACAACCTGTATAAGCTGGCTTAAGCGATCACTCTACTGGTAATATTTATTTATTTATTGTTCTAAAAATAGTCAATTATTTATTTATACATACATTCTAAAAATAATAAAATATTCATCAATTAGTTAACTTTAAGTTACACAAAACATATTTTTGAGGCTGTACTTGATTGAATGAAGATTTTATTCCCTTGAAATAAATATAACAAAAAAGAATTACGAGTGCTTAAAATATTTATTTTAAGAAATCTGAGAAATTTCTTATGTCAATGTAAAAAATATACTACGCTTGAATAAAGTTGGGAAATTCGTAGAGCTATGTTAAATAAAGTAATTTGAAGCAGTTAATAGATAAAAAGCCCATCGCGGCACGCGCGGGGAAGCAGCGTGACCACTCCACCAGCACTCGGGCAATAAATGTTGGAGTTATCAAACGCATCTCCATAAAAAGCTGGTTTCGGTTATCGCGTCATGGCACGATTCTGACACTTCATCTTTCCAATCACAATAGAAGATTCATCTTGGCGATGTGAGAGGAAAATGGGCCGATAATGGATCGTGTAGAGTATATAATTTTATTTTATTTAGTTTTCAACGAAAACACGTTTTATTGTGTAGTTTCAAGTTAAGGTTAGTTATTATATATGTATTACAAGTTATATTTATCAATATATACTACAGATGTCTCATAGAGATGAAATTATATTTTTTATGAGTGAGTAAGTATGGAAGTTAGTTATTTTTGGGGGTTCATAGGGCTTACGATCTATCGTACGGCTGGCTTTAGTGATCACTTTACACAATGTAACTTTCCCCATTTCCACCCATGATAGAATATTTTTATTTTAAGCATTCTGTCATAGGTAGAAACGATAGGTCGTAAGCTCTATGAGCATCCAAAAATAAAAAAAACTTCCATACCTATTTTCCCATAAAAAAAATAATTTCGTCCCTATGAGACATCTATAATATATCTTGATTAATAATATCCCCTGGGATAAAATCCGGTACTGTGTTCTTGAAAAGTTTGGACAAACTCTAATTATTTTTATATTAATCAATTTTGAAGATATACAGAATTATTGTTCACTTGTTTCACTTTATTTGTTTTCAAAAATAATTTTTGAAATTAAATTGCTTTTATGGCATGCTTTATTAAATAAAATTACATTTTAATTGTGCATTTCGCCTAAGAGTAAGGATAAGTCATGATCCCCTTCAGCCAGTATCTCGTTTTTTTTTAATACATATATTCTCTCTATTTTCAGCCCTTTTTAACTTTATGTTGAAGAAGTTCGGTTTTTGATCAAAGTAAGAAAGACCAATTTATTTAAAAAAAAATTAATGAACTGTTGCCCTAATGAACGGTATTATTTATTTAATTAATATTCGTGAAAGGGTAGTTATTGTGCTACACATAATGTACCTATACCCAATGAATTATTATAAGTACTAATAATTTATTAGGTGTACATTATTAATTAATATTTTTTTTAAATTTTCATCAAATTTTTCCATATTTTATAATCTTTCAAAAACTTAAAGTAAAGTATTAGTAACACAATATACTAAAAATGTGATTTAATACGTAATTTTCTTAAAAAATACGTTTTCTGTTCAGTCTTAATTTGGATTTTTCTAATTTGGTAATGTTGAAAGTAAGAACTCGACTTCCAATCAACAGAACTATTATTTTAAAAATTTGGTATTTTTAACAACATAAGATTTTTCAGTTGTTCAGAGTTGCATAAAATGAGTTCTAATGATAGCAATGATATTTTCATGTAACAATTGATTGCAATAAACATGAAAAAATATAACCATAATACGTACCTATATCTAACGTGAAAAAAATATTAATTGAAGTAAATCTAAACGAAATACTAATTTTTCCGCTCAACTTTGTCAAGCCAAGCATTATCGATATCTAAATTCATTAAATATATAGATTTATTGTTTAACCGAATGTAGTAATACCTTAATGTTGTTTTTTTAAAGGACTTATTGCGAAATAATGCAAAAATCGTAATATTATTATTTTAATTCAAATGATTGATCATATCTTATAAAGCTGGTGACGAAATCGTTCCTTATTCCTCGTTGTAATTATTTGATCTTATAAGTACTCTTTTATCAATTAAGACTTGTAGTCCAAACACATTCGTATCAATTATACAGTCTGAAAAAAGGTTACACCTTTAATGATACTGCAGCGATAGATAAACAAGTTATCTACGGTAATTGATCATATGGACATGGGTACTAGGGATACGTGCACCGTGAATCTCATTTTAATTTGATCAGAGATACAGAGGAAATATTATTTCATAGATAATTTTTTTTCAATTTATTGCTTGGAGTGGGGAGGTTTGCTCGAAAAAAGTGAATATTTATAATAAATTAATCGTGAGCATACTGGTAAAATTGACCACGTCAACATTTTACGATTTAAAACATTTTTCACCAAGGCGTTGTACTAAAAGATATATCACAAGTTTACTTTAATTCCCAAAATATTTCGCAAAATATAAATAAGCATATTGATCATGTCAGTTTTTGTACATCTGCTGTTTGAAAATATGATCAGATAGCCTTATTATAAAAACACAAGTCGAAAAATAACTCAATATTGCTACATGGGTATAACTAACATATGTTATATGCTGTTAGAGCAAGAATATAATTAAATTTAATTAAAGGTTTATCTATTAATTTTTATAAATTATTTTATATTGGCTGCCATGAAAAATTAGATCAGTCAAAGTGTAGTAGGGCTAAATACATAAAAAAATATTTATTTCGAACTCAATCCAATATCATAAATACAAGAGCCTTCGTCCTGCTTAAGCATGCATATAAATGCATATATTTAATATATCAATTCATTGCAATCATGTATGAATTTGCACCAGTCCCGCACAGCGATAAAGCGTGTACAGTGCAAGTGAAAAGCAAGAAAATAAAATATTGGTAATAATTATTGACACGAAGTAATATGAGCATCGCAAATTTAGGGAAGAAGAGTGTTGCGGTTGTTATGCCTGAGATAATTATTATTAATAAAGAATTAATATTGTGTATGCTAGGGATTACATCTAAAGACATCCTGTAAATAATTTTGGCAGATTATGCTTCAAAGTTTCCAATACGTTCTCAGTATGACGTCTAGTACCCGATGCAGAACACTCATAAACTCATGAACGCTATCCACACACGGCATGAAAACTCTGATAACGCCGGGAAGAAGAATAATAAAAATACTTCGTACGATTCGTATATCAAATCTACAGAGCAGAAGAAGTGACAGGAAGCGGATATCTGATGTCTGTTTGCAAATTTATTACAATAGGCCACCGGATCTAATTTGTCAGAAAAGAGATAAAATTCGTGGTCGACACTTTGGAGTAAAGTTCAGGCCACGGCCAGCGATGTACTAGAACAGTTTTTATCAATCAAGTAAAAAGCGAAAAGCAGTGCACCTTCTATTCTTATTTAGCGTATTGAAAATTAGAACCTTTTTGTATGTTTCAATTAAATTGAACGTACGATGTGGAAGACGCGAGCTTTTAGCAAAATGGCTGCAATCCTATTTTAGGCGGCAAATCACAAAAGCGAACACTTTTCTTTCTTAAACGTTTTATCTTTTGAGGGATCGGATAGTTGACATTCAATTGTGGAAATTTTCTATACTTAGCAGATTTATCTTAAGAATAAATGTTCTGAAATTAAATTATTTTTTAAAAAATATTTTTTTTTATAGTGAAAATATGTAGGTAGTCATAATTAAAAAAAAATCGATAAGAATACGTATTCCGGAAACTTTGAAAAAATCGGGTCTTCATACATAAATACGCAACGAAACACACAGTTTCGCTTCTGTTAACACACAGAAGCGAAGCCAGAGATAAACCACAGAAAACAAGCAGCAAGCGGCGATTGTGAGAGACCAGCGACAGTAAATTAAGAGAGTACCCACTGGGCGTTCAATAGTGTTCAACAGATGTGCGAATATTGTAGAAAGATAAGTATGAAGTATTCCATAGTCGAAGGATTAATGATAACTAGTGAAAATTGTTAAATTTTTGAATTAAAGAAAAGTGCTCCTATTAAATTTGTGTCCAGTGACTTAGGTGAATTAATAAATCTTTGATTAATTTAGAGAGTTGTATTTTTCTTCCACCACTATGATTTATTTATGATTAATTTGAATGCAAATGTTTCTTAAACAACGAGTACATTTATTAGGCATAATCATGTTCTATAATATGTATACTGCTTGTTATGGATTTCGAAAATATAACTTGATTAGGTATATTGTTTTTAAATTTTCTAGTGGCTTTTTTCTTAGTATGAAGTGAAACTTCATTAAATTTTTTATACCCAAATAGAAATAGTGATTTCGGTTGTGTTAGAACATTTAGGGCAGGTTGTTAACATTGGTTAATAGTAATAATTAGTTTGAAGCATAGATTTTTATGAAAAGGGGTTTTTGTGAAAATAGTCCAACAAACTAAGTTGATATAAGTGGCCATTAGGAATAGATTTTGGATATATGATTCTTGGGTAATTTTTAATCTACATTGAAAATGAATACACAATTCTGTTTCAGAAGGGAGTATCTGGCCGCCTCGTATAGAAATGTGGTCTTTACGTATTTATTGAAAGCGGACTAGATATTAGAAACTGGTTTTACATTGATGAAAATATCCAAAAACTTCTCTAAATTTTCGTCGTGCGCCTAGTCTGTGCAACGCTTTGGTTTTTGTGACCACATGATAACATTGAGCATGACCGCTACTTTAGATTGCAAAGACCTTGAAAAATACCGACACCAAACCAACTCCCGGACATCTCACTTTTCCCTTTGCCTGGACCAAATTTTGCATTGTTGGCATTGCATTGTTCCACCCATCTATATCATATACGAATCTTGGGAAATTCATGAAACCCATTTTCAAATTTGAATTTTGCAGTCTAGTTGCTGGGATTCCCGACATTGACATTAAATACTGAGTTCGGTAACACTAGCGCTTCACTTAATCCTGTTTAAAATCAG
>JADDOH010025142.1:0-69675 GCA_016648135.1 Agrypnia vestita
GCCCGATAACGTCGCGGAATATTTTCTAAATTTGAATTACTCCGTCGGTATAATAGGTACATCACTACGAATTTCGAAAATTTACAAAACAATTGGTTCACAGATGACAGCAAAATTGTTTTTTTTGGGAAAAAATCAAATAATAATTTATTTCTTTTAGATTTCTGCTTAGTTTTGAAGAATTCTACATTACTCAAATCTGATTCTGACTAAATCATTTGACGCTGGAAATTCATAAGGTACGATATTGATGATAATTGAATCTATCAAAATCTTGACATCTCAAAACATCTGACATTTTAGAAATATATTAAATTTCTGTAAGTTTAGTGTTATGTTATATGTTTTAATTCGTCTTTAATTATTGTTATATTTTACAAAAAAAGGGAGTATAGTAAAAACTTGTTTTTTATGGGTTACGTTTTTTTGTATTTTTCTTCTCACATATAATTAGATTATCTTTTTCTGTGTTATTGCGTTACCATGTATCCATATAATATATTTACCTTTATTATTATATTACTAATAACCCTTTTTGGATAATGCGAATATCTTTTTAACTATTTGTTTTATGTCTTTTTTTCAACTCCGATTCATTGTTAAGTTTGTTGATTTGTTAAATTTACAGTTTATCAGTGACGATATACTAATCTAAGCTCTGTGTGAATGTACCCACTTTTACTAACCTGACTGGGGATGAATTTCAATTAAAACATATGTAATTTGTAAATTAAAATAGGCTGACGCATGATATCGAAATAAAAATCGTTATTCGCGTTTATTTTTTAATAATATTTGTTACAATTAAAATTACATCAAAACTGGAGAAAAAAATAAAAAAAAACTCAACGATATTTATGATAAATGGCGTCTTTTATATTTAAAGTTTTATTGTGATTATAAAATTCGTCTAAATATTAAAATTTGACAAGTTGTCAATAGACATTGATACATATTTTTGATAGTTTTTAGACGGAGTTGAAAATTGCATAATTTACTAATTTTTAAAATAATAACGAGGCTCCATTCGAATGACTACTAAACTACTAAAGTTGTTTCGCATGAATTTTATAAGTCTACTATTAAAAGGCAGGAATCGGAAATTATTACATTTTTAATACACACCTTTTCTTTATCCTTTTCTCCGGGTAATATAATGTATACAATTAAATCATTTTTATCGTTCGCTATAAACTTTAAAGGATAATAAGCTAGATTATTGGTCTTAATTATTTAAAAGCTATCTAAATCTATAAAGACAAAGTACAGTACAAGACTAATATTTCATATATACTAATAAAATGACCCTTTACTTGGAGGTTGTTATATTATATTACACAAAATAGACGGTATTTTCGCGTGAAATTTTTATGAGAAATGCCAAAACATCTGTCAAACATCAAAATCGACAATGTTTATATTCCTGTTGCTCGCACCAATGCTAGATTACGCTTACCCATAGTGGGAATGTGCCTGACTTACAACGATGTGTTTCCCGACATAGAAATCCATCTGGTGTCTTTATATAAATTAAGAATCCATTAAACAATTTTTTTATTTATCAATTAGAAAATAAATACAGAAAAATCAAATAAACGAAAAAATATTTAAACTGCTACCGGGATTCAAACAAAGGGACCTCCATTCTATCCGGGGATGGCGCGTTATCCAATTTCGCCACGGGAGTTTGGTAAGTTAACGAAAAATTTCTTATATGTAGTCTCTTTTTACTTAATTAACATTTTTATTCCATTTTTAAAGTAATCCATTTTTTATAATGCAATAGTCACAAATACCTTTGTGTAACTATTTTTTTTTAATGTTTTTTTTTCTTTAATATATAAGAATTCATAAATTATTCTGCTTCATAACATTTAATTAATATACAAATGCATGTATGAAATGCGAAGATATTAGGTCCTTACATATGAAATTGACGTTTAGTATGGGAGGAACATAAAGTCGATTTTTTTTTATTATAATATATTTATTTAATCAAAGTATGTACCATTACTATCTATGCACTTTTGCCATCTCATAGGTAGTTCATCGATCCCTTTCCTAAAAAAACTATTCGGAAGGGAATCAATAAAATCTTTGAAGGCGGTTTGGACTGCCCCATCAGAGTTGAATTTTTTCCTTTGCAAGAAGTTATCCAAATTTCGAAAAAAATGGTAATCTGTTGGGGCAAGGTCCGGAGAGTACGGTGGATGTCTTAGACATTCCAATTGAAGCTCCTCTAATTTGGTAGCCGTCTGTTGTGCAGTGTGTGGTCTAGCGTTATCATGAAGCAGCAGTGGCCTAGATCGATTAACCAGCCTCAGTTGTTTAGCAGCTAGCTTTTCCATCATGGTTTGCAGTTGCTGACAATAGACATCTGCCATAATCGTCTGGCCAGATTTAAGAAAGCTGTAGTGAACGACACCAGCACTAGTCCACCAAACGCTCACAAGTAACTCGCGTTTGTTGATTTGCTTCACTCAATTCGTGAGGTACCCACCTTTCAAGATTTTTCACCTTACCAATTTGCTTCAAGAGGATTAAAACAGTTTTATCACTAACACCGCAGCCTGTAGCTAACTCGGATGTGGTTTGCGATGGATTCCGCTTCCACAATAGCCTTCAATTCTTCATTATCAACTTTGGTCTCCGGCCGTCCACGGGGCTTGTTCTGCAGGTCGAAATTTCCAGAACAAAAACGTTGGAACCAAAAACGCACTGTGTTTTCTTTTGCGGCACCGTCGCCATACACATCATTAATCCTTCGAGCCGTTTCTGCAGCACTGGTGCCACGGTGGAACTCGTACTCGTAAATAACGCGATATTTCAAGTTTTTCATTTTGTAAACTGAGTCTCGCAAAGAAAAAAACAATTGAGGAAAAAACAAATGAATTATAATTTTCAAAACACAAATACATGAGTAAATAGCTGTAAAAATTTGGATTTGGAATTCCTAACCAAAGAGAAGATATTTGAGATCAAATTTGCCAGTACGGTAAAACGTCAATTTCATATGTAAGGACCTAATATTAAAGACAATACCACTTGGGTATCTTATTATGTCTCTTGTTTTATTGTCATTTATTTCATTGTGTTATTACTTATTACGAATTCATTACTTCATTACATTCACATTTTGCTACTTTTCTTGTTTTCTATTTTTTATTTGTTCTTCTTATTTTTTATATATTACAAATTTGCTTATACGTGAAATATGTTATACGTAGGTTAATATTAGGTCCTTACATATGAAATTGGCGTTTAGTATGGGAGGAACATAAAGCCGATTTTTTTTTATTATAATATATTTATTTAATCAAAGTATGTACCATTGCTATCTATGCACTTTTGCCATCTCATAGGTAGTTCATCGATCCCTTTACTAAAAAAACCATTCGGACGGGAATCAATAAAATCTTTGAAGGCGGTTTGGACTGCCCCATCGGAGTTGAATTTTTTCCTTTGCAAGAAGTTATCCAAATTTCTAAAAAAAATGGTAATCTGTTGGGGCAAGGTCCGGAGAGTACGGTGGATGTCTTAGACATTCCAATTGAAGCTCCTCTAATTTGGTAGCCGTCTGTTGTGCAGTGTGTGGTCTAGCGTTATCATGAAGCAGCAGTGGCCTAGAGCGATTAACCAGCCTCGGTTGTTGAGCAGCTAACTTTTCCATCATGGTTTGCAGTTGCTGACAATAGACATCTGCCGTAATCGTCTGGCCAGATTTAAGAAAGCTGTAGTGAACGACACCAGCACTAGTCCACCAAACGCTCACAAGTAACTTTTTTGAAGTCAATTTTCGCTTGGGGCATGGTTTGGCTGGTTCGGCAGGGTTCAGCCATTGCGATGAGCGCTTCCGATTATCGTACATGATCCACTTTTCATCACAGGTAATGATTCGATTTAAAATCCCTTCGTTATTGTGCCGGTTGAGTAATGCAACGCAGCAGTCAACGCGCGTTTGTTGATTTGCTTCACTCAATTCGTGAGGTACCCACCTTTTAAGCTTTTTCACCTTACCAATTTGCTTCAAATGGATTAAAACAGTTTTATCACTAACACCGCAGCCTGCAGCTAACTCGGATGTGGTTTGCGATGGATCCGCTTCCACAATAGCCTTCAATTCTTCATTATCAACTTTGGTCTCCGGCCGTCCTCGGGGCTTGTTCTGCAGGTCGAAATTTCCAGAACGAAAACGTTGGAACCAAAAACGCACTGTGTTTTCTTTTGCGGCACCGTCGACATACACATCATTAATCCTTCGAGCCGTTTCTGCAGCACTGGTGCCACGGTGGAACTCGTACTCGTAAATAACGCGATATTTCAAGTTTTTCATTTTGTAAACTGAGTGACGCAAAGAAAAAAACTTCAAAACAATTTTCAAAACACAAATACATTATTAAATAGCTGTATAAATTTGGATTTGGAATTCCAAACCAAAAAGAAGATATTTGAGATCAAATTTGCCAGAACGGCAAAACGCCAATTTCATATGTAAGGACCTAATATGTTCGATTCTGACAACTCATGCTCATATTTATACATATCCTTAACTTGTGTGTGTGTTTTATTTCCAAAAAAAAATATATATATATAAAAATCTCAAAAAGCCATGATGTACAAGTGCAATGGAGATTATTAAAAAATACCAGAGGAGAATGGAACAAAATATATCTAATTTTAAAAGTAGGCTTATTTAGTTTTGTATAAATTTTGGATTTTTAAAGATTTTTTAAATTTGTTTTCTTTTTAATATAAATAATATATACTGTAATAAGCGTATGAATAATTTTAAGATTAATAAATAAATAAATATAAAAAAAAAACTAACCATCTTTATCTTTATATGTACCTACCACATTGATTATTTATTTTTAATATCTACCGCAATACTTCGGCAGGATGTCATCTTGCATCCGTCTTGTAACAGTCGACGATAAAAATAATCTATGTAGTTTACACAAAGTTTATTATTTTTTGAAATTATTAATAATGACCAATAATATTTTTGATGTGAACACTACAAAATTATTTAAAAAACTAAACCATAAAAACCAAGTTTTTATTATACTCCCTTTCTCATTTGTATTGTTTCCAATTTGATATTCATCAACATATTCCTCTCGCTTTAAGTTCATGTGAAAAATCTATTCCATGTATATTATTATCCTTAAAACTTATAGAATATTGAAAACGTAATAATTTAGTAAAAATAATAAATATAATAATATTATAATAATATATAATATTGAAAGCGTAATAGTTTGATCGGACCCATGGCTCGAGTCAGACTAATTGAAACAGGTTTCGCGCCTTCTCCACACCTCGGGCTCCTTTCTCATTTGTATGGTTTCCAATTTAAAAAAATCGTTAAAATTTTGAAAAATCCAAAATTATACTACAATTAAATTTTTTTAACGAAAATGTGTTTAATCATTTTTATCGTCGCCACGAGTCTGCTTGCAAAGTTTCAGCTCGATTGGATCACGGGAAAAGGGTTGAAAATCGATGCAAAGTTTTTTCGGCAGACAAGCAGACGCTACAAATTAAAAGAAAGGGAGTAAAAAATACTGGCACGTGTGTATTTTCACTCCTTGTTCAAAGTTATATAACTGTTGAAGCCGGTGCCCGTAGCCCACGGTTGTCTAAAACCACGTACACGACCGACAACCCTGTTTGCGATTGTTGTCTCCAATGGCTGCAAGTGCAGATACCGTATGAATAATTGTTAAGAAATTAAACAACTCGCTGCCAACTCCGATCTATTTGAATAAGAGTGAAAGGTGACGACTGTTGACATTGGGAAACTCCTGACCACGAGTGGCTCCGTGATTCACGGCGCATTGGGTAAGATCCTCGCAATATGCATAAACGTACGTATTTAGCACCTACATTCTCACAACAACATCATCTCACGGATATACCCAAAAGTATTGGTGTCGTTAAATTATTTAAAAGATTCTTACTCACTCAAACATCTGTTGAATGTGTGATCCAGCCTAAAAGTCTTTCTTACAATGAGTCATTTTATATTATTAATACGTCATTTTCTGATAACAAAGCACTAGGTACATGTCGGCTTCTTAGAATCAATTCTATGTGACTCCAAAAACGTACGAAGATTTTAAAATTGAAAAATTTATTTGAACCATTCAAAATTTTACTTTTTTAATCGGCTGTTACTTTGTGGTTATTTATTTTAATTATGATATTTAATTTGTGTTAAAAAATTCACTTGGTTTAAACCATTACATTTCTGGCAACACTAACCGGTTTTGGTACAACCATTCTTTCTTTAAGTTAAACTATGAACTAATTAATACAAAATATGGGTAATTATTTTTTGTCAACTTTTTTGTATATACCTGCCGTATGATATTATTTTCAACTTTCAGCATTCTTTTATCGTCTGTTTTGAGTTTTTTTAATTATTTTATTTTCAAATATCAAGTCTCCAATAAAAGGTGTCTAAAGCCTGCACGAATATTTAAATTAAATATACATTAAATTTTTAATAATTTAAAAATAAAACAGTTTTTGTAGTTTACCCCGAAGAAACGGTGGGTCCGAAAACGGTTCGTGCTATCAAAAATATGATGGTATAAACCAACTGTTTTGGGTTTAATTTATTTTAATATTAACTTGAATATTACAATTAAGGTAAATTACCTTAATGCAATTTATAAACTTATACAGCCAGCGTAAATTCCTTGAAAGAATTAACACAAGAAAAAATTATTTTATTCCGTTTAAATTATTTTTCTATGTTTTGTAGTTGACCGAATTGACACTAAGTAGTCAATTAATTCATTTTGTGTTATTTCTACATTTAAAGTTAACTAACCAAAACCGTCTGGCAGTCACTGTTAGGGTTTCCATACCACTTGATTTGGTTAGGTATATAGTGGCCTCTTAGCCGCCAATGTTAACCACTGCGCAGCTACGGACGGTTTTCCGTAAATTGATTTTTTAATGCTGAAAATATATTAAATATAAAATATAATTAGTTACCAAAAAGTGACATGGTCTAACGTAGCCAAATAACACAAAAATTTCTAATCTGATTTTCACATATACCTAGTTCTGATTATATAGTTTTGGAGGATTTTACCACCCGGCGGCAGTAATTATTATTATAAATATGTTTGTGTCTTCGATAACAGTCTGGGATCCCATATTTATAGCACTTTCAAGATTTATTATATATAGATTTACTTACTTCTAGGGTTTAAACAATATACAATTTGATTGTAGAAAATGTTCCACGCTTTTTTCTTAACTGGAAACCTACTAATTATAATAATTTCATTGTCTGTTCGTCCGTCTGTCTGTCTGTCCCCATAACTTCGTGTAACGTCCGTAACTTCTTTTATAAAACCTTTTTTTATAAATACATAAATACTTTTTCTTTAGGAACCGACATATAAAAGTACCATCGTTTTGAAGGGTTACAGCTAGTCAAGTATTAAATATTCACTATACTAGTTTTCAAAGTAAGCAACTCTCATAAATATAATGTACCATCCATTTAAATAAATCAGCCACGTTTGGTAAAGCGCTTAAGTGATAGGGGAAGGGTGTTGGCCATTATTATTGTTATTCATTTTTTGTCAATCTCTGCTAGTACAAAAATTTTTTCTTAATCAAATGCGCTTCTATTATGAAAATTATACTAATTCATTTTATTTCTACCTGAGTGAAATTACGTGAGATCTTCGAACTTCGTTTTCTCGAGCTGTTATCCTTATTACTCCGCAACAGAAGCAAATTTACTTATCTCTATATAAATTTCTGGAACGAACTTGAACTTTTTGTTTCAAACTATTGAACTTTCTTACATTTTTTAATTATTAAGATAAATTATAGATATATCACGGAAACGAAGATATTTATTTAGGAAAGTAGATATGCACGGAATCCTTTTTTGGGCGTTTCCAGGGCTTACGACCTGTCATTGGCTGAAGCGAGTGATCACGTTACCCAATGTAACGTTCACCGATTTCACCCATAATTGACAATACATCTATCCAATCATTGATCATGAATCAGAATCAGATACAATTGGCTGCAAAGCGGCTGACGTAGGCATAGGTAAACAATTGTGTTTGCTGCACAGCAAACACAATTGGCCGCGCAGCTGCCACAATAGCCGCCCGCAGAGCCTAGCAGTAAGCAATCGGCGATAGCCGATTGCCTTCCTGCTAGTATCTTTTTAATTTTTTGGATATTGCTGCCTTTATTTTTATACCCCATATATTTCAAAGGACCTATCATATTTTGTCATGCGCTATCTTCTATCGAAGGTTTACTACCAAATTGCAGTATGCTGATTTATCATGAAGATTTATAAAATCCCCGGCATTTTGGACATTAAACCACTTTCTGAGATTAAGCAGCCGAGACACCCACTTATTGCCTACGCGATTATTACCTATTCGGGCTCATTGCGGAGAATGTGACCGAAGCAAGTAGATTTCCTTCGTTTGATTGATATCATTAACTCTCCTCACTCATTATGGGTCTTAATACCCCTTCATCGGTAATATGGCAGTAAAAGCACGTATACTTGAGTAATAAAAAGTATTTTACATGTTTTAACCTCACATCAAAACGCTCATGTTGTAATGGTGTAATTAGATCAAAAATTATTAAATCCGTGATCTACTCATTTCAATGATAAATTCTTTTGTTACAACTCTCAAAAGTTTAAAAATGAAATGCGTTAACAAATGATATGACATCTTTACTTCGCGAATATTGATATATATTATCATGAGACTATAGAGACAGAAAAAATTAAACGAAATCGGGGATTTCTCAGCACTCTGGACATTTTAAAGTAAATTGGAAATTGCTGAAAAAGTCTAGAATAAACTACTAGATTAACGAAACGTCTAGAAACCCGAAAATGTATATAAGAACGACGACGCTATCGAAAATACAAAGACGTAAATCAACGTGTGCTTACAATGTTTAGTTTATTATAAAAAAAATAAAACAATTAAAATATTACACCACAAATTAGCTACCATTCGAGTAGTGTGTTATATTTTTATTTCAAAAATTTGTTTATTAGATACAGGTAAATAATTTGTTTATTCCATTGTTGTATGGCAATACCTAGTCCGCAATTTACCTGGACTCGCTATTAGCTATTAGAGATTGTCAAACCAGTAGTTATTTTGACCGTTCACACAATAATCGTTTTTTGTGATCTGATTGCGTCGATGATTGGTAACTGATTTTTCGCAGTTCGAAGGGCAACCATCGGCACACTTGATGGCATTTTATCTTTCTTTTTTAAAAAAATAGAGATGCGAACACGGAATGCATGTCATATCAAGATTCTTACTATTCTCAAAATAAGCTTAATAATGAAATATATGCTTGTGCTATGAAAATACGCTAACTTGCTGGTGTCCTGGAATGGGGCTCGAACCACCGACTTTCGTATCACTAGACGAGCGTCATGACCACTACACCAACAAGCTACTCTTAATAACCTACTAACGGTTATTGTGTAACCAGCTAAAATACCGACTGTAACCAACACTACTCGCCATCAGGGTAATTAAGTACCTATTGATTAACCCTATGTTTAAATATCTGTAACTAATCTACCTACAGTCGACACCATTCTTTGGTTATGGATTCAAACCTCCGTGAGAACACAGCTTGAGTTAATAAGACAGTGTGATAGTTCTAACCAAAATTGCTAATAGAAAACCAGTTTAATATTTTATAAATTTAGATTTATCATATTGTGTCGTTCATATTGATGAACGTCACTTTCTCTGCGATTACACACACATTATGAAAAATTTCCTCACGTTCCATATTAGCCAATTATTGGGTTTGTTTTGATTAACAATTAGGCTACCAATATAAAAATGAATTCCTTGCACACGCACATGTACCCATACGACGACCGCTGGCATTTATTTATTTTCCCCAAGTTTTACGCCCTGGCACGTGAAGCCATCCACCAGCCGGCCAGACGATGTTTATACAATCATTCAAATATTTGATTGATTCCGTATTCCGGTCACGCCTCATCCTTATTTGATACCAAGTATATTTGTGCAGTTCGGTTTGTTTGTACTGTACCGAATTACAAGTGTGACACATCAGGCATTTTGTCGAGTGTACTTTACGCTTATTTAGGTTAAGGTTGCGTTGCACTTTGTTGTGGGTAGATAGCAAACACATATCCGGCACGGTTAATATTTTTGAATACCACATATTTGCTTTGTCATTTATCCGTACAACGTCTGTTAGCCCATGAATAATTACTAATTTCGTTAGATTACATGACATGTTACATTTTACAAATATAATAAGAACAAAAAGAAGAAAAATGGCAATTCCCTAGACAGCAAAAGCATGTTGGTATAAGGGGACATCAATAACTTATACGCATCTACTTAATGATTATAATACAGAAAAACTATACACAATACATTTAACACTTAACAATTTTAAATTATAGATACACGAATCAAATTCTTGAACAATCATAATTTACAGACCATTCCTCTCCAACGCAAGTTCTTTCAGTTTCGTATTAGAGTCCTATAGTCTATAATAGAACTCAACGACTGTGTTAAGGAATCCATGCTAGGAATTTATCATCTAATAATCATTATTCGAAATCCATTTTACAAATTGAATTGATATTTTGATTGATCTGGTGAATGAATGGTCGCATTAACAACTGCCATAACCCAATCTTTTGATTGAAAATTTAAATATAATTTTATTGTTGACATATAACACTGCTAAAAGAAAAATTTAAAAAAAAAATTTAACTACTAGCCCAATTCCAAAAAACTTTCCAATAATTGTGAGTAATCAAGATCTTCAGCAACAATATTCACCCTGAAGATGGAAAGGTTTTTCCGAAACATGTAGGTAAATTATATAAGTAGGTAATTATATAAGTAAATTATATAAGTAGGTAATTATATAAGTAAATTATATAAGTAGGTACATACAAATAATACAATCAATGTTTTTTTTTAATGTCAATCTACAATGTTGCTGAATCTATTGAAAAAATAAACTGATATTCATACATATACATCGATGGATGTATATGAATGAATATCAGTCGAACGTTCCCGATGTTTCGCGAGGCGGCATTAGGCATTTTAAATATGACAAGCCACTGCGCAGTTATTTTGACAAGCAAGAATTGATCATAAAAAGGCAAAGCTGTACGCGTTTGACCATAAACAAGTGACTGATAAGAGTTAAGCAAAATAGGAAAGTACCTGCCTACGTATTAGTGAAATATCATGAGTGACAAAATGTGCGAAATTGGTATGAATTAAAGAACCCACCGCATGCCCAGGATTGTTTTATGAGCAAAAGCTCCCACATCGGTCCTATTCATTCACTGCCAGGTTGATATTTTTGACAAAGTTGACCAAGGGCATACCGTGCTGCGTCGCAGCCTTGGCACCACGAAACTGACAATAATTCAAGAAGCAGCTCCCAACGCGACACCCACATCCATATGAATTCCCGGAAGAGTCCGAGGTTACTTTTTTCACATATGAGATCATTGTTCCGGTTCATCATTCAAGGACCCCACTCCTTCCAAACCCTCTAGCATATCCTTTCTTGCGTCCCTTAAGATCTCGCAGTTCCTGATGATGTGCCCCGGCGAGTATTAAAGAACAGTGCGTCGATTAAATTCGAATCAAGTGATTTAAGTGAATTAATTTTTAAGTGTTCAATTTGCTTCCGATAGTCAAGATCCTCTAACAACATTAAATAAGATCTATATTTTCATTGTTCTGTTTGGCCCAAATGTCGTGGACCCCTAGTACATGTAACTGATTGAATGATAGGGAAACGTAATATTTACTATTTATTTATTTACTGCTGTCACAACATGGTACACTGAATTTTAGCTAATGGTGATAGACAGAAGACGCAAACTTTCTTAATATTTCAAGGTCTTGTTGTGACTTGTGTTGTACAATATACAATGAATTATAATCGATATAACTATCCTTGTAAAAATAACCTATTGAACCAATAGAGAGTGAATAATGTATCCCGAAAAATATTTTCATATCTAAATACGATATTATCAAAAAAAAACTGTACAGCATTTTTTCAGTTATTTGTAATGATTTTAATGCTAAGAAACATTTTCTATTTTAATTCTGTTTATCTGACAGATGATTTTTATATGTATGTTCTAAGAACAAAATTAATGAATTATCAACAGAGGGATAATCTTTCATTAAGATAGATTATATAAGCCTCACAGAGACGAAGCTACATATTTACATGGGGAAAATGTATGAAAGTCTTTATAGGATGGCTTAAGTGATCACTTTACACTACAAAACCTCTACCGATTCCACCCTAAGAAAATGCATATATTATCAAAAAAATTATATGTTCCTTATCTGTCTTATTTTAAATAATTGAAGCAACTATGCCAAAGCCATCTATCTATGAACGTGCTACAACCATTAAGGTGGAATCGGTAAAGGTTGCATTGTGTGAAGAAATCGTAAGCCCTGTAAACATCCTATAAAGACTTCCGTGCATGTTTCCCTTATAAATAGCTTCATCTCTGTGAGACTTCTATAATATATCTCAATTAAGGAGATTTTTTATAATTTGGCATGCATATCCTTTGAATCTCTTGTCGAAAGAGGTTTGCCGTCGCTGGCCTACGACGATCGTTCGCGAAGTAGTTTAGAATAAAATTAGAATTATGAAATTCCAACTTTACATAACGTTCTGTTTATTTTTGTGACACATAATTACGTCCGTCTCTAATCAAAGTGTCTCGTAAATCGGCCTCAATTTCTCTGATTCCGTCGAAAGGCGCGCGTCACAACAGCCCACCAGCCATTACTTCGCCTGACATAATTTCCGTACCAGGACGACTTAACTGTCACTGTGACGCTACAATAATTTGCATACGTGTGAAAGCGTTATGCAATTTCCCCCATTCAATATCCAAGGCGTTTTAATAACTGATTACAGACCGCGAATTGATCAATATGCTGAGTTGCTTTTATATTCGCCATCCGCTGTGTGATTTGTGTTTTCGGTCAAGGTAACTGTTAGGTACAAAGCACACATAGTAATAATTCAGAAATAGTAATAACTTATTACTAGAGGGATAATCATTAATTAATGATAAATATATAGATGCTTCATCGAGAAGAAGCTGTTTATATGGGATACATGCATGGCCTTTAAAGGGTGACCACAAGACTTCACTTTACAAATCAAATTGATCTTTTTTTTACACTGTGGACAAAATCTAGTAACTATGTTCCTATAACACACATATAAAAATATTGTCAAAATATAAACAGGTCTATAAAATCGACATGGAAATTAGAAATTTTCGACCATAAATGGCTATAGCGTAGTTCCTTCAAATATTTGAAGTAAGACACATAATGAATAAAAAAATATTTAAAAATTTGATAATTTGTGGATGTTTTTACGGTAGAATCGGTGAACGTTTAATTGTGTAAAGTGATCATTTAAGCCAGCTAATACAGGTCTTACGCCCTGAGGCCACTTATAAAGACTTCCATATAAATTGCTTCGTCTCTGTTAGACTTCTATACTTTATCTCAATTTTATTCAAAGATATCATACATACATATACAGGGTGTAACAGAGCTAGTCCACAATACTTTACAAAGAGATTCCTACCTTGATTGTGAGTTGAAAATATTCAAGCAACTATGATCTAATATCAATTCTCACTTTTTTTTACAAAACGTTGAAATATCATTAAAGTAACGGTACTATTATAATACGATTGACAGAACTTTATTTTGCTCTCCTATAAAGTTCGAAATAATCACTAACGCCCTTTTGGCTTTCTACCCTCGATATATACTAGGGCTTAGCAAAGACGCGAACCAACATTACGCTATCTTGACTGATTGCAGCTAGACTTTTTTTTAAAAATAGAGATGCGAACACAGAATTCGTGTCACATCAATATTCTTACTATTTTCAAATTAAGCTAAACGCTTGTGCTATGAAAATAGGACTAACTTGCTTGTCTGGAGTGAGATTCGAACCTGCGACCTTTGGATCACAAGGCGAGAGTCCTAACCACAAGACCAACAAGCTACTCTACTCTACTACTCTTATATATTTATATTTCATCACTTGCTTTATTTTTTATATTTCATTCTGTAGGTATATTATTTTCTTTTTCTTCTGCTTCACGTGTACAATTGTTTATGTGTACTAATTTGTATACTTATATTGCAGATCCGATCTTGCGTACTCAACCTGGTTGTGCTGGAATGAAATTATTATTATAAAACGTTTTTATTTTCGCTCTGCTGTAAAATTGACTATTCTAAAATTATATAAAATTGACTATTCTATAATTATATTTTTAAAAAAATTCTAGGACTCGCGCGATATATTATTGAATATCTCTGCTCTCCGACCTTAAGTATTTCTGAAATAAATACTTTCGCGCGGTCGTTTCTATATGGGTATGTGCACATATATACCGGTATATACTTAGATACCAAAGCCCAGCAGTAGGTACTAAAGCATGTGGTAGAAAGTTTTATGCATTTCGACATTAAATGATAAGATCGCACGTGAACACTTATCGGAAACATTAATAAGCGGAATAAAAAAATCGAAAATCGACAAATCAATCAGAAATATGTCACGACATTGTTTCGGCCGAACAGATCTGCGTCACGTGTGCTGCGAACATTTTAAACGTCGTAATTTCACCGCCGGACAGACCCGGATGAGGATTCTGCCACCAGGCCCGGCGGCAGGCGGGCAACTGTCCCGGGCTCCGGATCGAGGGGGGATCCGCAGTAATATTTATTTATTTATTTAACGCCCTTGTGGGCTTTTACAAATATACAGAATCGATTTTTTTAAAGAATAACATATACAGTTAAAATAATAATGCAGTTAAAAGATACAATAATAATAATTAAAAGGTAATAATAATAATAATAATTATACAGAAAAACATAAGACAGAAAAATAATTATACGGTTAAAGGTACAAATAATACTAGTTAAAGGTAAAATAATAATACAGAAAAATGTATTGTCCATTTCCATTTTGTTGAGATGTAAACAATTGTATCAGCTTTGTCCTATACACACTATCAGCAAAAATGTCAGCCGCCTCTGCATGTTCATTTCCTAATGAGTGTAATCTGGGAATTACAGAGTTTGCTAATGCATTAGTTCTGACATTTCCACTATAATAGAATAATGCACTGTGTCTTGATGACCTCGATGGGGCATGTAAGTCGATCAGCTAATAATCTGGGGGCAATCAATCAAACTATTTACGATCCTATAAAGAATTATTAGGTCTGTTACAGTACGTCTCACAGACAAGTTTAAAAGTTGTAAATAACTAAGGAGATATTCATAATTGATAACTTCCAAGCGTATATTTAATTTGTAAATATGTAAAATTATTTTTAATATGTAAAATTATTTTTAATATGTAAAATTGTTTTTAAAATTTCTAACGCAATAAAGTGTAGAAATGCGCGCGTGTCTTGCTGAATCGTGTTTCAGCCCTTTTTCACTTTTTTATTTTTTTTTGTGACATATGACAACATCGTAAGAATATTGTATCAAAGTTTCAAATCAATCGGAGTAAAATTGACGAAATTATGAACATTTGAGCGATGCTCAGACTAATTTTCTATACCTGCTCGGGCAGCTGAAGGACTCGCTTACCTGTTGTTTACCGGACGCGCTATTGTATTGGAAGATTTTTGCGTAGACAAGGACAAAAAGATCCTCTAGATCTTGTAGATGAAAGCTTTTTGATGTATGGACCTGGCATCGATGACTAGTCTAAGTATAAAAGAATTGTCGAGTTTTATTTTGAATTTTATAATGTGCAAAACTTTAAAGCGTTTTTCTGAAACTTGTCATTTTTGAAGTCCGTATGCGCCATAACTCAAAATCTACTGGACCGATCGTTTTGAAATTTTGCACAGTACTTCTTCACATAATTCACTTTTTTCTTTTTTCTTTTTTAATAATTATTAATTTTACAGTAAGAAGTTGGCCATTTTTTTAGCGAAAATCGGTGTGTTGGCTTCCTAGTGCTACCAAAAATTGAAAAATCGAAAAAAACTTCTTCACGGCGTTACCTTGAGAAACATCTTTAACAAGTGCATTTTGATTTTTTTGTTTTAAATGATTCTGTTGCGAGTTACGATGTACATTGCAAAACAACTTTTTTAGAGGCGCCTCCGGAGATTCACTGCCACTCGCTTAAATATAAATATTTTTCAATACTTTTTTTTTAATAATGTATTATTATATGAAAATTAAGTAAATAAACTAGCACTAGCAATATTGCCAAAAAAATGCCTTTTTTACCGAATTAACCTTGTCCTCTCCCCTACCCCTTAACTCTTTGTCTGTTTTTTGTTTGTTGCGGTGGAATCTTGTAATTGATTTTTCACCAACTTCTGGACTAGCTAGAGCTCTGAAACTTTCAACGTTACGTAAAGTTGTTGACTCTCCATTATTAAATCATTTTTGATGTAATTTAGTCATTATTTTGATTAAAATTAATAATCATATCACTAACATTAAATGAATAATCACGTTCCTCACAAGCAAGAGCCGCAGAAACAGCTGAAGGACACGACGTTCGTAATAAAATGTTAAACTTTAAAACAACGTGTTTCATATTTGGATTATGCATGAGTGATGTTAATAAATCTATCCCGAACGCATGCAAAGAAACCACGTCTTCAATTTTTTTTATGTGTTTATTAAAAAGTTTAAAACAAAGTGGTATTTACATCATCATTATTGCTATTGGCTCTAATACGTTCGGTGGATCTTGACCTCTTTTTTTCAATTTTGTTATCTCTAGATTAGGTATGCCTTATGTGAGAACAACATTGCTTTATCTTTCATTATTAACGAAAAAGATTTTACAGGTTACATTTTTTGTAAAAAGCTTTTGCGATTCATACACCCTTTACCAATTGCTATTTTATTATTATTTTATATTAATTTATATTATTTATTTATATAACAATCCAACAACTAAGGCTCTAAATAAATCTGTGCACAGGCTCACCGTTATATTTAACCATCAAATTTGGATCCCAATGGAGAGAGTGAAAGCATGAACCCAAGCTGCCGAGATGAGTATTCTAAGGGGGTGGCGCTAATCATTGGTGGTCACAGTGAAAAGTGCCGATAGAAGGTACACACTCGGCATGGAGCCCCTACTCTTCATGTAGAGAAATTTCAAACGAGGTTGCTTGGACATGTGCTAAGAATGCAAGAGGAACTAGTATTAAGAAGTATCCTCTTGGCAACCGGTGGGTTGCCCCAGATTTAGCTGGAAGAAGCAATAAAAAAGTGGACGAATACAGGATAGGTCTTCTTGAGTCTTGACTGGTTAACACATTTGGAAGCAGCGCACAAGGAAGAGGAATATAGATTATCGAATGTTCGGGCCCCTGACCTTACTAAGACATGATTTATCCCTTTGAAGGGATAAGTATGATAATGTTGATGAATTATAATAGCCAAAATAATGACACTTTGACATATCAACAAGGGCTCCAATTCCATTCCATTGGGCCCCAACAATTCTATCACCGGGCCTGGTTTCACCGCCGTCAGGCCCGGACGAGGTCGTTTCCGACCATTCTGGCGGCTCCCTAAAGGGCCTGAGAATGCCGGCGTTGACTTTCACCAATTTCGTCGGCCGAAATCCTGATGGCCGAGAGTCTTTGTCGAAACGGCGGCTTTTTGCGCGCCGGGCAAATTAACGACGGCATTTCTGGCCGCACGCAAATGGCGGGAGACGATCAGATGCTGTCGCCTTTGCGGATTTCCTCTCAAACAATTAAAATTTCATCGACACCTTATTCAAATAGCCCGTAGGTAATGAAGATTTAAAATTTTATCGTTTTATCAAGTCGGATATTGAGGGCGGTCAAAAAGTATCGCCTGCGTATTATCACAATTTGTCCTGTAGTAGGTACCTAGATTTTCCAGAATATTCCAAAAAAGAGTTACACTTAGGTAAGGGAGAGTGGGATGTTTAGGAACAATTAAGCGACATCAAAGAAAAAGTATAGAAAAACGGAATGATTAGAATCAATATTTATGTCGCACTAAACATTAAAATTCTGCCAACATTTATAATATTCGTCTCTTATTAGAAAATATAATTATTTTATTACATTTTGAACAAAAAACAAAATTCTTGTCATTAATATTCACCCCATACCCCGTGGAATAATTGAGAACCATGTGTGGGGTAAATAGAAACGACACGTGATAATTTAGACAAATAATTAAATTTAATGTACTTCTATTTATATACAAAATTGTTAATGGACACAACAATACATTTGAATTAGTAAGAAAAATAAGAGAAAACCAACATGAACATGACCATTGTACAAGAAAAAAATATGAAATAAGATTGCTTCCTCCTTTTTTCTGTGATGTACAGTGGGATGAAGTTGTTCGTGAGTCTGCCAGAGGATATTAGAGATGAAAAAAATATGAAATTTTTTAAGAAAAAACTAAGAAAGTTTATTATACGTACTTTTGATTAGAAATTTGATATACTGATTTTTACAATGTATGTATTAGGAAATATAAATGTTATTATATTACCTATTTTAAGAATTAAAAAAATAAAATAAAATAAAAAATAATAATTAGGAATAAATAAAAAAACGCAAACATCTATTATATCTATCATTAGTTTTTTGGCAAAGATCACAAACATAACCTCTGCTGGCACTCTCACCATTAGAAAATTTCTTGTGAGTCCGGTAAAGATAAAAAAATCATACACATAATCCAGTCTTCTCTCGGAGGACTTTCATATTTTTTAGCACAAAATGGTTTCATTTTTTTTTATAAAAAGTCTTGCAGCATTCCAATCTGTGTGTTTCTAATTGATCTTCTTGATCCTTATTCAAAATTGGATACCGACCTATTCGGCGTCTTGCGAACTCCAAGTTTTACTTGTTTAAATAATATGATCTTTGGTACTATATACTTTATAGAATCTTGACCAAATTAGAAGTTATTCCTTTGTTTTTTACATCTAATTGCTAGATAAATATATTCTAGACTGTAATATCTTGTAGACGTTCTAACACACCTATATTTCAAAAAACGGTTATAAATAGAAAGAAAATTTATGCTACAGATTTTTTGACAAAATAAGTTTTTTCGTGGCAATTGAGAACGTCCTCAATCTTCTTCTCCAATAGCTCTACAGCTCATATCGAGCACTAGCCTCTATCAGTCTTCGCCTCCAACTCCTCCTGTCTCCCACTGCGGTCTTCTTGCCTATCACCAGCGGTATTTGGTCCGCATCCCTTCTGACCTCATCTTCCCATCGCCGCCTAGGTCTGCCGACTCTTCGTCTTCCACCGGATATCCCTCAAGGATCCTCATGGGCATCCGCGATGACAAAATTCTCTGCACATGTCCTACCTATCTCAGCCGAAAGTCCTCAATCACCCCTGTCAAATAACAATGTGAACAAAAAGACCTTCATCAAGTTTATAGATCACTGAAATTACATGTGAATTCAAAAACTACTTCACACCTCTACATTGTAATTTTACATTTCTAATTCTACAATTCCAAATAAGTACATGATCATTTTTCTGTCTGGAACAAACATGCACCGGGAAAAGTTGCACATCAGTCACGGAAGAGGAATTTTACGGAAATACGGCCATCTAACTTTTTTAAATATAATAAAATAATACTAAATTTAAATAATAGTAAAATAATAAATAAATGAAATATTATTAAATTAAAAGCCAAATAATAATAATTTTGCAATAAAATAAATGTACCTTTATAGGTGCCAATAAAAAATAAATCACCTCCTTGCAAAAAATTACACAATTTCTTCTTAAATTTTATCCTCCCAGAGTAACCAGTGTATTACGAATTAATCTTTGTTTCCCAGAATCTTTAGAAATGCACAGCTTTTATACTTGTACGCCACTGCACGCCACTGGTGCATGTGTCCGACGTTTTGGATCTCATTGCGGGGTCCATCATATACGTCACCCTCTATTTGCATAGTGACAATTTCTTTCTATACTGTTCAGTTTATACATACCTGCGAAAGAAATAAAAATTACATTCACATAATGGCACGTGTACAAGTATCGCTTTTCTGCGTGCGTGCTTACCAGTGCGGTGCAAAAACCGCACCGGGGTCCCATAAATCTCGAAACCTTCCGTGGCTTCCGTTTGGCTGCGAGCCGCTTAGAGACTAGGAGCATTACCGCGCTGGCCCATTTGCGATGTTATATAAATAACCAGTCGCTCCGCAGACCATTTAATAGCATCCGAGAAAGTCTGTCGGCCTTCCGTTCGGTTTTATCCCCCGCGTCTGCTTTCTTGAAGACGATCGCAAAAAAATGCAGCAGTGAAAATCCGAGCGCCGATACCTGTCTCCGGCCCGGCAGCCGACAGCGGGCTCCGACCTGCCTTAGAAATGTGCAGACATGCCACTTTTCTCGCGTACAGCATCCATCAATGTACCTGAATATTCCGCATTATCTTCTGGTGGAAATTGATTTCTAGATCTTTTTCTTCTTAACAAAATGAATATAATATTAACTGCTCGAAGAATATTTTTTCTTCTTCTGTATGAAGGCTTGAACTTTGTGGTGACATTATTATTAAAATAAAACACAAATTACTTTTACACAATAATCCTGATGAAGAGAACATTGTTCTCGAAACATGTAGATTTTTTAATCTAATATAGTGGTGAAAACAAAGTAATTTGTGTTTTATTTGAATATTATATATTGTATACTTATATTTTACATACATTTTAGTCTATTTTTTTTTAATTAAGTTATAATAATAATAAAAAAAAAGTTTAAAAAAATAACGTCCTCAACGATATCTCTGCCTTAGACCTTCGAAACTGGAGAGAGCTGGCACTAGACCGAGATGAGTGGAGGAAAATTATTGAGGAGGCCAAGACCCACCAAGGGTTGTAGTGCCAAGAATGATGATGATGATAATTAAAAAATATATATATAAAGGCGGAAACAGTTGGAGGACTGCTGCGAAGCGAGGTGCAAAGCAACTAAATTGGACGTTGAGAGTGCAGTCCAAGATAGGAAGAGTTGGAACCTCCTATGCGGTGCAGGGACCCCGACCCAATAGGATAAAGGGTAGACGAAGAAAAAAATTGTATAAACCACTTCGAGTAACATTACGTCTATGGGTATCGATACCACAACAAATTCGTCAGGACGGACGCGTACTAATTACCCATTACTTAATTTGGTAAATTACCAAAAAAATGTTCATGACGCAGTTGTTATCAGCATTTAGTAGGTACGCAGTTTAGTTACAATACATAAATAAAAGATATTAGTGATTACGTATCTATATAACAAATATTTTGCAAAAATATCCACAGACAATCATAACATTTATAAAATAAATTTATCAAATGATATGTCGCAACCATTTTTGTGTAATAATTCTATAATATAATTTCAAAAACAAAATTATTACTCAAAAAAAGGTTCGTGGTCTTCTAGCAGGTATGTGGATCCTCAATTTAAATTCCAGGTTGTAGTGACATTATGTCCACGCATGCACATTGATGTTTATCGTGAAGGCAATATAAGTTTTATGTGTTCTTAAATCATCTTTAATTTTAATGCAACGGTAATACTTTGGTAATAACTTTCCTGTTGTGCTTTTTGCAATATTAACATTATACGGTTTACTTCAATATGACCATGCGCCAAAATGAGACCGCACCTGTAAAGATCAAACGAAGGACATAAAATATAATTGGCGATTTATTTAAATAGAAGACATATATTGACGAATATAATATCTGCATATATTTCTTAAAATAATCAATTTTCTGTTTAATATCTTAGGTTATAGTTGTCGTTTATAATGTTAGTATACGAATTACAAGAGATTAGAACTCTTATTTTATAGATAGGTGTTTTAAATTTATTAAATGTTGTCACGAGACTATAGAAACGGAAGCAATTGTATATAATCAAGGATTTCACAGTATTGGACGTTTAATATTAAATTAGAAATTATTTAAAAAGTTGACATATCACTCTATCATACCTTAATGTTCGCGAAATGTAATTCCCTATTTAAAGGACGACATAACCGCTACATGGAACAGTTTTGTTGTGACAAGTCAGCGGATTCATAAGTGAACAAGAGAAGCGGTGATTCAGTGTGACTAGCGAAATACATTAAGAGAGTGCCTACTGAGAGTTTATTAGGAATTAAGTGCGATCATAGACGTGCAAATATTCTAAAAAGATGAATATAAAGTATTCCACAGACAAGTGATTAGTGTGAAATTGTGTGAATTGAAGAACAGTGTTCCAATTAAATTCGTGTCTAATTAAAAATTAATTTCGAGTGTTTTATTTGTCTCCCACCGCCGCGATCTCGTGGCAATATTTTTATCTATTTTGCACTACTTTTTTGCAAAGTTAAACGGAGTAAAGGGAACTCTTATCGCATAATATAATCATTTTTACGTCAAAAAATTTTAAATAACTATCCACTTAACATTTTTTAAATACGAGTAGGTTTGTGTATCACATAATATTTGTACGTGTCTCGTAAATTAGGTTCTGGTCGAACGAGGCAATTCAAATTTATTAAGACGTTGAGGACAAACAAAAACCTACATTTGAAACGCAGTGTAATACAGAAGTGAAACCTGAACAATTTCGGTTGTAAGTATTGGAAAGGTAAAGAATGATAGAAAAATAAACTGGACTAAAATAAATACAATTAAGGAGTTTTTAAGCAGAGTGACAGAAAAGGGAACCATAATGTACACCATCGGAAATAAAAAAGGTCTGTGGATAGGACACATTCTAAGATGCAATGCGTAAGTTAGAAACGTAATTATTTATTTATTTTGACATTACAGTATTTTCAAATATGATAGATAAACAAAACGTAACTATTGCACAAACAAAATTTGTTTTATTATCGGTGTTTACTGCATACGTCAATTAAAATTTTTCATCCAAAAATTATTTTGAAAATTTCAAAATGGCGCTGCGACCCCTCTCCGTGACGCACGCAGCTTATGTAGATAATAATGTCGCCAGGGTTAGAGTAACATGGAAAACTTAATTTTTTTCAATTAAATTAAATTCAATTAAAGCGCAAATGAGATTAAAAGTTAAAAATTATCATTTTTTTCCTCAGAAAATCAAAGTTAAAAATTTATATTAAGCAAACGATGCATTTATGTATGCTGCATCGTAGATAATTTTATCAGTAAGATATGTGTACAATTTTAACAAAATCGGCTCAAACGTCTGAAAAATGGAATTTCGATAAAAACTCGAAAGAATAATGAAATTCGTTTAAAAATTCACCTACCACGCTAGCTTCAAATTTCTATGTCTCATCAATTTTTGGAATTTTCGATCGAGGGATGACTCAAATTATTTATTGAACTTCAAGCTTTAAAAAAAAGATAATATATTGAGGGAAGGAGGTAGAAAGGAAAAAAAGGAAGTCTGAGACAAAAATATATTAAAATAATTAGCACAGGAATGCAGACTACTTCCGAACGCGACCTGTTTCTTTTCCTTTTTAATCTAGAATACCACATCTATCACCTGTTTCACATATGTGTTGTAGTTAACATTAGCGCCATCGGCTTCCAACGCTTTTTCATTTCCTTAATTAAATACAGATGTCACTAATAAGGTATCTATATTTATTGGAATTTTCTATCCTATCCTTATCCTATATTCATTGGAAAAAACTTTGAAAGACGGTAGCGATAATGTTAATTACAACACACATGTGAAACAGTTGTAAAATTAAATATACATACGACTTCCAAAAATTTGATTCTATCATGGGTGGAATGGTGAACTTTATTGTGTAAAGTGATCACTTAAGCCAGCCGTACAGGTCTATGAGCACCCAAAGACTTCCATACCCATAAAAAAACATACAGGGTTTACCAAAGCTAGCAGCAGAAACTTGGCCGGTAGATTCCTGCCTACGTTATGAGTCTAAAATGTTCAAGCAATCATGACCTAATATCAATAGTAATGGAGATATGCATTATCAAAATTTACATTTTTTTTCAATATTTCTGACTTATTTTTTGCAAAAAGTTGGACTATAATTACATTAACTTGTGTCGATTATGAAATGTTCATTTCCTTTAATACAAGTCGAATAAAATGATAAAAACCTAGCAAAAATTGAAAAAAAAATTTTTACAAGGTTTTTATCGTTTTATTTGAGTTGTAATGCAGAAAATTAATTTTTCATAATCGATATAAGTTAATGTAATGATAGTTCAACTTTTTGCAAAAAATAAGTCAGAAATATTGAAAAAAAATACAAACTTTGATACTGCATATCTCCATAACTATTGATTGGTCATGGTCATGGTCATGGTTGCTTGAACATTTTAGACTCATAACATAGGCAGAAATCTACCGGCCAAGTTTCTGCTGCTAGCTCTGGTACACCCTATATATATAATCTCGTCTCTAGGAGACATCTATAATATACCTTGATATTTATTTTCCGTTTAATGAATGGTTTAATTCTATACCTCATTGAAATGGCTGGCAATGGCCGCCAGCGACACACTCCACTCCCGGGGTGCTCCGAAGCGCCGTCCATCACAGACTTGCCCCTTATTGGGTCATGCGCTTTCGATTAACGACCGTCATATATTGACAAGTCACACACACAACTCGCCTCGCTGACCGCACCACACTTCACGAGCCCTAACAATAGGAAATCTGCCCAACAAATATGGCGGCTTCATTCAGAACCAGTTTACGGAAATTATCATATTGATGATAACATATCAAATAAGAGACCTTTAAATTGAACTACATTACTGCATTGATTTGATTCCTGAGATCGTGAAAAATAAAACCTACGCGATTGAAAACTTCAGGCCCATGTAACTACCTGCATGTTTTAATATATTCGGCCATCAAATAATTTCTGTGAGATTGCCTGAAACCCCCAAATAATTACAGCTTTAGACGGTAGTCGGCGTGGCGCTTTTTTTTATTGTTTCCATGGTGAAGAGTTTTTTTTATGTTATTGTGTATTTTAATTTACGATTTTATATGGTAGATGATCCTTAAATATTTATAAAATTATCTGGTAATGAGGACATATATAGGTACTAGCTATCCTTATTTTTAAACATGACGGTGAGCTCGCCGCAAGTCTAATTGTTATTGAAAATACAAACCTAAGCGTTGTATTTTAGACTTATTTAATTGTTTATTCTTTTATTTTATGTCCTCAATATTGTCTTTTCGTGCGATTATGTGTATTTTTTCATAATTTTTATAATTTGAAATCGTGTGTAAATCAGTGTTATCGCACAACAATTTAAATATTCTTTTTTTTCCAATTTTTTTTTATAATTATTTCGCATGTTTCATATTATATTTCGGTACTGTACAACTGTGTGCAAGTGTTGTATTTTTTCGAATTTGGAGTCGTGTGTTGTAATTATTACGGGGTTTTTTATCTGGATAATTTTGTCCCTACCACCCCGGATAATCGAGAGTCTACTGCATTTATATATTAGCCTCCATCAGATGAGACACGGCTTGTGATGCAACTCTACGAATCTCGATCCTGGGTCCTACTCACATTTGACTTCGCGATCTTTCCAGCAAGACATTATTATTTTTAATCTAAAGAAAATATGAAATCCATCAAGTCGTGGCGCTGAAATTGACTTCGTAATTTAGCTTACACAAAATAGCACTGTAGCAGTAGCTACTTTGAAAAATAAACAAGTCACGCTCCGAGTTAAGTATTTTAAAAATAAATCAGGTGTTCTTAAGGGTACACATTAAGTCTCTTATAAGCATCTTTACAACGTCATTAGCATATGCCTTGGTATTCGTGATTTTTATCCTCAATTTTTGTTTTATGACTCCAGCGATGTAAGCTCGTGTTTCCACTCGATAGATGGCGACGGTCGGCATTGGAGAAGTTCTTTTATTCATTCAGTAGTAAATATATAAGAATAAAATAAATCTTCAACAATTTCTCTTTATCACATATTTACATAATTCTAATAGCTTAAAAATGATAACTTCCTTGAGGTTAACAAAAGAATTATCATATTAATTGTGTAGTACGGGAAGATAACTACTGTTATTTTTGGGTCACCGACTTGTTATGTTTGATTACATCGTTCATTTGTGACATTTTTATTTTGTCTTGTGCGATTATAATACAAAATATTTTGTTGGTTTTTCGTTACATTTGTTCATGTATTTATTTAGCTGCGATTAATGTTATTTATCTACGTTTGTTGAATAGGTTTGCTATGTTTTTTATCTATCGAATAATGTCACGGGATCGTGGTAGTGGGAGACAAATGAAACACTTTAAATTAATTATCGATTTATTAATTAAAATAAATCACTGGACACGAATTTAACTGGAGATCTATTCTTTAATTCACACTGATCGCTAGAATATTCCATACAGCTACTTATTTAATTCGCTGCACTTTTGTCTACCGCAAGGTCGTTTTGCTCAGGTTAGCACCAGTTCACTCAAGTTCGCACGTAAATACCCACTCTATAGCTTGTCTCTGGTCAAATGTGCACGGGTCAACCTTTCTATGGTTATGTGTCGCTTGTCAAAACAACTCTTATACTAAGCGCGCAGTAGCCCGATCAATCTTTTTTATTATTAATGTCGCTTCGCAATACTTCCAGAATCCAGTGGACCATCCCAGACCCTTCTAGCAATTTCCAATTTACTGTAAAAGGCGTAGAGTACTGTAAAATCCGCTGTAGGAATACAAAGGAATATAATGTTATGTGTTTATTTTATATTTTACAAGGAATACTCGTGAATGCTGCGATGGCATTGTAAAACAATGTCTAATTATAAATGTGTACCGTGGGATAAACACTTTTTCCGGTACATTATTTTTAATATTTCCAGCATTTAGTGTGTAAACAAATTCTATTATAGTCAACAAATATGTTTTACTTATTAAAATAAAACACAAATCACTTTGTTTTCACCACTTTATTAAATTAAACAATCTACATGTTTCGAGAACAATGTTCTCTGCTTCAGGACTATCGGTGTAATAAAATTGAAAAAGTAAACCATGCGAGTGTTACGGTGAAGGGATGGATGAGGGTAGGGGGGGTCAGAGGTGTTAATTATCATGGGTCATAATTATTATTATGGGATGGAATGTTAAGTGGAAAAATATTCAATATTGGGTTATGCAAAAACTTTGTCTTTGTATTTATTAAATTTGAATTAATATTAATATTTTTCCTCATTTCAAGTATTTCTAGATTATTTATTTGTGGAATCTTATAGCTGAAATGTAAAAATTTTAAACCTGTGTTAATATTAAATGTATGGTCATCACAACATCACTAATTAGTTAAATTTTTCAAAATTCTTCATTGTTCTCGAAACATGTAGATTGTTTAATCTAATAAAGTGATGAAAACAAAGTGATTTGTGTTTTATTTCAATAATAATGTCACCAAAAAGTTCAAGTCTTCATACAGAAGAAAAAATATTCTTCGAACAGTTAATATTTTACTTCTCATTTAAATGTTACTCCTCTATGTTCAATACTGATGTAAAATGACTCATCTACTAAATGAACATTCACTTCTGAAGAATTTTGACTTTTTTTCACAGGCCTCATCGATTGGCGATTTTATTCGCATCCGGAATTTCGCAACGAAAAGTAAGTGGATAGAATTTCGAAAAAATGATGACCCAAAGGTCTGACTCAATCTCACGTATTCAATACCAGCTGTGTAAGAATGCCCAAGATTGATTAACGCATCTGAATGCATTCTAGTTGAGATGAAAATTGCATATCAAAAACGCAGTTATTCAATATTGGTTTTGCTTTCCTTTTGTGTCCGCGGCGGCGCGACTACCGCCGTGATCAAATAATATACCCCACATAACAATCGCCATTCATAAATTGGTTCCATGCAGTTTCTTATATTTGTGGGATTCAGAATTCCATACTTAATGGTACCTACTTGAATTACCGTATTTTTCAGACCATAGGATGTACCTTTTTGAAATTTTGATTTAAAATTGAGATGCGTCTTGTATAATAAACTGAAGATACATGATACATGGCAACATGTCTCTACAGAAACCAATTTAAACTACAAAAAAAACTAAAATATTTTATTCTTCAGTAAACATTCTTCCGCGCGGATTATTGCAGTTCTTGTAAATAAAAGAAAATTATAATAACGATGCTTCTAATAAGAGTAATTTCACACGGAAAAAATACAAGAATATAACAGATTATTTAAACTTAATAATATCTAAAATTACAAAAAAATATAGATCGAGGACCTTAGAATATGTTGTTACCAAGCTGAAAAATAAATTCTTCAAACAGAGTAAAATGATTTTGTGGCGATATTATTAATATAATTAATAAAAATGTACTCCGTTTTCACAACAAATATATTGAAAAATATCAACATATTTCAAAGCCCACAACCCCTTCGTCAAATTAAAAATCAAAAATCGATGTATGGACAATCAAAATATAAAAATTATATATGAGAAATTTATAATAATTAAGTACCTACTAACATGAAAACAAATTTCAAAGATAACTATTTGTAAAAAGAACCTGGTTATTTAAAATATTCATGTTTCGAAATTATCATGACAAACTTTGTGGAAGTTCATTGTAATATATTTTTTTTAAATTAAAAATACATTAAAACTTTTTAATTAAAGTGTTGTAGTGAGAAAAAAACAACGTTGTATTTTTAATTTTTTTATATATTCAATGTACTATTAACACTTCTTATTTCCAAAATTTCTAATTTATCAAACTGTAAGTGTGTATAATTTATATGTAAAATTTGTAAACCCTTATTAATATCAAAAGAACGATCCATAGCCAAAAGATGATTAAAAATTCAGAATAATTATTGCTGCTTAAACACCTCAAGTTGTCTTGAACCTCAAAATTTCTACACATTTTTCCCATATAAAAATAATCACAATCGTTACAAATCAGTTTATAATCACCCGATTTTTTATTTTCAAATCGTCCTTATCCTTATTATTTAATATGTATTATTTAAATTTATTATTAGTTTATAAAGCTGGTTAAATGATATTTGGGATTTTTTTAACTATTGAATTTGTAATTTGATTATTTATAAATATACTCTTTCTCCAATGCTTTTCAGTATCAAATATTGGAGGGTAAACAAAATATTTAAAAATTTATTTTTATACTTTTTATTTAACATACTGTACAAAAAAAGAAGAAAAGTCATTATTATGGCATTATTGTATAAAGCAGCAAATTTTTAAAAACTCTCTTGTAATACTAAAATATTTTAAAATATACAAGCGATTTAAATAACCACTCTTCGAAGAAACATTGTAAAACTAAATTATTTAATTCAATTGTAGATAATTCACTCGTATCTAACGAAATTAAAATGGGCCCTTAAAAATACATATATATTTAATAAGATGTATAATATGTCATAGTTTACGCCGGGTCTAATTTTGGTACATATAGCTCCTGATAAATAGCAACTCCTCTCTGATTCTTCACTAGTTAGCTAAATTGCTGTAAGATTAGATGCTACTTATAAACATTTCCTTAGAATTTTTCTTCATTGAAGAATGCCATTTCTCTTATTACTGCCTTTACTAAATCGTGCGTAATGTTGTTAGTGGCTTAAGAAGAATTCTAAGAATGTCTGAGTAAACGAACACTACGATCTTGCCCGTTGTAAATATCATCATGTAATGTCGTAGTTAGAAATATAATTATATTAACACGTAAAAGAAAAACATTTTTTTAATTTAACAAAATATCAGTCAATTATTAAGAATGTAATACTTTATTGTGGTCACGGTGGAATCGTTGAATCATCGTGAAAAGTAATCTCTTAAGCCAGCCAATACAGGTCATAATTAATATCAGAAATATAATTGGAATAATCCAAGAATATGGTCCCGTTGTTCATATAATGAAAATAAGTATTTCACTATATAATTTAATGTCCTGTTAATTTAATCTAACTAAAATAATCGTAATCTAAATTAAACAAACCAAACCTAATAACCTAACCTAACCAAAGCTAATAACCTAACCAAACCAAACCTAATAACCTAACCTAACCTCATATATTGCATATGAAAGGTAAAAATATGCAGTGCCTTTTTCGAAAGTTTAAAGTGTAATATCTTATTTAATACTTACTTTTTAAACGTAAATTATCTTTCATTTTGTTATTAGCACATTCAATAATATAGTGAAATAATCATTTTCGTTGCATATGCAATGGGACCATTATCTTGAATTTAGCCATATAATTTACTGGCAATTCGTTGATGGATTTTAACCACATTTACCATAGACCGGTTTACCGTGAACCGGTAATGTGTGTCCTAATGTCTAGCGATTTAATTTGTCTTCTAATATTTGATACACTTCAAAAAAGAATAATCTCTGTAATCTGAACCCACTATAAACCGAACCTCCAGTAAACCCAACCATCGGGTGACGTAGGCGGGGTAGGGATGCGCGCTTAACAACGATTAGGTAGTCGATCTGCGAAAAAATGACTTTCTTTCGCTCCGAGTCATCTAAGTTTGGTTGTAACTGAAACTGTTAACTAAATAGTGAAATACAAAAATGGCTTTTATTAAAAAAACACTGGTCGTTTATCATTGAAGAGAAAAGTATAACTTTCAAGAGACTTTTGCAAGTTCTATGAAGTTAGCGAGGAAATATAACATTGGTAAACCCACAATACTCGAATTGAAAAAAGTAACCCATAAAAACCAAGTTTTTATTATACTCCCTTTCTTTGTAAAATATAACAATAATTAAAGATGAATTAAAACATATAACATAACACTAAACTTACAGTAATTTAATATATTTCTAAAATGTCAGATGTTTTGAGCTTTGATAAGACACTTCATGCTTTGAAGATTAATTTATTAATTAATTTAGAATTCTAAAAAAATTTGTCAGTCAATTTAGATTTTCGACATTCTTAGTGAAGTACCTATTATGCATACCGACGGAGTAATTCAAATTTAGAAAATATTCCACGACGTTATCGGGCCGCCGTTGCTAATCAAACTTTTCTAATGATTCCAATTTGAAAAAAACAATAAAATTTCTAAAAATACGAAATTATACTATAATTATTAAAAAAATTAACGAAAATTTGATAGATCTTCTTGATCGTCGCCACAAGTCTACTTGCCAAGTTTCAGCTCGATTGGATCACGGGAAAAGGGTCAAAAATCTATCCAAAGTTTTTTTTGACGGCAAGCCGGCAAGCAAGCAAGCAGACGCCACGAGTTAATATAAAGGGAGTAAAAAGAATAAAAATTTTACACAGATTACAGAAAACTTCAAACTCTCAAACGTCCCGAAAATTCAGCTGTTAAATCTAAGAACAATCCAGAAGTTTAGGCATGGGTTACCGAAAACGACATGGAGGAAAGTTTTGAGATAATGACTGACGATTATATTGTTGAGAATGCACTGGAAGAAAATGAGAGCATTATAGAAGAAGACAAACACCTAAAAGTTTATTAAAAAGATTTCAAATTTTAACACTTTTTTAGTGTGGGCAGTGGAAAATAATACGGATCCCTCACCAGATTATACTTTTGCACCGGTCGCATGATAAAGCATATCTAAGGCATGCAAAAGGGGCTCGTCAGAAAACAACTTCAGTTTTTTTATATCAAATATGTACATAATTAAAGCATAAATTATATACACACCTGTACATTGTAGATCTTAGGAATCGTTTTGCAATTCTAAATTGTTTCCCCCACGCTGGGTCGGGTGCGAGGGACCCTAGCCCTTGTTGACAACCACGAAGGATTGTCTGGCTTAAGGCCGGTTGTTCCAAGCTGGATTAAAGTAAGCGTTCGTTTAAAGAATAGATATTTACGAAAACGTATCGTCTGATTGGTGGAAAACGCAAAAATCTATGCTTTAAACGAACGCTTACTTTAATCCAACTTGAAACAACCGGCCCTTAGCGAACGGAATGTTTAACAGACAATTATTTTCAAATATCAAGGGTTTAAGAGAAATATTTGTGACGCTTGACGACCCCTTACTATAGGGGTTCAAGTTATCATTAATTAAATTTCGTAATTCGAATTATTGCATTTAAAATTCTTGTAATATTAAGACACGAATGAAGGTGTGTGAGTTTAAAAAATTAAGTGCAAAAATATACTACTGCACACAATATGAGTTATAGTTTCGAGAGGAGCAGTCCCACTTATCATCATACGTGGGGTATAAAATCAAAGGCAGCAATATTCAAAAAAAATTAATGAAATCATCAAAGATTACTATATTCTAATTAACTTTTTGAATATGTTTAACTACTACATTACAAAATATTTCTTATTGATGTACAATCTGCATATCAATAAGAAAAAGTTTTATTTATTAAAGATTACAGTAATCCAAAAATTCGTTAAACCGAACATGCTCGGATTATAGGGACTACACTGTATATCTTATCAAGTCAATTGTGTACATCGTTTAATTTTAAATTGACATTTTTATGATCAGATATTCAAACTTTTTCACTAGACATATTTTTAAATTATGTATCACGGGCATTTCTTATTCTATTCAAAGAGAAACGCCCGCTGGTTGCGTCTAATGGCCGTGCATATCTTAGGAAGTGGCGTTCATTAATCAATTATATCTGATGTAATACATACATTGCACGGCCAGGTAAAAATACAATGCCAAGGTTGGTTTTGAAGTTTAAGGTAGCGCAACACACAAACACAGATCCCACACGGGATGGGAAACATCAATCATTCTCGGCGTAGCGATCAAATCAAAGTTCTGACCATCTGACACGTTTCGAAAGTCATCGAAAGTAAAATCTGGAGGAAGCGATGAGTATAATGCCCGTGTAGTACGTGTCAGTGGCGGCTCGTAACATTAACCTTGTGTGCTGAACCACCAATTCTAAACATTAAACTAGTTACCATACTTCAAAATATCATCGTGTTGATTATGAATAGTATTATGTATTCATAACCAACACAACACTAAGTACACAAAAATAATTCGTATTCAAATTATTCTAAATTCTAAAAAAGAAATAGGTTAGAGAGATGCTTCATAAATTGCTCTTAGATTATTGAATAAAATTTTAGAAAAAAAAGTAGCAGCAAATTTAATCTTCTGCAAAAATAGTACTTTATATGAGTCTCCAATAAAAAATATATGTTTGAATACTTAGTAAAAGAAAATATTCTATTACATTCTATTATTCTTACAAATTAAGCTAAACACTTTTGCTATTAAAATAAGAATAACTTGCTGGAGTCTTGAATTGGGGTTCGAACCACTGACCATTGGATTACCAGGCGTGAATCATAATCACTACACCAATAAGTTACACTCGTCATATCATAAATTTGTGTTATATTATTTTATTTTGTGTTTTTCAACATGTTTTACTTCGACATCAAAGTATCCTGCATATTTCAAAATTATTCTTATCTGGAGATGCTTGAAATCAATGTAGTTTAAAAATTTTATTGTTCTTGTTGTTTTTTTATGAAAATAAATATTTTATCTTAAATATCATCATATTTTTAATTGAACCAATTGAAACGAGTATAATTTACCTCAAAAATATATGTAAATTTTTTTTAAGGTAAGTTTTTCATACCAACCCAATTTGTATTTGTATATTTTTATTTAGTTGTAAAAAAGGTATACATTTTTACATCTAGTACTTGAACAGAGCACTGAAACAAAAAGATTTCCAAAACATAATATCAACATGCATATAAATGGAAAAACATTTTCACATCTGGCACAAAGTAAATAAGACTTTTAAGAAAACATTAAACAACAAAGGTAACATGATCATTCATTAAACTTACTTTTCACACATTTTGCACTTAACCTACGAAAAATAATGAAACTATTTACTCCTTTCACTTCTGCTGGCAGTTCATTGAACAATTTGAAACCTTTATATTACAAACTATTTTGTAATTAATATAAATTAACTTTGTTTAAACCACTTATTTATTGAAAAAAATCAACATGTTTCAAAGCCAATGGCTTCTTCATCAGGAAAACAAAAATAATATTTAAAAATCGAAGTATAGATCAAAAGTTATATATGGAAAATAATAATATAAAGTACCTAATTAATATGAAAATAAATTTAAAAGATAACTATTTGCAAAAAGGACCTGATTATTTATAATATTCAATTTACTATTTACACTCTTTCTTATTTCCAAATTTTCTAATTTATCAAATTGTGATTCTGTATAATTTGTATGTAAAATTTGTAAACCCTTATTAATATCAAAAGAATGACCCGTAACCAAAAGATGGTTAGCAAATTCAGAATAATTATTACTATTTAAACACCTTAAGTGTTCTTTAATTCTAATTTCAAAATTTCTACACGTTTTTCCTATATAAAAATAATCACAATCATTACAAATTAATTTATAAACACCCGATTTTTTAAAAAAATTATCCTTATCTTTATTATTTAATATGTATTTTTTTAATTTATTATTAGTATAAAAAGCTGGTTGAATAACATTTGAAATATTTTTAACTATTGAATTAGAAATTTCATTATTTATAAATATAATTTTCCTCCAATGTTTATCAGAATCACAAATTGAAGGGTAAACAAAAGATTTTAAAAAAAAATTTTTGTACTTTTTATTTAACATAATATCAATTAATTTTTTATCATAACCATTATTAAACGCGATCTGTTTAATAATTTTTAATTCAATATTAAAATTATCAACAGATAATGGAATATTAATTAATCTATTTAACATTGAATGAAAAGTTGTCAATTTTTGATTTGCTATTTTGTGTTGCCAGTTTTGTTAGTGAAAGCCTAAACCTTCCTACTTCTCGTAGTGTATATATAATAATATAAGTGTGGACCTCAAAACTGTATTTATTTAAAATTTAATATATATTATAATATGTTAACTAATTAATGGACTATAAGCGTCTGCCTGGACCGCCAGTTGGTCAATAAACGATAAGTTAAGACTATCACATAAGTTTCTATCACAGATGTTTTTCTGTTTGTGTACATCGTTTGATTGCATTTCGCCGACTGGCATTATGTTAATGGATATAGAATTTAGTGGTATTATGTTTTTTAAATACGATAAAGAGCGATTAAAGTAAACAGTAAGACAATATTAATAATGAGTAGGCAAGAGATACTATTCTTACGTATAATAATTATTTTTTGTGTAACGTGTCTTAGTATTAGTGGGTCGCAATCACAGACCACCAAAATAAATAGACATCCACAATTTATCCACAATTTGGCAACACTTCAGGTAGTAAGTTCGTTTCTTTTAAAAAAAATTACTACGAACTTATAAATTTTGAAACAATTATGAAAAGTTCATTCTTAATACTGTAAAAAAATATATATATGTTTGTAAATAGGTCGCACTTTATTAAAGAAGATGTTTTTAGAAAAAACCAATAAAAATACCTATTGTAAAAAATACATCTTGTTTACTAGGAGATTTAATTATACAATAATAAATTTGTACTTTAACTGCAGTATAAATGTGTCCTGTATTGTCGGATTTTTATTTGAACCAATGGGTATCCATCCAAATACGAGGCGGAACATTCTTGCGCTCCGATTTATCTCTATACATATTTTTTATACCTATACTCTGTGATCGCAATAGTATTTTAGGCGTCAGCCGCCACTGGCATGTATGTTTATATTATGAATCATTCAACAGCCCCGAAACACAATTTCGGCGTAATCAGACGAACAATGTAAATTTTTAATGATAACGTCCAACACATGACAGTTTGCAATTTTTTTCTCGTCCATTCGGCGGAGCTGGTTTCGATTTAAAATTAATTGAACGTCGAAGTTACTCATTATCATCGCAAATTGGGAATGTCTTCTTTAAGGAGCAGTAACGGTATTTTTTCAATTAAACCTATGTGGATCGATTGATGTTTGTGCTCTAATTAAAAACATCAACCATGACGCTACTTTAATCTCACAAGAATACGCCACTCAGCACAGTCGACGTGTTCTCAGTTACAAAAAACGTGCTGTGTTGGCGGATAATCTCTGTTAATTATTCACAATACATTATTTATTTGTTTGTATGTAGAAAGAGATAAAACTTGTTTATGTTTAAAGTGTTTGTGGGTAATTTATGTCGAGATAAAACATTATGATGCCAAAAGCTAAGTGGATACAGAAAAAATCGGTATCTATAATGGCAAAACAAGCTTTTGATGCAAAAATAAATCTTTAAGTCACTAATAAACCTGGAGCTCAGCACTTTTCAGATGTGAAATATAGACAATTAAGTCGAACAAAGAAAGGCAACTAGATTACAAGCGTTCGAAGACCTGGTGCTAAAAAATGATGGAAAGAATAAGCTGAAATGGAAGAACTACTACTAAGAGCTGGCACTAGACCGAGATGAGTGGAGGAAGATTATTGAGGAGGACAAGACCCACCAATAGTGATGATGATGATGAAAGAAAAAGTACAAGAAAAGCGACCAATAATGCACATTATCGAAAATCGAAGGGGATAATGGACAGGACACATTTTTGGACACTTGCCCGGAAAAGGAATTGAGTTGAGGGTAATGGACAGATAAGAAGTGCTGGGCAAAATACATCCACCAAATGATAAGCAAGGCGAATGCAGCCACCTACACACAACTTCGCCGTGAGTACAATCCTTAAATTTGAAAGAATAATGCCGGAAAGCTTCAAATTTTAAGCGAATACTAAATTGCAAAATCTCTAAAAAATTTAAAATAGATATTTCCCCGATAGCACATAGCACATAAATCTTAGTAATACTTAAGATAAATCTGAATTTATAACATGTTTTATTATTTTCAATTTTCAAATAAAATGAGCGTGCTAATTGAAGTATTCATTTTATTGTATCTGCATCATGATTTAGTACTAAAGAAATCATAATCGCGATGTCATTATTTTATAATTTAGACACTTCGGTATCAAAGTAATCCTTGTTTATTAAAAATGTTTGCAACATAAAAGTTAATTAAGATTTCGTGGTTGGGTGTGCAATAAATATGCAGATAGAACATACAGAGTTTAGAAATTGACATGTTTAATTTAACACATTAATTTGTATTATTCTATGTTATTCTTTGAATTGGCGGGACATGTTAAAGTTTGCGATTCATTAATTATTCATTTGCTAATATAAAATTGTGAAGAAACTGACACGATTTTGAAAAAATTAAGAATCAATGCGCGATTGTGCCATTTTTTGATTTATTTTCTACTAAAATGGCAATTTTTCGAATCATTGTTTCATTTACATATGACGATTTACAATTATTTATCTCATTTAGAAACATTTACTTAAACCATTAGTTTTTGTTAAATATTCATAATTGTTAATCAATAAATAGCCTTTGATTGACGTAAATAAAAATTTATAGTAATTGCAACTCATATTTTTAACTTAAAAGTAATTTAAATTTTATTATTATACTTTTTACCCAATAGTTAAAAATTATTATCATTAAAAAATTATGTAATTAATCCAGTAACAATATAGCAAATTTGGTGAATTTTGAACGATACAAAAATTAATTCTAGAAAAATGTCCATAGTCGTTGAGATACATTAGACGAATATGTGTTAATGATTTTTTATTAAGAAAACAAGTTTTAAAATATAATTTCTTTTAACATTTTTTATTTCATTATTTTTAACTTTTCGCTTCCTTTGTACCAATATCTCAACTTCAACTTCTTGCATTCCTCAGCAATTAAGAGGATACAAAGTAAATTCCTACAAATATCTCTGCAATAAATAAATCACTGAACCCTTTAAACCCGAGACATTTTTATTCTGGCTCGATAATGCAGCTGTTTAAAGTGGTTTCGAAGACTCGTCTTCCTTTGTTGTTGTAAATGATTTATGGGCGTTCGGCATCGAACTGGTTAAATTTCTTTCACTCGCGATAAAAGCCTAGGCAGCAACTGTAAAAATTGTTCAAAGTGAGCTCGGAAACGCCATTTAATTAGCGTCAAAACTAATGAATTAATTAATAATAATCGCGCATAAAAATCACTAATCCGTGGCAGCGCGTGGAGCCATTCGCGAGGGCTCCGGATGCGGCTGACTCAGTTTTCTATTACAAACAAAATGGTGAATACAATGTACAATCAAATTCTCTTTATTATTAAAAATTTTCAATAAATTTATCAAAATAACTGAAATGTTTTTTTATTAAGGCATCCAACATCCATATAAAATTGAAAGTAGATGTGTATGTCTGTTTTCTATAAAATCCTTTACCCTTCGACCAACCTATGTCAAATTTTTATTCTTTAGGACCCTGCGCAAAACATAAGGACTCTTTCTACTCCGGTCTCCCATTCCCCGCTCACGATATAAAAGTGTATTATATTGAATGTCATCTATTTCAAATTTTGTTTTTTACACTCTAGGACCCTGAGGAAAAAGTTATCATGCATAAAGGATAAATAATTCATTTGTTAGCACTCTCCGAATTTTTTATGTGTTTATTTTCTGTCATTTCTTTATTTCTACCATTTTTTTTTCCATATTTTGTTCTGTTTTAGAAATAAAAATATGTAAACATATTTTATGAAGATATTCGTGGACAAGCATTTCATATATCTATAATAATAATAAAAGTAATAATAATTAAATAGGTCTAATTCTCACATTAGACCTGTTTAATTATTTATTATCGTGTTGGCGACCCTCATAGCCCAGTGGGCATGACACTGGCTTCTCACACCGAGGGTTCCGGGTTCAATTCCCGGTGAGATCACAATTAATCTGCGATTTACGCAACCTGGGTGTTTTGTGATGTATTTCGCTTCTATAATTGGGCCTCTTGCCCTTTTGAAGCGCAAAAATAATCTTTATTTTTACTGAAACGATGGTTATAGGTATACTTATTTATTCACCCTAGACCTGCATACCCCATCCGGTTTTAGTGACGCGACCGCTATTTTTATTATATATATATATTTTTTTACCTTTTTGTTTCGCCGAGTTAGCTCCCTCTGCGGGCGTGCACGGAAGTAATGTACGGAAGCAGCCTCCGTGACAGAAGCGCGGATGTAGGTCGGATAGAAGCACACTAATCTATATTTTATGCACACCACGCGCGCAGTGTCAGATAGGCAAAATAATTCCATTATTGCCAATAGTTATAAATAATTAATAAATAGAAATTAAATTTCAATCTCTTCAAGTCAATTCTGATATTGTTCTTTGTTTAATAAAGACGTATCTCAAGGCAGGGACAGTGAATGACTTTGTGCCGCTTCGCAATGGTTTACACGACCGTAGCAGCACGGTCCTGCTTGTTAGTTGAAAAAAATATCAACCTTTTCCCTTAGAACGGTCCTGGGTAAGCGGTGGGTACCATTCACAGTTCATATTGATACAATACAACATTAAAAAAGTCATAAAAAATATAGAGGTGTCATTAACAGTCAAAAATCTTTGTATATTAACTAGTTCATGAGAAAAGACTGCTGATGTCTGTAGCATGTTCCCTTCAAATTAACGAAAGATTCTCAGATTTGAACATACACAGGGTTATTTGGAAAACATTAATAACCTCGCAGGACTATATTTCTGTTTAAATTAACTCTACTGCTTAGTTTAGTCTTAGTGTGTAGGGAAATATTATAAAAATAAGAAATCCATCTACTACTGCACGTATCCTCTAAACATATCACAGTCTGCTAGTATCAAACAATTTAATATATTAGAAGCGATTTCTGATCTCGGATATGTTCCAAATATCATCCTTTTATGAGCACAAATTCATCTATAAATTAAACTAAATTAATCGGGATCAATGCTCATGCTCCTAGTTGAGAATTTATATTTTAATATTGTATCGACATGCCTATTACCTAACAATTGCGTCATCCTTAGATTCATTAAGATAAATTATAAAATTCAGAGACGAAGCTATTTATATGAGAAATGTGTATGGAAGCCTTCTTTAGTTGATGGGCACGGGCTTACGACTTGTATGAGCTGGCTTAAGTGATCATTCTACACAAATACAATGTTCACCAATTCTATATATCTAAAAACATCCATACATTATTAACATTTTGTAAGTTGTATATACGTATGTTTCAAATCTGAAAACCTTTCATATATTTGAAGGGACTATGCTTAAGACATCTGTAATCCTTTTCAAGAAATCTTACCTATACATATATTTCGCAGCTGGTAATGATACGTCTATATTAAAGTGGAGTATTAAGCAGTATTTTTTTAATGTTTATATGATATTCTTCGTAATTGTTTAACATATACAGTAGAATACGCCTGAAAATCAATATTTTCAATTTTTCTACTCATTTTATAGACCAGTATATATTGTAACAATTTTTTTGTATATTTTCTGAGAACACAATTACTGGATTTGTGGACAGAGGGATAATTATTAATTGACTTAATTAACGTAATTAATTAACTTAGATTCGTTTGATTTTTTATCATACGCTGAAATAAAAATTAAACTTTAAAAACTAATTACAGTTGCCGGCAAACTTCTTGGACATTTTTCGGCGTGGTGGGGGTATGCGCAGAAGACAAATTTTGGGTCTCATTGGTGGAATGGTACATGCGCAAACTCTCCCCCACTTCGCCGAAAAATGTTCAACATGTTTGCCGGCATCTGTACAGAAAATCCGTATTTATTTGGGTATCCCATTGCGAAATATACCAAATTTTCGAATGTTATTGAATTTCTTCAAATTAAAAGGAGCTCAGGAGAACGAAGAAGGTTAAGGTACTGATAGACATCCTTATTTTTGAGCATGCTCATTAGCATGCTCAAAACTAGCATGCTCTAACACTTGCTCGTTATTAGTATGCTTATTTTAACCGTGGTCATGAATGAGCATGCTCAAAGCTAGTTATCAAACACACACGCTTACTACTAACTTGAATCTTGTCATAGAATAGAGACGCTCTTGTTCAAAATGGAAAACTTTGCAAACTGAAATAGGAAATTCAAGTGAACCGATAAATCAAAATAGTTCCCGCGATTCCATCCGCACATTTTTGGTTTTAGTTTTTATAATTTTATTGTAACATTTAAATCATTCATGTGATTTAGTAAAGTTTCATAAGCATTAATGCTTGCTATATTATTTTTATATAGCGGTGACCGAGTATTCCACAGACATTCGTGATTCCTATAATAAGTCACGAAAAGTAATGTTTTGTCATCTCCCCAACGCGCCATATTTGTTTCACCTGTCGTGGACTGAGAAGATGGCAAATGCAAATGCAGTAGCTATAGCTCAAGAAGCTCAACACTGCGCAAGCTCACGTGCAACTAATGAGCACGTGTTTCAGTCAGTACCTTTAAGGATCTGTGATGTTTTTGGATGTTGTACGACCCTCGTGAAGTAAAAGAGGTTACAGAAAAAGAGGTTAAAAGAGGTTAGAGGGGACTGCGGTGAAAGCGGTGGAGCCTCGTAACGCTCGCAAAGTTCCCCCACAGAAGAGGAAGGTCGAGATGAAGACGGGCAGAAAAAGGTGAACCTTTGATTAATTTGTTTGTTGCGATTTTCCTTTTTCCATAGTGTTTTTCACTATTTTTAACATATCCACTGGCTATTGGCTAAATGTTTTAGACTATTCGGATGAGGCAGCACCGAAACATGTGGAGGTGCATTACGAGCCATGTCTCACATGATTGATGAGGGTCGATTTTTCACTCATGGCACTGTTCAATCGGCCACTGACGAAACTGTTGCAAGTACATTTTTTTATATTACTCGTACCTATTACAATATTAATTATACATACATATGTTAACGTATAATTATTTTAAAGATAGGGAAAGAATAATATTATTCACCCCTTAATAATAATAATAATCATTACTCGGTGGCCTTCATCCGCTGAAACTAGTAGGTAGAGATAATAATTTTTGGTTAAAATTGAACCTATATTTAATTACATAAATACAATTTAGAAACGTTTTAAGAATGGTTTAATAATTATTTTTATTGACATGTTAAATTTAAAACAACAGCACATTGCGCACGGTGTACATAACCGATAGCATGCATCAAGTGCGCTGTAGCGTTGCTGTCTAGCGTTTAGCGGTCTAACAACTTTGTACCCCGTAGACATCGTTCACGCACTCTATTGAAGTGCCATGAAAAAATAATCAACCTGTGTTAGTCAACACCGCTATGCAAGAGGAAAGAAAAATAATAAATGGTTTTGATTTAATCAAGATATATTATAGATGTCTCATAGAAATGAAGAAATTTTTTATATAGAAAAGTAGGTATGGAGTATTTTTTGGGTGTTCTTAGAGCTTACGACCTATCGTACCGCCTGCATCACTTTACAAAATGTAACATTCAACAATTTCGCCCATGACAGACTACCACATACTTAATTTTTTTGGAAGTTGTATATATGTTTAACTTGCACACCTTGTTTCGTATGTGAGTAGTATTTTTCGTAACGCCACCTTCAGTCGAAAACTTTGTCATTTCCACAAACCAGTACAGATGTCGCCATCAATAATGAGATATCTATATTTTAATTGGAGTTTTTAAAGAAATATTCTTTATAAATATGTGTATATGACAATCTTCCGAATCGACAAGAGTACGCCTGGAAATTATTTCAATTTTGATTTATTTTAATCAAAGATTCGATTCAATTTATATGTAACCTAATAAAAAAAATGTCAATTGAAGCGCATCGTGCATTACTGCGCTGCATCAGGCGAATATATCATATTACAACCTCACACGCATTCCTAGAGCAAATAATGCCAATGTGTAACACATACTTTAAGCCCGATTAGCATGTTTTCAAAACAGAAAGCAGTATTTTTTGCTTGGCGCACAGCGTACAACTTTGCTTTCTGCTAGTAAAATGTTAATCCCGTCAAATATATTCAGCTATGACCGCGATGGGCGACAGGCTTGAAGCTCTATCTTCTCCCACACTCCAATTGATAATTAGCTCCATATTTAATCCACCACATGAATATGCAACGCCGGACATTTTATCTGGGAATGGCGACTGCTTCTTTTTCAACGAGTTTTCTTCTATTATTTATTCACGAAACATGGAGCCCTTTTAACACTGCAACTATTTTTTAAATTATTTTCATTTGAATAATATAAAATTTGAACAACTGAATCTTAAGAAAATAAATTTATGATGATTACGAAATTAAATCCATTCATATGTACCTACCTATATTTTTTTTTCATTTCAAGTATTTTTTTGGTAATAACCAAAATCTAGAATTATTGTGTATTTATTATACCCTAAATAAAACATATTTTTAATTGCTAGATGCATTAAACTTAATTCTAAATGGGGGTTCATAAAAATTTAAGAAATTATATTTTATTCCAAAACAAAAGTAATGTATTTATTATTTTTGTTCATCTTCTTCTGCGTGTGTTAGGACTATCAATGTCTTGTTGTTTCTCAATGACTATCTATGTCTTTGATATGGATGACCAGTGCCCCTCAATATTTTGGTGGTCTTTCTGGAGGTCTGCTGCCTGCAGGTATCTCGTTCTTCGCTATTCTTATCACTCTTGTCGAATCCGCTGTGTCCGCGTGGTCTCTCCAGTATCTGGTTCTATTTCTCGCATCGCACGACATCTTCGACATGCAGATCTTCCGAATTTCGGAGTTTCGTACTCTGTCTCTGATGGTTACTCCCGCGATGGCTCGGAGAGTTATTAAGAGGTCCTTCATTCTCGTGGTGTCGGTTCTTGTTTCAATACCATCGTCATGATCGGTCTTACACAGGTTTTATATATTTGTGTGGGATACTTAGTGATGGGTCCGCTCTGTACTCTTTACTACAATGTAGTACATTGAAGTGCACACTTCGCACGTTTTGAAGTGTAGTGCACACTACAAATTACAAACACCAAAGTTATTGAAAGCATAAACTTCAAATAGTACACTTCATTTCAAAGCGAACACTATAAAGTACACACACTTCAAAGTTATCGAAAGTATGAGAAACATACTTTAAATAGTGCATTTTTTACGTGAAATTTTTAGTTTTTTAGCTCGATATAAAAATATTTACTTCATTAGCACTACACTACAATTACTTCATTTCATTACTTCTCTTCATTAATATTACAATTACTTCAATACTTCACTTCATTTCGTAGTACTACAATTACTTCACTTCATGTAGTTTTTACTACAATTGTAGTGTACCCTTTGTAGTCTTCAAACTGGTGAACGTGTGTGTGTTGTAGTCTTCATTTTGAAATGTAGTTTTTCCCTTCGCTAGGGATACTAATACAAATCGATTATTTAATCAGATTTTAAAATGTGTTATTTTGTATGAAAATTTTGTTATCTAAATCGCATCTTCTTCTTTTTCTTATTCCATATCCTATCAACGGATGTTGACTATCATCACTTTATTTACCGGGGCCCGGAATAGCTCTACATGTAGGTAAGTCTTTCCCTGCATTATGAGGTGCAGAATCTCGTTACGTCTCTGGATGTCTCATCACATGTCCGAAATATTGAAGTCTTCGGAATTTTATTGCTATAATTTATTATATCGTTGTTGTTCTGAAAGTTGTTCCGATTTATTCCCTACGATCACCAGTCAACTAATTACTAATTACTAATCTACTCGTATGTCGAGATAATAAATTTTATTGTTATAAAATTATAATGAAAACCCTCGCTTTTCAGTAATTTATACGACTCATTTTTTCTTTGTGTTAATTTTTTTACGTATTCATGTATTTTTTTTTCATTTTAAAGAATAAATTATCCAATATTTCCATATTTTAAAACAAAAGACAGTTATGATAACACAATTATTATTTTAAAATGAAAAGCAATACTAGCAGCAGATGTTGCACTGCTTTTGAACCGTAATTATGGCAGCTTTATTACAATAAATCATGCAACACCAATAAATCCTAATAGATTGATGTGTTCCGGACTATAAAATAACATCATAAGTTTTTTCTTAATCAGACAATATGTATCACGGATCTCGCACAATTATTTCTTAATCTTAGAGTAATTACGAAATTGCAAAAAAGAAATACAACATTTGTAAACTTTTTTTTTTAATTTATTACATATTTTGCAATTAACAAAGATCCTGCTAACTATGATTTAGTTATCAGCAGGTTTCTTTTAGTACTAATGAATACATCTTACATTTAATAACAGTGCTGGCTTACATAAGAAATTATAAAATTATATAAAAATAATTAGCATGCAGACAATTCACTATTGTTCATAATAAACTCCCTGCATGCCACTATAACCTTTGCGTATGAATCCAACCCAAACAAGTCGGAGGGCATACCGTTGAAAACCGTTGGTATTTTCACTTGTAATGTTCTTTCTCCATGATAATTGTTGCATCTCGGTACAATATATTTTCCAAGTGACATTAATTTGTCTCGTATTATACATAGTCATTACAAGTGTTTTATGGTCATCATTATAGTAGTTACTCAGTATAACTATTATTAAGCATGTTCATCTTACTCTTATTGAAATTATAGCAGGATCAATCATATATAAAAATTCTCTCGCGTTTTACTATAATTAAACCGCGATGTACTGCGCTTTTCGAAATTTTGCGAAACTCCGAAGTTAATTATACTTATTAGGTATTATTCCCTGTCATATTTGTTCCCATATATTAATACTATACGTTATTGTTTCTCTATGTTCAATTCAACAATCTATAATTATTAAACTCTTGGAGTTTATGTCTTGTCATGATGCTTTCTTTATAATTTTACGTTTGCCAGTGCATATATGTACCTGCATAATATGCGAGAATTGATCGGGGGATGTACTGCATTTTTTCAACTTCGCCAACTGTTTGATTTCACACAAAGATTTTCCCAAATAAACGAAAATTCCGCATATTTTTTTATTCAGTCCTCGTATATGAGTGTTTATGCAGATGTATGCTTACGTGTCTTTATGCTATATGTTATTTTCTCTTCCTCTTTTTACAAATTAGATTCGTCCTATTCTCTCCACTCATGTTCCCTCTTTGACTCTTTATTCTTTGATTCTCTGTTTGTTATGAAACTTGTAAGATGGTCCATGTTCTATTTAACACCTACTCGTGTGTAAACTCATTTTGATTTATATTGTTGGTTTCCCGTGAATAAATAAATAATTATTAGAATTCTATATTGTTATGATTATTAATGGCAATCAGCTTCAATATTTTAATTTAGTTGCTATCTCTTTCAATCATTTCATTTGATTCTATAAATGGCGCCTGCTGCTATTGAACTTTCAGTCGAACTCAAACGCGAGTGAAATGTGTGGCTAGAATACACCTGACCTGCACTTTCAAATCGATTAAAGTGCCCGTCAATGAATTGTGTATCCGTGTGTTTATGTCTTTATTAAATTTAGAAATACGTTGTGAAACCAGTTGTGAAACAAAAAGCCGATCGGAAGAATTGTTCCGATTAGGCACGCCGCCTCATTGGGTCGTGTGAATATTGCTCCAAATACGTACGTTACGGTGGGGACTCTCACTTTTGCTTTGTACGGTAACTACTTTAAACATTAATTTAATCTAGATTTCGGTTTTTCTCGTAAAAAATCCGAGAAATTTTTATTAAACTTATCTAGTCTAGGCATCTCATTGAGTACGCTCGCTCCATACTAACGGAAGTTATACATTTTCTAGTGTTTTGTTTTACGGGACAGTGATGAAATGCTCTTAATTAGCCTGCCAGGCAAATACTGAGAAGTGAAATAACACGCATTTCATCATTGTTAAGGAAATAGTCACTAATTATATAGGTATGAAGATAATCACATTTCAAGCATATTAATAACATCCTTTTGAACATGTAATAATTTTTTAAATATGTTTTTCAGATTTTTCAAAAAAGTAAAATTAAAAAATACTCCTTAAGCAGCTACTTAAAGGATCCTGCAATAAATATCGAAAAAATGCTAACATGTCAAATAATTTATGATCTACAACGTCACTTGTTGAAAATATAAGAATCAATGACGAGAACCTTCGGCTGTAATTTTCGCCTCCAAAAAAATCCATTCCGTCTCTGGTCTCAAGAATACGATGGATTTCATAAATGTGTAAAAAACGTTTTTTTTAGCTTTTTTTAAATTTCCAATAGCCGCCGTTTTTGAAACAAGATGGCGGGTCAGATTGGTCAACACGAGATACTTACCATTTTTTATAATACACGCCAATATTTCAAAGAATTTTGATCGACATCAAATTTGAACTAAGAGAGCTATCGTGTCCCAATAATTGTAGGTATATATTTATTTACACATAAAAATTTTAACAGAGGGCAGTGTGTACTTAGTCATAAAAGTGCGCCGAAATTTTCCGCAAATTGCGTCATTATTCCATGCGCAATTGTAAGTATTTATATTAAAAGTATTTGAAAACTGATTATTTTTCATAACACTTCTTAACTTATAATTAAACTAGTTTATGGTGTTTCATTAGGTATGCCATCTGTTGTCTGCAAAAAACCAATAAACCAATTACGTAGTTCCAGAATAAATATTATTCGTACGTGGTTTAAATGGAAAATTTAAAATTAATTAGACAATGGATAATAAATGAAGATCCAAAAGTGGCCAAAGCATTTCACGAGTATCCACGTAAAATATTGTTGAAGTTAAGATTGCAAAGTAAATTATTATAATAAATATGCAGTTTCTACTTTCGAATAAAAAGGAATTATGAGTTCATTGAATACATATTTTTCAACTAATTAACTGTCAAAAATGTTTACAGTCGCAATATTTGCAGATTTCTGTTTCTAAATATGGTCATTAAATTTCTTACCACGAATTCCGTCCGTTTTTGGACAGTCTCCGTATCGGAGCTTAAGTTTCCCCACATTTCAAAAGCGCAAGTCACTTAAATGAAACGATCTGCTACCTAATTTAAGATGTCACTTACGTATGGAGGTGCCCGAAAGGCGTTTTACTTTTCCTCATTAAAAAAATTCACACATACAATAAATTCAATTAAAAATATGCCGCATAATTTCCCGGGTGAGAAAAGGAAAGTATAAATTTAATTTCGCTGTGGGACAGAGCGCGCTGCGGTCCGCGGTGCATACCAATACGTAAAATTAAAATTGTGAATTTGCATCGAAATAAATATTCATCGGTCCGCGGGTACATGGAAGGTACACTGATTCGCGCACGTTCTTCACAAAAGGCGAGAAAGCGCCGCCATTGTATTTCGGTTCTGGCGGGCTTATAATAATTATCCGTGTAATGCTAAAATACCTTTTATGACAAGATACGAGCCGTCAATACGTGTGATGAAAATAGGAACAGCTCAAGGCTTCGTGACTGCGGCCCGTTCTATCAAATCATTCAATCAAGATCACGTACATCTAGGGCTGCGACTCGGACTAACCTCGAATTTCGTTAAAATAATAAAACCTTTTATTAGGGGTTGCACCACCCTGAGAGAGTAAATTTCACCCTGACTTCAAAAACTCTATCATAAATATCATTTAAGAGTTTTTGAGAAGTTAGAGTGAAATTTTAGTACGCAATGAAATGCGTGCGCGTAGTGCGAAATTTTCACATCGTCAGAGTCAGGCAGAAAGGCGTCCACACAAAACTGCTTCATTGTCTCCTAGGTACAAGGATGAGGAGGGAGAGACCGTGGTTTATAATTTGTTTATTAAATAGGATGTTCACATGTACGAGACCCAGACTGTAAACGTAGTAGATGCAAGGTGAAATATGGATGCGCGTTCTATCCAACTATGTTCCAACGCAAGGCATACAATACAGCACGTGTTTTTTTATGTGAGCCAAAGGAGTATAACTTCTGACGCGTGTATATAGGTACACGCATCTATTTTTTTTAAACCGTAATCTTTACAAAAATGTAAATAAAATACTCATAATTAAGGCAATATAGGAAATTTAAGAAAGAACACAACCAGTTTCTTCAATACATTTTCAGTTAGAATTATTAGAAAGAACGCAACAAGTATATTATAATGGAAAATTGTAAATTTAAAATTGAAATTTCCTTATTTTATTCACGTGCACACCGTATCCTTAATTTCTCACTTGATGCAAATATATAGAATTCCCAGAGCTATTGCAAAGAGTAATCTTTAATAGGTATAAGTACATATTGCTATTCTTACATCAACAAAATATTTTTTTTATCAATAATAATTATTTTTATTTATTTATTTGTTTCTAAGATTTTTAACAGGTTACATTATATGAATTTAAGTTAACACTTCAGTTGGTGCTCAACACAATCAAATATTTTCTACTACATGTACAAACAGACGTTTGCATTATGGTAGATGGTGTTAAGTTAAATCATTTTCATAAATTAAAATATAAATTCAAAAATTATCACAAAGTCAATTAATTAACTCTAATCAAATATATAGGTGAATTTTCAACAAGCTTTGAGCATGATTTCCTTTTTCCTGCATTCTAAAATACGTAAAGCATCGCTAAGGCTTTTCACATTTACATTTATGTTGCTTTTTATTTTTGGTGCTAGAAACAAAATGAAATATTAGAGAAAAAAAATTGTTTGGTTTGCACAATTTGCCTCTGTTTGCTCGTTAAGTGAAGGTACGTTATTTCCTGGTTGTATTGTTCAATGTAATCTAACGTGTAATATATTACACTTACAGATTGTTTGGTTACGAAATAAATATATGGACAGAGACAAAGAAACCAACGTAGTCTCTCTAATTCCTTCCCTACTGATTCAGTTGACTTGACACAAGATATGTACAGTTGACAATGCACTATTGTTTGCGTAAAGCTATCGTTTAGAGTCAATTCAAATGACGTGGACATCCCTGCATGCGGGCATGTTGTATTACAAAAATACTCAGACTTTTATTAGATCTCTGGCGCGGAGGCTGCTGCCAGGCTCTCCGCTGCATCCGAAGCCATTATTCCATTCATCTCACGGGCGACCGGGAACTGGTACACGGAACTGTTCATCTCTCTGCGATGGCGAAACTGAGAAGACGTGATGGAGGATAAGGGAGTGGCCAAAGCATCTCATTCTTAAGGAGGCATTCGAATTCAGAGCGAAAACTTGCAATTTTTCGTATTTTAGCATCATTTACTGTGGGTACGCATCCTTAATACAAATTTTTGATAAATATATATATTTTTTAAATAGTCTTTGGCCAATTTCGTACGCACCAGTTTTATTTATTTTACGTCCATTTACGATATTTATGTGTTTATCGATCATTTTATATTGCATTACAATACGTTCAGACATAAAAACAGACCAGAAAGATGGTAGGCGCCAGGGGCGTGCAGTGAGAACAAGATGCATGACTTTTTCCTAAGCATATATTTTGAAAAGAAACCGAAATAAGATATATGTCTCGTAATATTCCTATCACAATAATTAATATATTATTCAGATTTTAATATTTCATTATATTCCGCCAGATAAATATTTAATTTCGATTTTTTTTCCAAACATATGTTTAAATAAAAGTCACGCTTCTTATTTTCTTTCACTGCGCGCCCCTGATAGACGCCCGGCAGAATACCCCAGAAAACTTTAACCAGACATGTAACAAGTACCTACCTTTACATGTGTTCAGACATAAGTATACTCTTTAATTTCATGGTTATGTGTGTGTTACAACGAAAGTATACTTCCAATGAAAGTAAACTTAAATAAATTAACTATTACGTGAATTGGATTGGTGAGGTTGGGTTAATTAGTAAGTAGTAACCTTACCTAACTAACCTAACACAACCAACTTAATTCCCGTAATAGTTAAATTGTCAAATAAACAGTTACTGTTAAATAATTATTTTTTTTTTGAAATAGAGATGCCGACACGGAATACGTGTCACATCAACATTCTTAGCATTAGTCAAATTAAGCTAAACGTTTGTGCTATGAAAATATTGATGGTCTCCTGGAATGGGACTCAAACTACCAACCACTGCATCACTAGCGGAGAGTCATAACACTACACCAACAAGCTAGTAAATATAGGTATATTTCATATTTCAATGTCGAGGCGCAATTCCTTCCCACTGTAGAATTTAGAAATATTTGTAGGTTGCAATAGGTAGTCATATTATAGTAAACGCAAGTGATATGCATTTTTAATAGATTGCCATATTTTTATTGTATCTTATTTATATTAAACCTATGTTCTGTAATCAAATTTTTCATACTCTATATAATATAAAACTATCCCAATTATAATAATTTCGTTGTCTGTCCGTCCGTCGTAACTTCTTTATAGTATAAAAAAACTTTTTTTTTTTCTTAATAAATACTTATTCTTTAGGAACCTTCATGTAAAAGTAGCGTCTATTTTACAGGTTACGGCTAGTAATATATAATATATTATTCATAAACATTTGATGCTGTTTTGTCGTATCAAATAACGACACGTATCTACATAGATTTGTATCCGCTCACCTAAATACATACATACATAAGACCGTCAAAGTAATAAAATTCGTACGCTTTATTTAACCTTCAGTCAAAATTGTGCCGCATCACCGTTGATCCAGATAAAAAATGATATCCAAAATATTATCGGAAGAACAATCAAGTGTGGGAGGGGATTACGATCACCTGACATTTTAAATATCTAATTACCAATGTGATCGAGTGAATCAATCCTATACTATTAAGTTTACATTTTTGTAATGTAACTAAAAAAAACACCCTTTGAAGGTAGGTTACACATAGATAAAAAGAAAGTAAAATAAGGAAAACGTTAACTAACAGAATATATGGTAACAGAATAAATCCAACATAATTTCGTTGTCTGTCTATCTGTAATCTTCCTGTAACGTCTGTAATTTCATTCGAATTTACGGCAAAATAAATCGAAATTGACGGCTGGATGTATCTTAAAGTGGCCAGCTTTGGCCACTTTAGATATTTTTTGCCAACTGTGCATCACGACGAACTCAAAAATAGTCAGAAACGATTTTTTAAAATTTCTCCATGTAGCACACTCATTACTCTTTTGAAAATGTAGGAAAAAAATATTTAAAATAGAAACATAAACGTGAAATGTGTCCAAATGTGTCAGTTCTGGCCACTTTTTATCTAGTTTTGGCCATGTCATTGTGCCAGTTCTGGCCACTTTAGTTTTTATAAGGTTTCTTAATATTTAAAATTAAAATAAAAAACAAGATAGGTAAGTAACTATAGGAAAATTATGAATTTTATTATAATTATGATCTTGTCGTGCCTATAGATATGATGAGAAAGAATGGGGTAACTTTTAATGCCACACAATACCCGGACAGATCAATTTGAAAAAATAAGAAAGAATTTTCTGCTTTTAGTTTTCTGCCATATGTATCCGACCTCTATGGCCGACATTACATATCTCATTGCAGGGTCCATCATCAGGGCGAAGAAAAATTGTTCGAAAAAAATTTCTCAAGAAAAAATACTATTATTAATTACTATAAAAAAGTTACGGACGTTGCACGAAGTTACGCAGACTGACGGATGAACGAACAGATACACAACGATATTATTATAATTGGGATATGATCGTAAATACCTAATTAATTATGTTTTCCAAAACTGTGAGCCAGTTGTGGCCATTTCCATGGCCAAAACTAGAACACAAAGTAAAATTGCCGTGCCAGTTGTGGCCATGTGGCATTTATCTTCTAAGAAATAATCTAAATTATGAAATAACCTTCAAACAATGTTCCTAGGACTTTCATTCAATAGGCTAAATTGATTCATGAACACAAACATAAGTGATTAAAAAGTTATTTTCACATTACTCATCCACGGGCCCTTATCGTTTTTGCTAAGAATTTAATCATTTTTAACGAATGTCATCAAGAAGTTCAACCGATATTCAAAGAAAGAAAATGGCGGTACAGCTGTTATTTATCAAAACAAAACACAGTTTAAAGAATTGATCGGCATAAATAAAATAAAAAATATATTTTCATTGCATTGCATCTTTCGGCATAAATATCAGCATAAATAAAATAACGAATATATTTTCATTCATTGCATCTTTGAATGTCCAGGTGGCCAAAACCGGGGTAATGGCCACAACCGGCCGATCAACCCTATATGGCTAGTAATAGAATAACAGTAACATAGAAAAAAAAAACAAGTAAGTACCTACTCAAAAACTTTTGAAAAAATCAAGTATGTAGTACAAACAAAATCTGACGGCGGATCCCAATAATCATCACTGTATTGCAGAACATCGAGAAACTTCATGTAAAAAATGAAAAATGTAGGCTCAAAAAGCCCTCCGAAGAATTGTAAATCAAATTAAAAATGTAAAATTAAATATACAAATTGGATCGACGGAAGAAAATTTTCATCTGAATCATCTGAAAATATATCCGACAGATAAGTATATTCATTACCATGCCTGTGTAATCTGTTTATCGATGAATTTAATATAAAATCGAGGCCGGTAATGAAAAGTTGTGTTTTGACTGGAGACCTAGCAATAATAATGGTACATAATTATTAATGAATGAAGAAAGATAAACTTTTTTTTGTTAAGTTGATAGCAATTTGAAATCAATTTTATTCGATTATTTTTAACAAATAGTCTATCGCATTAGAAAAATTGTACCTCAAACAAACGTGCACCGGGAAAAGTTGCACATTAGTCACGGAGGAGTTCTTCGGAAATAGATATAACGCGGCTATTTTTTTTAAATTTTAAATATGTACCTTAAAATTGTCAGCCGAAACAGTCAAACACTGGTAGACAATACTAAAATCAGCTCCTTACTACTTGTAGACGACATCGCGAGATTAACGACATCACAGGAGGGATTACAAGGGTGGAACATCCGCTTCAACGAAAAATACACAGCGGGGGGGATGAAGATGAGCACCTCAAAAACAGAGGTGATGGTTATGGGAAGGGGCCAAACTCAGTGAAACATTTTTTTACGCTTCAACAGGCCAGGAGGCTCAATTACAGAAGCGAAATACATCACAAGACACCCAGCCTTGAGTAAATCACATAGCTTAACATTGCGACCTCACCGGGAATCGAACCCGGAACCCTCGGTGTGGGAAGCCAGTGTCATACCCACTGTGCTACGAGGGCCGCCATACTCGCTAATGGGACTCATCTGAAATAGGTTGGTGCATTCAAATACCTCGGGGTCGAACTCTCCAACGATGGACGATAAGACGGAGAAATTGATAAGGCTTAGTGATAAAGAAAGCCGAGCTTAGTTTCGAGACAAAGATGGCAGTGTGCAAAATGGTGTACCGCCCGACGCTTACTTACGGTCACCAGATATGGATGCTAAACGAACGAACACGCTCTAGAGTCCAAGCTGCCGAAATTAAGTACCTACTTGAGAGGAGTGGCAGGGATAACGAAATGGGCTCGAATAAAAAGCTCGACGATCCGAGACGATCTAAAAATCGCAACTGAGGTGGCTTGGGCACGTACTAAGAATGTCTGATGACCAAATTCCTAGGAAAATACTGAGTGCGATTCCAGAGGGAAGACATCCAGTGGGCCGCCCCAGACACAGTTGGGCGAGGCAACTCCAGGAAACTGTGCGAGGAAAAGATGGGACTAAAATGGACGGAGGCCGCACAATCAGCTCGAGACAGGGACGAATGGAGGCGCCTCGTCCATGCAGTGGGTCCCTGACCCGATTGGGCAAGGGGAAGAAGAAGATATTGATGATGACCCTAGCAAGTACCACTAAAAATTCTAATTTCTACCAAAATTTTACTCTCCCAGGGTGGAATAATTCCTAAGTATACTAAATAAACAAACATTTTTTTACCAGACACAATAAATATTTTGTAGAGGAGCGAAATTTTAATTTGATTTAGTTGTAGAGAAAATCTTAGAAGGAATTTTAACATGTCGCCTGTACACGATCGCTATCATCTATTGTACACTGCACCACCCGCATCGTGCACTATTTATTTCTGCATTGTTGAACGTGAATCATAAATTACATTTCAAGCGCACTGGAATTGAAAAGAAAATTCAACACGTCCGCCACTGCTATAATTATTAATATAGAAAGTTTCATCTCGACTAGTCTTTATTCTTAAAACGCTCTTTTAGCTTTTAAGATAGACATTTAAAGTAATTGCACTTTATAATACGCGTGCTTCATTTTTATAATGTAATTAACATCACCTACTTTCTATGTACGTCTAAAATAGCTATAAATAAGTCGACTTACAGCTTCCACCCATTTATTCTTAAATGTGAGCAATTACTTGCGTAAGCAGCACCAACGCGACAGATAGTACAGAGGTGGACCTCTTTCCATTTAAGAAATACAATCGAATTAGTGTGTGTAAGCCGTGCGTACGAGACACATTGTTTCATTATATTGGTGTCTATACCCGTAAACACCAACAAAACGAAACAATGTGCGTCGTACGCATGGCTTACACATACTAATTCGATTGTATTTCTTAAATGTAAAGACCTATACTGTAGTGATGGGTCCGCTCTGTACTGTATATGAAGAAATTTCTGGAATCTGTAACAACCCCCCCCTTGGTTTGAAAAATTTTGGGAGCTATGAAGAAATTTTTTGGAAGTTGATGTAGGTAAACGAAGAAATCTCTGGAATCTGTAACAACCCCCCTTCCCCATGATTTGAAAAATTTTTGGAATCGAACGAAGAAATCTGGCTGGCGACCTTTTTTTTTTTTTAGCTCGCCAAATTTTTATTTGGGAAAAAAATACTTCATTTCATTTAAAAATTTACTTCACTGTTACTTCATTTCATTACTTAACTTCATTTACTTCACTTCAATTACTTCACTTCAATTACTTCACTTCACTTACTTCACTTCATTTACTTCACTTCATTTCGTAGTACTACAATTACTTCACTTCAAGTAGTTTTTACTACAATTGTAGTGTACACTTTGTAGTCTTCAAACTGGTGAACGTGTGTGTGTTGTAGTCTTCATTTTGAAATGAAGTTTTTCCCTTCGCTACTATACTGGGCGTGCTTCGAGATCGCCGGTCGCAGATTCTATTACTGCGATGATAACATCTTTAAGATAAAAACAATAAGTAATCTAGGCTGTGTACAGATATCTCGTCATCACAGCACATACAGTAGCCGGCAAACATCTTGAAATTTTTCGGCGTAGTGGGGGGAAGTTTGCGCATGTACCATTCCACCAACGAGACCCAAATTTTGTCTTCTGCGCATTCCCCCACTACACCAAAAATTTTCAAGAAGTTTGCCGGCAACTGTACCTAACTATCTTCAAAAGCTGACTAAAGCAATTTTACCTTTTCAAAAATCAATTTTGATCCTTCTATTGGTCTCGTTATCATGGAGCTAGTTTTGTTATTGTAATGTTGTATTCCAGAAACCTATTTTGTTTTTTTTTATTTTAAATTTTTTAACAAATACATTTTTACATACAAGATAGAGACAATTACTTATGATGGATATTTCTCTTCTACATGAGTGACATAAACTCATGTATAGGAGAGGATATCATTACATTTTACATTTACAGAGAATTATATGATAAAATGTACATATTCATCAGGTAATAAGTATATGAATATATGGACAATTAAATACATATATATAAAAATAAGTAAATAATAAAAAGTAAAATATATATGTATAAAGTAATATAAGTACCTAATATATAAGTAATAAAATATAATAAAAAGTAAAAAAACCTATTTCAACTGTTCCACTAAATTGTGGTTTGTTGGAAAAAATTACCAGGTGGCAAAAAAAACATGTGTATGTATGCAAAATTTATTAAATAAATTAAGAGTGCAAGTATTGTCAGTAGCGTCTGATCTACATAGTTCGAGACGATTAAGTATAAATGTATGTACCCACTAGCTGTAATCCGTCAAAAATGATATATTCACATGCCGGTTCCTAAAAAATAAGTATTTACTTATTTATATGAAATGGAATAACGACTTTTATCAAAATATTTGAACATTTTTTATATTTCCCCTGCCGGCAGTTAAATGCACTATTCTAAACCCTGGATATTGGGCGGAACATGAAATGGTTTTCGTCTTTGCTAATTCCTATATGTACTGTATTGTTGACGGGTATGCTAGTGTAGCAGGCAGGGCGTCAAATCAATTTAGTGTTTACTTGCTGCTAAGGCACTCAGCAACAATGAAAAAATCTTAATTTAATTTTGTAAACACTGTAAACATTGTAAACATTTGTAACATTGAATAAACATTGAACATTGAATGCAGGCTCGGCAATAGCAACATGGCTATCGTTGCCGCCTTCGGGTTTGCTGGCCCGGGGTTCAAGCCCCATCTCTGGCCGTTTAGTTTTTTTACCCGTGTATTCGAACGACATTACGGACGTTACACGTAGTTAGGAGACAGACAGACAGACAGATGGACGAACAACGAAATTATTGTTTGATATAATACATTATTATCTAAATTATCATAAAAAAATACGCTGAATACATAACTAAGAAAATTGCAAAAAACAATATTCTTGGAAGAATAAGACAAAAATTTATTCAAGAAACAGTCATAATAATAAATTGTTCCTCATTTTCAATATTGCTCAGTTATTTTGAAACTTGAGTAACGAAGTAGGCATAAAAAATCAAATTCCACAAAAATCATTTTCAGGAGAAATAGACACATTAAGATTTAAAATATGTTAACAGATTTAATTTAGCTAACCATAAAACGTAAAGTAAACGCAACGGTTTTATGTACCTACAAAATTTAATATATATATCTATATATATATATATATGATATATCTATATAATATATAATATATATATATATATATCCAGAGGGAAGACTATAGCTTATTTTACCACCCTAGAATAAGGCGGCACTGCAGATAAAGTGTTCATGCCTAGTTAGTTTTTATTTTTAAATATTACGTAAAACTTATGATGTTTATTTTATTTTCATAAATAGTTCAAAAAAGTGTCAAAACTATTAGAGCTAATGCACTTTTAGCAGTAGATAATGCGATATAGCCGCATGTAGAGTACTCAGAGTATCGTTGACTAAGGAATCGGAGGAAAAAAAAACAACTCTGGGTGTCTACCGAGGAGGGCAGAGCAAACAGGAGTCCGGCCATTTTTTTGCTATTTATATTAACAGTACTTGTATTAACTTAATTGAAAATATATTTTAAAGGTAGGTAAAGATACAAACGTGCCGTAAAATCATTAATACTGAATAATGGGTGAGGATTCCACTATAGATTACTAATATCGTAAGTACGTAAATAAGAAGGAAAAAAGAATATGTGGAATGTTGTGGTATGAATTCTCGAGTACCCAATGCAGTAAACATTACCGTATTCATTGGTCTGCAATGGGACACTAAACCACAAATATTCTGCCAACAATATATCACCTCCAACGTTCCCTCTAATTTTCCTATTGTGTGTGCGGACTATATAATCATCTGAGCAGTAAACCTACTTAACAAATAGTTTTAATTTTTTATGAAGTTGTGAGTAGTATTTTATTCCATTTTATTTTTAACACTATAACAGAACAGAAGTCCCAATTACTGTAGTTGTAACAGGTCATGTACGCTCAGAAAAAATCACTTTGATGTATTGTGACCTCACCGGGAATCTAACCCGGAACCCCCGATATGCGAAACCAATGCAAGTTTGCCAATTTTGTTTTTCATTTTTTTCAATGGATAAAACCACGTTTTTAATATAATATCTCGAACAATATTGCATTGGACCCAATTTGTTTTCAGATGCGCTAATATTTTCTACATCATCAGTCAAACATAATAATTTCGTTGTCTGTCCGTCTGTCCGCCTGCCCCTCCTGTCCGTCTGCCCGTCTGTCCGTCTGTCCGTCTGTCCGTCTGTCCGTCTGTCCGTCTGTCCGTCTGTCCGTCTGTCCGTCTGTCCGTCTGTCCGTCTGTCCGTCTGTCCGTCTGTCCGTCTGTCCGTCTGTCCGTCTGTCCGTCTGTCCGTCTGTCCGTCTGTCCGTCTGTCCGTCTGTCCGTCTGTCCGTCTGTCCGAAAACAAATTAATTTTAAAACTAAACAAATTAAAGCCCGAGCTTGAACCCCGGGCCAGCAAACCGGCCGTTCTACGCACATTTATACGGTCGCCTCTCCGCGGATCGCCAAAAAGATGCTATCAATATATACTAGGGCTTAGCAAATACGCGAACCAATGTTCCGTCATTTTTGACGGTATACAGCTAGTATATTATTAATACGTTATTAGTCATGTGTACGTAAATGTAGTACCTACCTGCATCCAGCACAAGGTGGCTGTCAAGATAATATTTAATTTGTGAAAGCGCATGACCCATCTAAAATGAGTTACGGAGTAAGTTGCGACAGTCTTTTTGTTCAAATTTACGTAATCTACCTAATGTTTTAACCTCATTAAGGCCCGGTTGTATCAAGTTGGATCAAAATAAAAGTTCGTTTGAAGCATAATTTTTTGCGTTCTCCACCAATCAAATAGCCGTTTCCTAAAAATCTATGCTTTAAACTAACTTTTACCTTGATACAACCGGGCCTAAGTCATTCCTCCACAACCGAATTTTATGGTAAACACTATTATTATTTAGGAGAAGGACGATTAGATCTTTTTAGTTCATCAAATTGTTCAACTGAATAGCAATAAATTATTCTTTATTGCTATCCGGTTCTGCATGTTTGCAATTTTGCTGGTTGTTTCCGTGTTATTGACAGCTGTGCAGAAGAAAGATGTTTCCTCTTTTTCTTCTTCTTCAGCCTTCATCTCTCCACTGCTGGATATAAGCCTCTTCCATGCCATTCCATCATTCCTTGTTATTTGCTATTTGTAGCCAATTCTTCCCCCCCACAGCGGCTATCTCTTTTAAGGTCTTCCACGCCTCTTTTATTCTTCCAAGGTCTCCACTTCAGAACTCTGGGAGCCCATCTTGTAGTATCCTGCCTTAAACATGCCCTGCCATTTGCCATCTACACAATGCATGATATCCACTATAGTTCTGCGCCTAATTTCATTATTTCTAATTTTATCTCTTAGACTAACGCGACCTGGTTGGGTGCATTTGAGTTTTTCTACACTTTTCTTTGTAAGGGCCATCATCTCCAGTCCATACATCATCACTGGCAGTATACACGATTCAAAGGCTTTTCTTTTTAAGCTAATTGGGACCTCTTTGCTGTCGAAAATATGTTTGAGTTTGCCAGAAATTTCTCCTTCTGCTAAGACTATCGTTCATTTATCTTCTCTCATATGATGAGTTTCATCATTTGATATGGCTCAAAGTGCCCCATGACTTGTCCAAATTGGGTGAGTTTTCTTATCTTAATGGAACGAATTATTTCTTTCTTTCTTTATTCTCGCAATGCTGGTGCGATGTCATTTCTTTCTTTGTTGACCAGATTATTTCATTTTTTTTACAGAAACAATATTTTTATATAGAATTATCATGTTATTTTACTTAACTAAGTTATATACAGCTCCGATGTGTAAATAAATTTAATGGCGTCAAAAATATTTTTTTGGTAAACTGTAACGAAAAATCGAAATATCAACTCAAACGTCATTTTCAACTAGTCTCTGACCTTTAGATGACTTATCTGCTTACTGTTTCACCATGTTTCTCCTAACTTCCTTGATTTAATTCGGTGGAGTTAGTATTGTGCGTAATCAATTCTCGTCACATCGCTTGTAACTTCGGATATAGAATCTTCTTCTTTTATTTAGACAATCAAATTTTACACATTAACTCTTCAAGACCCTGCACAAAATATGTGTACCATCCCATAGTCAGAGAAACTTGTTGGTGTAATAGCTATGACCCTCGCCTAGTTATCTTACGGTCGGTGGTTCGAACTCCGTTCCCGGACACCAGCAAGTTAGCCTTATTTTCTTCATAGCACAAGCGCTTAGCATTATTTGAAATTAGTAAGAATACTGATTCGAAACGTATTTCGTATTCTCGTCTCTATTTTTTATAAAAATAAAAATAAATCTTTTCGTCAAATCGTCCCGCGCACAGCTTCGCACTGTCCCGTGTGCGGGTCTCGAGACAAATCTCACCCGCCCGGAATATTGATTTGCGAAATGCTCATGCCACCTGGCGAGGACCGCACCCATTGCAGAGATAACGTAACAAGACCATCACCATCCATTGTTCTCCGCAGCTGGTGAAATTTTCATCCATTGTGGTCTCTTTCCTTTCAATTCGCGGCTCACGACGTCTGCCTCATTGTCTTTGTCCGCCAGTGGGGAAAGGACCGCCATTGCCAGGGCAAAAAACAAACAATCATACGTTTCAATTTGTCTCAACCGTTGCGTAAAGGCGCGACTTGAACGGCCCGTCATCGGGCAATTGTGAAACAAATTTATGCCGGGTTTTTTCAAAACCTCAAGGATTCGTTTGAACTTGTTATCGGTGTGACCCCAATTGCTGTTGTCGAACATTTTATGGTGATTTCTAACAATGGAGATGAGTTATTGACAAGTACGATGCGTGTGTCGTCAAAAATTGGGTCACTTTTTTTCGAACTAATCGTGGTACTGAAAGTAAAAGCTATGGCTGTGGAAAACAGCGAAGCAGCCCTGCATCTAGCCCGCGACTTACTTGACTGTCAAAATAGCTCCTCACTATTAGATATATAATATTGGGGGTTAACACAAGTTTTTTTACATGCTTTTATTTAACTCTCTTTGTTTGTTGATGGTTGCGATGGAGTTTTCACCAACTTCCCGACTGGCTAGAGCTCTGAATCTTTCAACATTACGTAAAGTTGATAACTCTACATTATTAAATCATTTTCGACGTGATTTGGTCATTATTTCGATTAAAATTAACAATCAAGTCAAATAAATTAATGATTACATCACACACCTGCAAGAGCCGCAGAAACAGTTGAAGAAAATGTCTTTCGAAAATTTGTTTTAAACTTTAAAATAACATGCTTAATATTTGGATACTTCATGGATGATGTTAAAAAATCGATTACGGATGTATGCAAAAAAGAGTGTAAAAGCAAGTCTTCATTTTTTCTTTGATTTACTTGTTTTATTTCATTTAGTTAATTATAATACATAATTTAAAAATATCTGTAACAATATTGAAAAGAAAAAATATTTACAAATTCTGATTATGTATAAAGGTATTTTAATGAAGAAAAGCATTTTAGACACTGGTTTGTATAGGTATTCAGGAAATATTTTTAGAGCCTTTGCCAGTATTTTTTGTTCGTTACTAGAAACTTTAGTTCACTAGGTAGTGCGTTATATTGAGTAGATTTGATGTATTATAGGGAGATTATTCCAAATTTCGTCGTGTGAGTTGATGACGATAGGTGTATTTAATTTTGTGTTCTTGTTTTGTGCTGGTGTGTCGGAATTGAAGGCTGGCTTAATGTTGGTATGTAATGAATGTTGAATTACTTGTAAAATACAGTTGTAATGTTATATTTTGGCATAATTGTAAAAGTAGTTGTGTCCATTTTTTTCCAAATGAAGAGGTCAAGGAGACACATCAAAAAAAATCATAAAAAAATTATTCAGCAATGTTTACAACTTCTTGCAATATACAAGTTTTTCGAAGCCTCCGCGATAAAAACCACGTATTCCCTTGATTGAACGCGAACAGACGGAGGTATCAAAAGTGCTTATTTTTGTCTACTTTACATTCCATTTTTAAAGTCCTGTAAATAAATGCAATGTCTTGTAGAGCTGAAAATGTTTTTTCGAATGAAGTGGGTACAACTGATATTTTTACAAAAAATCTGTAATTAAAACACTAAAATATCGAAATAGCTCCCCATATCTGTTATTTATTTATTTTACTGCTGTAATATAAACTAAAATATATATGTGTATTTTAAATTCTAGAAATTAGTCTAGAATTATATTCAAGAACACATTCGTATTTGTGAAGTTATAATTTTTCAGTTATAAGTTCTGTGAAATTTTTAAAAACCAAATTAATTAATCAATTAGAAAGACATACAGAAAAATCTAATTCACGAATCCCGGTAGTAGCCAAATATCTTTTCGTGAATTAGATTTTTCTGTATGTCTTTGTAATTGATTAATTAATTTGGTTTTTAAAAACGTCTAGAATTGTTTACCTCAGCCTAGTGAGGCTGACATTATGAATACAGTTGGGTAGTGGCCACCATATCGCTACATTGGAATAACAAAATATGTATTATGTTACATTATGGTTTCAATTATCTTTTTTTGTATTAATTATAATTGTAATAATAATTCATCTTTAGAAGAATGTTACAAATTTGTAAAATTTTTCGGTAGTTTATGAAATGAAAAAAATTACAATTCAATGCACACAAACTACATGTATTAATAAATTAAATAAAAATTAGTATTTGTATTATTTTTAGAACTGTTACATAACTAGCAATTACATTACATAACACGCCTGAAATCGAGAGTCGGTTTACTTTATTTATCTTAATTATTTAAACACATTTTTATAGAAATTTCAGATCTTACTTTATTGTCCCAAGGACACGATATGACCTTGCAGCCTCTATCAGAACCTCGTAGAGCCCTGCAGCAAAAAATTGTGTACACATAATAAATAAATGTACCATTATTTTCATTTGAAGTTAGTATATCTGCACACCTCATCTTAAACTGTTCTTCGATATTTCCAAAATCACCATTTCCACAAAATCACCATTTCCACAAAATCAAAGATTTTCTGTAAAAAATATCTCCAATAATAATAATTTCGATTGCCCATCCGTAATCGTACCTAACTATAATAATATAGAATCCAATAGCTGAACTCATTCCGCTTTCAAAATTAACATATGCGTAAATAGCTGATCTCATTCAGTTTCCATTTATTAAATAAAATGAAAACAGTATTCTTTTTTCAAAATTAGTAAGATTTTAAATAGTACACATAAAATTTTACATTTTAGATTGATTTCCCAAAGCACTTTTATGTTTTGACTATTTAATATATCTGGCATTGTAAAAGGATTACAGCTAGTACGCTGTAAAATAAGAGTACAACACATTGCACTTAGGGCCGGTTGTTTCAAGTTGGATTAAAATAAAAGTTCGTTTAAAGCATAGACTTTTACGGAAACGGATCTTTTGATTGGTGGGGAATGCAAAAATCTATGCTTTAAACGAATTTTTACTAATCTATCTTGAAACAACCGGCCCAGTATGCGTGGTATTAAATATATTTAAACATGATGTATCTCCCAAAAGTGAAAGAGTTCACAGTACAACATATATGGCAGCAATTGAAACAGCCAAAATCTAACAATCTGTAAAAAAATCTAATTTATAACAAATCGTCACGAGACTGTAGAAACAGAAATATTTACATAATCGAGGATTTCCCAGCACTCTGGACATATTACAATAAATTAGAAATTACTGAAAATTGTTAGAAGTCAGTCGGTCATACGAATACTCATGTTCATAAAATGACATTCGCTGTATAAAGGGCGACATAACCGCTACACGGACAATTTTGTTGAAACAGTTCAGCGATTTCATAGAAGCGGGCGAATTGTGGACCCGTGCAATTGACCTTAAACAAACGTTAGACGAAAGTATAGCGAAATAGAATAGCCTAGCTACGTATTTGTGGAATTATCTCGAGTGCGGTGCGAGCAGGTGCGAAATAACTTTGGTGATTAATTAATAAAAAAATTATTAATTTCAACTATTTTGTTTGTCTCCCACCGCCGCGATTCCGTGACAACACCAAAGAATTTCAAGTCTGCATAACAAAAAATGTCGAAATAGTATTAAACAATTTCGCCCATTATTTGATTTCATTTTACATTTGCCCATTATTTATAATAAACTGTTTATAGCATTTAAGAGCATTTCGTAACGTTTTCGGAAACGATTGTTCAAACAAAAAACTCTACAAGTGGTTAAACATTAAAATTGCTTTTGGTTGTACCCGGGACCCAACTACGTAATGCTAAACACGGTATTAACGCAAATCAAGTATTGTGTGGAATCAACACCACCTAGTGGTGTTGGTGGAATACACACACACTACGCACAATGTAGGGGAAGGTGGTGTCAAAAGTAACAAAATAGACATTCTGGTTTATAACAAAATAATTAGCCGGTTAAATTACCTTATTTTTTTTTTCAAAGCACTTCCATATATTTAGGAACTAAGTGTATGGTAAAAAAAATTGAAGGTATTAAGAATTTTTGTTTATTTGAAAATTAAAAAAAGAAGAAAACTGTTACATTTGACACCACAGTGGTGTCGATAGTAACACTCGTGGTGTCAATTGTAACATAAGTCGCACAAAACATAATGTATCTACTTATTTTTATTAGGTATATTTTTATGTACTAAATGACTATAAAGTTGCAAGATACATAAAAACAAAACAAATGATCTAATTATAAAAACCAAAATTTATAAAATAATTAGAAAAAAATCTAATTTAATATGCTTCCCTAAAATAATTTTAATACCGTGAAAGTAGTTCAAATTGCTCAATCATTATCAGATTCACAATTGAAACACATAATTTAATTGTTTGGTTTGGGCACAATTCTCATGCGCCCATAATTTACAGGAGGAACACTGGATCCAACCCTCTTTGCTTGTTGAATATGGTTTGGTACAAATTAAACATAAAGCATCATCAGTTTCTTCTTTTTTCTCTGTTATTATACAATTTTTTGTTCTTCTTTTACCTTGCTTAATTTTTCAGCTTTGTTACTCAATACGAAGGATTCCTTCTGATAAATGCAATCAGCTAATCTTTCGAAGCCATACCAACTTCATCCCAACCAGTGGGATATGTCAGAGTTGAGTTGTTGATGTTATTGGGGTAATAGTTGTTGATAATTTATTTTGACTAACAAACAAACCTAACCTAACCATCACGCCGTTTCCCCGCACGGGTATGCAGAGAGGATTGAACACCACACTATTCTATCCTGGCACACCACTTTTGCTTCGGCATCTTCTCATACAAGTTCTACGGTTGTTTGCTTCATACATCTTCTCATACAAGTTCTACGGTTGTTTGCGGCTTTAAATAGGGCCATCCTCAAATACTTGTAGTATCTGATCGTGCCAGGTCTTTCACGGACGCCCTCCATTCCTATTGCTTTCAACACTCGCCTCATGTATGCATGAGCCTCATGCAATTATGGCCAAAAAGAATCTGTAAAAGGAAGCAAGACTAGCAGTACATAATAGCGTTCTAGTGCCAACCCTGATGTATGGAAGTAAAGCCTGGAATTGGCAAACGAGGAATGAAAGTAGACTCAATGCGGTGGAAATGCGGTCACTATGACACTTGTGTGTAAAATCTTTGGTTGATAGAGTGAGGAATGAAAAAATTAGAATTTATTAAAATTCACAGTAGTCAGCTAATTCTTTTTCTGATTAGATAATAGCTTGTTGTGGGGTAGATATCCTAATACTGGGACAGATCCATCTTTTTTGATGCGTTCCATGTATCTATGAGGAGATACGTGTCATATTTCGATATGCTTGCCTGCTTTTCTTATTGACACGTTTCCATTTTTTTATAAAAGTGTGCCTTCTCAAAGGTTTCTTTGGATGTTTTTCCCCTATTTGTCTTTCGTTCTCTAGATTTAACCATTTTTAACAACCAGGAACTCAAAATGACATTAATTTCTAATTACATTACCTTATTATCTCGAAGGTGTCGATTGTAATATGTTACAATTGACACCCTTTACACTGTTACAATTGACACCTTTCGCCACATTGCATTAAGGTTATGTTTTATCTTAAACTATTAAAAAAAACGTTAAAATATATACACATCATGATAATAAACAATATTCTGAATACTAACACACAATAAAACAATAAAAAATACTTACAATTTGACGAATACAAAAAGATGACTATTTAATGATTTTTTTACTTCACTAGGCCGAAATACGATGATATCTAATATACCGATACTTTCAAACTGATGTTAACGCAAAATGGCGTTCTTTGATAGCTATTGATCCCGTCTAATAGACGGTACTGCTTGTCCCATTAAATGACCAATATTTAAAAATATACGGCGACTGTTACAATCGACACCTGTTACTATTGACACCACCTTCCCCTACCTATATTGACAGTATGCACGTATAGAAGAGACAAATTACTTCAGTGTGTGATGTACCATTACATGTAATTTCAAACAGTTATTTAAAATACATAAAAAATAATGATGAATTTTAGATGATTTTAACTATAATTATTGTGAAAGTAGATGAGTTTTTTAATTTATTTTACAAAATGTTTTTGTAATATAATTTGAGAAATATTATTATTGTTCAACTTTTTCATCCCCGTTATGTACACGAACTGCCTTAAAAGCTGACACGACACTTTACTATTTTGGTCCGCTATAGGTTCTTGCCCTCATTACAGTCCAGTCTTACTTCTCAAAAACCTCTCTTAAAAATGTTCTGATTTTCTGATTAAAAAAATGGGGATCCGAACACAGAATTCATGTCGCATCAAAATTCTTACTATTTTCAAATCACCTGTGCTATAAAAATAGGACTAACTTGCTGGTGTCCTGGAATCTGGCTCAAACCACCGACCATCAGATCACAAGGCGAGTATCATGACTACTACACCAACAAGCTACTCATATTAATATGGGTCTGTAATAGGCAATTTATCTAAAAAAATTCTGTGCCACTGTCAATTTCTAAGGTATTCCTTATTTCCTTTAAGATTTTTTTCCATTATGCCTACATGTAGGTATTAATTTATTCAAAATAATAAATACCTAATGATAAATTTTAAATGAAAAATTATCAAGAACATTAATTAACCAGTACGCAAAAGATTCTATACTTTTAGTTTGCCAGATTTTATTAAATATAAATTTAGTTAAATAAACTCTAAGATAGTTTGAAAATATTCTTCCAATTTGGCGTCGGGATTGATCTGCAAAAAATGTTGAAAATTGAACGAAAAACTTTTGATATTTTTATTACTTTGTTTTTGACAATCGTTGATAGTCACTTTTCCATTTGTCGCTAATTGCAAACGGGGTTGTGACGGCTTAGCCGATATCCGAACCGAAGGAAAATCAGTTCTGAAGGAAGTTAGGGGTGGCCTACATTGTTGACTTAGACAGGGGTGTAGAACTTTACTATCGATAGGTCGGTAATTGATACACGGTATCGTTTAGTTCAGTTACCTCGTGCAGAATTAAATGTTTAATGGTCCCGTGTCAAGATCGATTAGGGTTGACGATAAAAGAGAGCCTTGATAAATGATCTAGGAACGTCTTGTATTATTCTCGTTTGTCTATATTAAGAAACAATTTAGCCATTTTGAAAACACTTTCAGTTTGATAAGTGCTCGTATAGTATACGCTTTGCCTGTGGTGATGTTATATGATCATCTCCCAAGTTGATCTCTCCATCCTCCCAAGGATCGCGATCTTCATCTCTTATGACTAAGGTTCACGATTTTCATGACATCTCACCCTCTTGACTATTCTCCTCCATCTTTTCCGGCATCCTGCACATCTTAGCGCTGACACCAGAAATGTTCCTGCAGATATTTCGACTTGATCGGTCCAAAGAGTAGGAGGTCTTCCACTACCTGTTTGATCCTCAACGTGGCCCGCCATAACAAACATCTCCAGGCTATCTTCTCTCCTGGCAAGGTGTTCAAAAAATTCAGATTAGCGGCGAAGTTATATATTAACTAATTTATCTATTTTTAAAGGTAAACCCTATTTTACTTCCAAGACATTAATGCTGAATGTATTTTGAAATGTCATTTTTTGTTTTCACCACTAATTTGTTGAAGATGCCAAAAGGTTTCTGGGCCAATGGCCCCTTCATCAGGTTACAGCGTGTACTAAAAAATAAAAATCGAAATAAAGACAATAACAAAATAAAAATAAATATATGGGAAATGCATAAATAAATTAGTATACATATAATTTTTTTATATTTTAATGTAATATTTTATAATGCAACGTTCACCAACTTCATCGTAAAAATATTCACACATTATCAAATTTTTAAAATGGTGTATACAAAGGTATATATCGGAATTTTTTTAAGGAAAAAATGAATTAGGGATGGTATTCTTTGATGCATACGTGTATTTTTTCCCCTCGCAGAAAGTGTCAACCGCTGGCAGTCCATCTTTGAGTGAAGAAGTGTAGTTAGCGCCCTTCAAATTGTTAATTGTCGTGAAATGGCTCGACATGGCAGCGATATTGGACAAAAGCTTAGCGATACCCAAGTGAAAACCAACGCAATATTCAAGAATTTTTCAGGGGCAATACTATAAGCATCTCATGGATAAAGAAGTGGTACAACCACTTCAAAGATGGCCGTGTATCGATGAACAGAGAACCGCGTCTCGGTTGGCCCTCAACAATGCGAAACCACAATGTGAGTGACTAAATGCGTACATTGATCATGCAGAATCATCGTTTCACAGTCCAAGAACTT